>OZ012741.1:23431058-23519593 GCA_963859935.3 Lathyrus sativus
CTGCTCACTATTTATTATAATAATTTTTGATTTAAATATAATTATCACCGTCATGAGAACCCTACAGGGTCACACACCATAAGGACAGATTTATGATATATACAAATAACTAAGTGAAATAAGGACATCGTAAGGTAGTACAGTGTACTTGAGAGAATTACAGGAACATTGTAAGGTACAATGTGCTTAAGTAAATTGTTAGAACACGTAAGGTAGGATGCACTTAAGTGGATACAGAATATGGGTAACGTACCGTGGGCACTAAGTGAAATATAGTACACCATAAAGACGTCCACTTAAATGGGCCTTTTTTAGCTTGTATCCGACACAAGTTTTTCAAATAAATAGAACCCTTGATGCAGAAGATTTTTCACTTGATGAAATTCAATTTGTGAAACCCTTGTCACCACACTCTTTCTATCTCTCTCACTCTCTCTCTATCTCTCGATCTCTCTCCTCTCTCTCTCTCTCTCTCTCTCTCTCTCTCTTCTCTCTCTCATCTCTCCTCTCTCTCTTCTCCTCTCCCTCTCTCTCTCTCTCTCTCTCCTCTCTCGCTCTCTCTCTCTCTCTCTCTCTCTCTCTCTCTCTCTCTCTCTCCTCCTCTCTCTCTCTCTCTCAAGACACACACACCACATAGTCTTCTTTTGTATCAACTAGCATTAAAGTTGAAGATACTTTGTTCGTGTGAACTTAGTAGAGGCATTGTTTTTTGTTCAAGGTTCTATATTAAAGGTCTTAATAGAAAAAGAGGTAATCATTTCTATCATTGGTCATGCTCATTTTGTAAGGAACAACTTAAGGGAAATTTTGGTTTTCCCGCTGCGTTTAATATTTCAATTTCCCTTCGGTTGGACACGTGACTCCATACACAAGTAGGCGGGTGACCTATGGAGGATTGAAAATCGTTTATTTTAAAATTAAATCCTTTGATAAAATCAGAGTTTGAAAACATTTTATCAAAAGATTTAAATAAGTATGCAATGGAAATACAAAGAAAAAGAAAGTTATTGAAAATAAAGGAGATAAGGGAAGAGAAATCACATTGGAGAATTATACAGCTTCGACCAAGAAGACCTAATTATGTCTCCAAGAACAAATCTTGAGAGTATCTACTGTGCTTGAGAGGTTTTAGAAGGTTATTCCCATGAATCCTCTAGTACAAGGAAATAAAGTTTCAGGCTAACTTCTAGCCAAACAACAAACACGGTTGAAGTGGTTAGGTCTTCACACCAAATAGAGATTTGCACAGGATGATCTTAAACCAATACAGAGTTATGCGTTGGAAATCCCCCAAGCCAAAACCTCAGTTTTATATTGGCTGACCACAAATCAAACTGAGATTTATATCGAGATAATATTGAACCTACTGAGTATCATACTGAGTTGAACATAAAAACTAAGTGAGTTTTTAGACAAGTTGATGTCAAACTGATATAGCTTTTAACCATATTGAGTTCAAAAACCTTTGTGGATATTTTTACTGGATGATCTTCAAGAACCAAAATAATGCATTTTCAATGGCGAAGTTCACAAACCAAACCGAGACTTAGATAAATCCCAAACCATGCGTGTCTGTGTGATTTAGCCATAATGTTTCCAAAAATGTCTGTGAATCTTAACAATACAGTGATCAAATCAGACTAGCATGATGAAGTAAGCTTTCATACTTCCTTTCTTTCACACTCTTTAGCTTAAGTATTGACATTATTATCTTTGATTTTTGCATCAACACAAGAACCCTATGTGTTCTTAGTGAGGCTTGAGATTTTGCACATGCTTATATAAAACCAATACAACGTTTTAAGTTAACTATCCTTCGAACCCTACCCAAACAGGATTTTATAGTTGATGACCACACACTAAATTGAGATTTATACCTAGATGATCTTGAACCTATATAGCTTTTAATCAGATTGAGCTCAAGGAAACCGTTGTGGACATTTTTACCTAGCGATCTTTAGGAACCAAAAGAAAACTTTTTAAATGTCAGAGCCCACGAACCAAATTGAGACTTAGATAAATCCCACAAATACAAACAAGAGCTTTTTTGATAGTTTACCTCCTAACCAAAATACCAACTTCTTAAGGAAGAATTACTTACTCAAGAAAAAACTACTCTTGGTAAATTTACAATTTTTACCTCACTTAAAACAATTTTCCTCGCTAGACTGAAGAACACTCTCAAAACACTATGACTAAAACATGTGAGAAAAGTATAAAATATTTAGAGAAGTTATGAGAGAAATGAAAAGTGAGTTTTTCACATTTTATAGATATGAAAAGTGATTAGATAAGATCTATATTTTTAGGCCAAGACATGGTGTAAATTCAGAAACAACTCATGGGCCAAATTAATGACATTATCGACTAGGCTGATTGATTAGGCAATGCAAATAATTGATTGTTATGGTACAAAATAAAAGGTTTAAATATAGAGTCATTATGAATCATTAAGATTCTATTGCAATCAATTATAGACTCAATTATCCATCATCTAATTGATTAGGCCAAAGATCTAATGGATTTGACGATTTGCAAAAAGTCTCATAATAAATTGAACAAATCTATAATCAACGTGTAGGGCGGAAAAACATTTTTTTTAGTTTAAAAATGAGAGGCTTCTAAATACTTTTAGTGTGTGATTTAACCATAATATTTCCATATTTTTCCTTGTGTATTTACAATACATTTATCACTCAGACGGACACGACCAAATGAGTTTTCATACTTCCTTTCCTTCAGACTATGAAGCTTTAAATATTGACATCATCATCTTTGATTTTAGCATCACATGATAAGGCTTGAGATACATCAATGTTAGTTACCATCATCTAAGAGATTGAAAGTTTAAATCACCGTTAATCATAAACCCTAATTCTGTACTTGAGATTCGTTGGATTGTAGTGTTGACTTTAAACAAATGTCTAGCTTGATTTGAGATGATAGCTTGACCAACCATCTTGTTTATATTTGACTGCTTGAGCTATCTTCAATAGTTTCTTGACTTCAAATATTGTCATCAACAAAACTAAGCGGTTCTGGTTAAATTGCATCCTCAATATCCATAAGCTTTACAATTTGTATCACTTCTTGACTATACATGAAAGTACATAGATCCACACATGTTTTCCAACAAAATGGTTTGTAACTAAAATTTAAAACATATGAGGTGACACCAATCTCATCACCACAAGTTCTAATATTCATTCTTTTGATTAATTTAAAACACCATAGATATAAGAGGGAAATCCCATATGTAGCTTGGCGGTATAAGACCCAACATGCTTTAAAAATTGATCAAATACATATTTTTCAAAATTAAACGCAACACAAGTTCTTACATGATATAGAAGGACTAACGAGACTAGTTGTGTTACTAGATCCATGAGAAAAGGGAGCTTAGTTAGCCACTCATATATTTTACAGGATAACATACATGAAACTCAGGGCTGGCAGCCACCAAAAGACCTTTTGAAGGCCAATCTTCATGAACAATACTAGTAATTTCTCGAGTTATGGTCTTCAAATAGGGATGTTTATCATCATTTATTAATTGTCTACTGCCAAGATACTCATTATGATTCAGGTGAGAATGCAAAATAATGACCTCTAACATAAACCTTATTGTATTATATATTCTCAACATTATTAGTTTTAAAAAACAACGTATCAATCTTTTACCATGAGTATTTAGGAATTGGTTTTATCTAAATCAGACCTCTAGAAAAGAACAACGAAGAAAATGGTGACATTCACCAATGGAAGTATTAGAGTTTTGATAAAGATAATGGAACTACCAAAAAATTTGAAAGCGTGTATAAAAATATTAAATAAATAGGATTCCATATGCATATGAAATAGGATCTATCATGTTATGTCATGTTATATCCTCGACTAATGTCTTGTATGCTTTAATTGCAACGAGTAGGTACAAAGATGATCTTAGTGATGCTTATTGGGTTGTTTGTCAAGAATATCCTTAAGTACTTGAGAAGAAATAAAGACTCATTATTGATATATAGAGGTTATAAACAAGTTTTTGTAATTTGATACATCGATGCTAGCTTCCATACAAATAAGGAGGGCTTTATATCACAGTCAAGTTAAGTGTTTTATTTAAATGGTGGGGTTGTAAGCTGGAAAGGTTCGAAGCATGATACAATTATTGATTCTACAAACCAAGGACGAGTATATTTCTACCTCAAATGCATCAAAGGAAGCTTTTTTGGATCAATAACTTCATTATTGAACTTGGAATAGTCCTTATAATTGTGAATCCCATTTATCTCTATTATGATAACAATGGCGTCACCCCACAAAAAAAGGAGCATAGATCTCACCAGCATTCCAAACATATACTTAGGGCAATATCACCTCATTCAAGAGATAATAGATAGAGGAGATGTGAAGATATGAAGAGTACCAACACTTGAAAATATCGTTGACCTACTAACAAATCCTTTTGTACAACAAAATCATGATGTCCATACTAGATCTATGGGTATTAAGTGTATGCTTTATTCGCTCTAGTGCTATTGGGAGATTGTTGGTGTAAGCTCTAGAGGTTAATAGTTTTATTATAACTTGGTACTTGTATCAAATTATTTATTAATAATAAAAGGCATTTTTTGTTATGTTTATTTTCCCAAACTAATAAAGTCCCTAGAATAGCTAATTTGTTTAATGAAACATTAAGTGTGACTTAATCATGAGATCCAATTAAACATAAGGACATTATTCTTAAAGTACCCATAGTCGAGCTTTATTGTGAAGTGTATAACATTAAAGCATTGAGACTATTATGTGGATAGACTGATGATCACATCTCATGGGTCATGGATATAGATTTATCAAGTCTTCACATATGTATGAATATTAGGAGTAATATTTATATATGATTGACCCGCTATATTAATACTACATGTAATGTTATTCAAAGTGTCATAAGTTATTCTCATGTTGATATTGGTGTATACCACCCTTCAACCTGAAATCACTATGAAACCTAGATGTGGAGTCGAGTACTTTATTTCCAATTAAACATTTTCTATAAAAGGATGGCGATAAAGATGGTTGATGGGTAATCCACAAATCATGGTGAGGGACATGAGTGACCTTGATGGAATTTTCCCCATCTTGCATAACATGATGTATGTCTAAGGGACTAATATTGAACTAGACATTGGTGACACTATCCATGTCTTGTGTTAAAAATAAACATGAGGGGAAAAGGGTAATTGTACACATAAGAATTATCACAAAAACATTATGTCAGATCACATAACATTTTTCGTGACTTTGGTAGCACTGATGTGTTGCTAGATACTGCTCACTGTTTATATATTAAATTTTTGATTTAATATAATTATCAACATCATGAGAACCTACAGGGTCACACACATAAGGACAGATTTATGATATATAAAATAAATAAGTGAAATAAGGAACACCGTAAGGTACAATGTACTTGAGAGAATTACAGAATATTGTAAGGTACAATGTGCTTAAGTAAATTGTAGAACACCGTAAGGTAGGATGCACTTAAGCGGAATACAAAATATGGTAATGTACCATGGGCTTAAGTGAAATATAGTACACCATAAAGTACAATCCACTTAATTGGGCTTTTTTAGCTTGTATCCCACACAAGTTTTTCAATAAATAGAACCCTTGTGCAGAAGATTTTTCACCTTGATGAAATTCGATTTTGTGAAACCCTTGTCACACTCTCTCTCTCTCTCTCTCTCTCCTCTCTCTCTCTCCTCTCTCTCTCTCTCTCTCTCCTCTCCTCTCCTCTCTCTCTCTCTCTCTCTCTCTCTCTCTCTCTCTCTCCTCTCTCTCTCTCTCTCTCTCTCTCTCTCTCTCTCTCTCTCTCTCTCTCTCTCTCTCTCTCTCTCTCTCTCTCTCTCTCTCTCTCTATCTATCTATCTCTCACTCATAGTCTTCTTTTGTATGAACTAGCATTAAGGTTGAAGATACTTTGTTCGTGTGAACTTATTAGAGGCATTATTTTTTTGTTCATGGTTCACAATCATTCATGCAATTCTATATTAAAGGTCTTAATAGCAAAAGAGGTCATCATTTCTATCACTGGTCATGCTCATTTGTAAGGATCAACTTAAGGGAAATTTGGTTTCCCAATGCGTTTAATATCTCAATTTCCCTTCAGTTGGACACGTAACTCCATACACAAGAAGGCGGGTGAACTGTAGAGATTGAAAATTGTTTATTTAAAATTAAATCCTTTGATAAATCAGAGTTTGAAAACATTTTATCAAAGTATGCAATGGAAATACAAAGAAAAGAAAGTTATTGAAAATAAAGGAGATAAGGAAGAGAAATCACATTGGAGAATTATACAGCTTCAACCAAGAAGACCTAATTATGTCTCCAAGAATAAATCTTGAGAGTATCTACTATGCTTGAAAAATTTTAGAAGGTTATGCCCATGAACCCTCTAGTACAAAGGAAATGAAGTTTCAGGCTAACTTCTAGCCAAACAAGAAACACGGGTTGAAGTGCTTAGTCTTCACACCAAACAGAGATTTTGCACAGGCTGATCTTAAACCAATACGGAGATATATGTTGGAAATCCCCCAAGCCAAACCGCGGTTTTATATTGGCTGACCACAAATCAAATTGAGATTTATATCGAGATGATCTCAAACCTACTGAGTATCATACTAAGTTGAACATAAAAACTAAGTGAGTTTTTAGACAAGTTGATGTCAAACTAATATAGCTTTTAACCATATTGAGTTCAAAATCCTTTGTGGATATTTTTACTGGATGATCTTCAAGAACCAAAATAATGCATTTTGAATGGTGAAGTTCACAAACCAAACCGAGACTTAGATAAATCTCAAACCATGCGTGTCTGTGTGATTTGGCCATAATGTTTCCAAAAATGTCTGTGAGTCTTTACAATACAGTGATCAATCAGACTAGCATGATCAAGCAAGCTTTCATACTTCCTTTCTTTCACACTCTGTATCTTTAAGTATTGACATTATTATCTTTGATTTTTGCATCACACAAGAACCCTAAGTGTTCTTAGTGAGGCTTGAGATTTTGCACAGGCTTATATAAAACCAATACAAAGTTTTGAGTTAACTATCCTCCGAACCCTATCCAAACAGGATTTTATAGTTGTTGACTACAAACCAAATTGAGATTTATACCTAGATGATCTTAAACCTACTGAGTTTTATACTAGTTTGAACATAAAAAGCGAGTGAGATTTTACACCAGGTTGATCTTTAACCTATATAGCTTTTAATCAGATTGAGCTCAAGAACCGTTGTGGATATTTTTACTAGCTGATCTATAGGAACCAAAAGAAAACTTTTTAAATGTCAGAGCCCACGAACCAAATTGAGACTTAGATAAATCCCACAAATACAAACAAGAGTTTTTTTAATAGTTTACCTCCTAACCAAAATACCAACTTCTTAAGGAAGAATTATTTACTCAAGAAAAAACTACTCTTGGTAAATTTACAATTTTTACCTCACCTAAAACAATTTTCCTCGCTAGACTGAAGAACACTCCCAAAATACTATGACTAAAACATGTGAGAAAAGTATGAAATATTTAGAGAAGTTATGAGAGAAATGAAAAGTGAGTTTTTCACATTTTATAGATATGAAAAGTGATAGATAAGATCTATATTTTTAGGCCAAGACATGGTGTAAATTTAGAAACAATCCATGGGCCAAATTAATGACATTATCGACTAGGCTAATTGATTAGGCAATGCAAATAATTGATTGTTGTGGCACAAAATGAAAGGTTTAGATATAGAGTCATTATGAATCATTAAGATTCTGTTGCAACCAATTATAGACTCAATTATCCATCATCTAGTTGATTAGGCCAAAGATCTAATGGATTTGACGGTTGCAGAAAGTCTCATAATAAATTAAACAAATCTATAATCAACGTGTAGGCCGGAAAAACATTTTTTTTAGTTTAAAAATGAGAGGCTTCTAAATACTTTTAGTGTGTGATTTAACCATGATATTTCTAGAATTTTCCTTGTGTATTTACAATACATTTATCACTCAGACGGACACAATCAAATGAGCTTTCATACTTCCTTTCCTTCAGACTATGAAGCTTTAAATATTGACATCATCATCTTTGATTTTAGCATCACACAAGAAGCTTGAGTCTTCTTGATAAGGCTTGAGATACATCAATGTTAGTTACCATCATCTAAGAGATTGAAAGTTTAAACCACCGTTAGTCATAAACCCTAATTCTTTACTTGAGAGTCATTGGATTGTAGTGTTGACTTTAAACAAATGTCTAGCTTGATTCGAGATGATAGCTTGATCAACCATCTTGTGTATATTTGACTGCTTGAGCTATCTTCAACAGTTTCTTGACTTCAAGTGTTGTCATCAACAAAACTAAGCGGTTACTGGTTGAATTGCATCCTCACTATCCATAAGCTTTACAATTTGTATCACTTCTTGACTATACATGCAAGTACATAGATCCACACATGTTTTCCAACAAAAAGTTTGTAACTAAAATTTAAAACATATGAGGTGACATCAATCTCATCACCACAAGTTCTAATATCATTCTTTTGATTAATTAAAACACCATAGATATAAGAGGGAAATCCCATATGTAGCTTGGCGGTATAAGACCCAACATGCTTAAAAAATTGTTCAAATACGTATTTTTCAAAATTAAAGGCAACACAAGTTCTTACATGATATAGAAGACTAACGAGACTAGTTGTGTTATTAGATCCATGAGAAAAGGGAGCTTAGTTAGCCACTCAGATATTTTACAAGATAACATACATCAAACTCAGGTTGGCAGCCACCAAAAGACCTTTTGAAGGCCAATCTTCATGAACAATACTAGTAATTTCTCGAGTTATGATCTTCAAATAGGAATGTTGATCATCATTTAATCGTCTACTGCCAAGATACTCATTTATGATTCAGGTGAGAATGCAAAATAATGACCTCTAACATAGACCTTATTGTATTATATATTCTCAACATTATTAGTTTAAAAAACAATGTATCAATCTTTTACATGAGTATTTAGGAATTAATTTTATCTAAATCAGACCTCTAGAAAAGAACAACGAAGAAAATGGTGACATTCACCAATGGAAGTATTAGAGTTTTTATAAAGATAATGAAACTACCAAAAAAATTTGAAAGCGTGTATGAAAAATATTAACTAAATAATAGAAAATTCATACTAAAATATGGATCCTCCATTTTGGACGTTATCATTTATATTCTAAAGACTTATGTCTAATTCAGATGACTCTGGGATAGCTCCACTCTTGGTGGCGGCCATGTTAATGGAATATTGAGGTACATGTAAATTTTATTATGTTTTATGGTGGCGTTAAAGTCTTTATACGAAGAAAGAGGTTGATCAATTGAGTTTTTGAAGCGCATCTCCATTCCTAGTATTAAAATCTCATCTTTTCCTTTTTTTTACACTCATTCACCAAATAAGAAGTCGTACTTCCTAAGTAAGAGATTATGTAAGTAAATTTAGGTGAAGTTAAAAATGTTTGATTATATCTAGGGTTGAAACCCCTATATAATGAATACATGCTATACTCTCATGCATGTTTCCATTTTCACTCATGTGTGTATTCATGACCGAGATCGTTAGAGGAGTGTCTCCGAGTCAATTAAGTTTTTTGGTATGCAAAATGATAAATGTACATTTGTTCTTCTCGTGACCGTTATATTTAAGAGTATTGGTAAAGAAAATTGGCATAGAAAAAATAAAATAACACAATCATAACACAAAAATATAATATATAAATTCTAAAATTAGAGAAAAACTCACCACCGACATTATCAAATGACTACAAAAAAATAATATTATGTAAAAATTATTAGAATACATCGAAACGAACCAAAAGCCGAATGAAACAAATAAAAAATCAATCAACTCAACACATGATTGGTTGGTTAAACACTAATATTTTATATGACCTCAATACCTACAAAAGTAAGTTGTTTATCTAAACTCTAAAGAGAACATTATTGTATATTTAATCTAAAAAACTAAATATTACTATCATTGTTGCGTAACGGTTTCAAATTTCTTTGTACCTTTTAAAGTGAGACAATGCATAAGAAATTGGAGGTCACAAAAGATGGAATATTTTGAATGCATGTGTAATTCTACCTTTTGTAAAGTGTCTTGTCGTGTTGCTCTTTCAAAACAAATACATGACATATATAGTGGATATAGTTGCGTGTGCCCAGCCCATGCCACGATATGGAGAACCCAACTCTAATTTGCCACACTTGAAAAAAGAAAGATATACTACTGGTTTCATTATGGATATTTTCTTAATATATTACTATAAGAATAGTTTTAACAAAATTAAATAATATTAAAAAAGAGTAGAGATACGTGTGAGTTTATGATTTACTTTGAAGTGAATTGTTTATGAATTTTATTATATTGATTGTCAATTCTAAAGTTGTTAATAAAAATACTAATTCAACAACTTTTTCAAAAAGTTTAAAATTATTTATATTGAATAATTTCAACTTGTTACAGATATAATCGATCTACAAATTAAAAGAATATTGTAATGTAACACTGAAATTAGTTAACTTTCGCAATTTAATATAATTAGCCTGATTGTTAGCTGTCAGATAAAACAACAGTAATAATTAACTTAGTTTAAGTTAGTATCTCAAAGATAATATAAGAGATACACTGTTCTAATGAATTAATTTATTATTTTTTATCGTTTTTTTTGTGTGTTCTTTAAAAAATATAGAAGTATGATGAACACTGAAGTTCATCTTTAATATGGTATTATTCGCGTGTTTTGATTATCTACATTTTTCTAATCTTCAATCTTTGATTCATCTAATTCATCTATACATGCACGGTTAATCATCACATAATTGATCTTTCAAGATTCTTTGATGGAGTCCGCAGGAAATCAATAATTTGCGATCAAAGATCCAGCTCAATCTCAAGAAATTTCCATAATCTTTTCTTCGACAAAATCCAACAACTCATTTGGATCGAAACTCTCGATTAAACTGCAAGAGAACAACTATTTGCTATGGAATCAACAAGTTAAAGTAGTGATTTTAACTCAAAAGATGCACAAACTTGTTTTCAATCCATAGATTCCTCAGAAGTTCAAATCGGCTCAAGATCAATATCTCACATGTACGTTTTCAGATGAGTATGAAGCTTGGATCATTCAAGATCAAGTGGTCTTCATATGGCTGTTATCAACGATTTTTGAATCTGTATTACCTAGGATTCTTGCGTGCAAACATGCCTTTGAAGTTTAAGACAAAATTCATCAGTTCTTCAACACCCAAATGAAACCTAGGGTTCGA
This sequence comes from Lathyrus sativus, assembly GCA_963859935.3. Taxonomy (NCBI): domain Eukaryota; kingdom Viridiplantae; phylum Streptophyta; class Magnoliopsida; order Fabales; family Fabaceae; genus Lathyrus; species Lathyrus sativus. The sequence goes on from OZ012741.1 coordinate 23,442,431, forward strand.
CAATTGTGAGTAGAACTAAAATCAATATAAAATGGAAACATGTCAATTACAAACTTTTTCTTGAGAATCAAAACAAACTCTCTGTTAGTTGTTGGTGACTCTATCACTGAGCAAGATCAGATAGATTCAATTCTATAAGGGCTTTCTGAAGAACACAATCCCTTGGTTATGCAAATGTATAGTTGTCCTACACTGCCTACTATATGTAATGTTGAAGCACTTATATATGTGCAAAAAGCACAATTAGATAAATTTCGTCAAGAGTTGGTTGCTTCAAACATTGATGCAAATGTTACTCACACAAGTCAAAAGAATAGCTCTAGAGGAGCATACTCAAGCAATCAAGTTAGAGGAAGGTTCAGTTGTGGGCATGGTCGAGGAAGGTACACAATTGGAAATCGTCCCACTTGTCAACTCTGTGAAAAGTATGGGCACTCAGTTACAACTTGCTGGCATTGTTTTGATGAAAACTTCATGCCATTGAATACAAACAATACTCAACCTAGTCCTGCAAAAAGCTCTAATCTCAATCAAGAAACCACTCAAGAAACTTCATAGAGTTCTCAGACTATTGCTATGATAGCTAACACAAGTCAACCCTCTGCCTACACTTAAGAATACTCTTTGCCCCTACTTAGAATCTCAAACTTGGTTCGCCGACTTAGGTGCTTCCCACCACTTAACTCCTTATGACTTTATTTCATGGAATAAAAGATCTTATGTAGGATCCAATAAAGTCTATGTGGGAAATGGTCAAATCTCACTATATAGTCAGCAGGTTCTGCACAGTTTTAATCTAAGTTTAATCCAAAATATAAATTAATCCTTGCAAATATCCTACATGTACCCTCTATCATTATGAAATGTTGTTTGTTTAGAAATTCTCTAGTGATAAAAATGTTATTTTTGAAATCATTCTTGACAAATGCTATATTAAATGTCATGCTTTTAAACAAGTCATTGTTGAATGAGTTCTAGATGATAATGCTCTATATTGGTTTCCTCGACTATCTTTGGAGCTAACTAGCTCTCAGAACTTGAATAGTAACTTGAGTAATTCAACCAGTATTCAAAGTTATGTTGCTTCTCATTCTAATTCTCATATGTCAAATAACTTTAATACTAGTATACTTTAGAATCATATGCTTTGACATGCCAACTTTACTTTTGTTGCTCATATACTTAAACTTTGTAATATTTCTACCGCTAATAAACAAAGTATTATTTTTTGAAATTTTTATAATCTTGGTAAAAACAAATAGGTTACATGCACTTTTAACTAATACAATTTACCATAAAGCCTTCGATGTGATTTACACTGACTTATGGGGTCCATCTCCCAATCCCTCTAGTTCAGGTTATAGGTACTACATAGCCTTTATAGATGGTCATACTAGATACACATGACTATATTTTCTTAAACAAAAATATAAAGCATTCCAAGCCTTTAAACTATTTCATGTGTTTGTTCAAAATCAATTTAGTGTAACAATTAAGTCAGTTCAATCTGACTTTGGTGGAAAATTTAGACCCTTTACCAAATTATTGACAGAACTAGGGATAACGCATAGAATTACTTGTCCTCACACTTCCCATCAAAATAGATTTGTGGAGAGAAAGCACAGACACATTGTTAAAATGGGACATACCATGTTAGATCACTTCTTCTTACCTATAACATATTGGGATCATAGTTTCTCTATGTTCATATAATCAATAGGCTGCCCATTCCACCTTGACCAAGGCTCACTCACCCTTTCATGCTCTCTATGGAAAATACCCTAATTACTATTCATTAAAATTTTTTGGATGTTCTTACTAACCTTTCTTCAGGCCTTTTAACAAATATAAACTTCAGTTGAGAAGTTAGAAGTGTGTTTATCTTGAAGTGTCTCTGCAACATAAAGGTTTCAAACGTCTCAGTAAAGATGGTAAAAAAATCATCTCCAAGGATGTACCATTTAATGAACATCACTTTCCTTTCCCAAAATTGATTTCAAATGAGAGTATTCTTAATAGTTATCATACTACAGGATATGTACCTTGCCTTACTAGTGTTTCATCTATCCCTGTAGCTATCTCATTTGTTCCTATAACAAAAAGTCCACCTATATCTCAAACATCCAACAATGTGACACAATTTATCAACTTAATTGTATGTAATTCTACATATCAGGTCCCTCTTAGTGATAAAGACATTAATCAAAGGTTTGTACAAAAGGTGTATAATTCAGGATGTTTGAATCAATCCACTGGTCTGAACACTATCCTTAGCTAGCCTGTCTCTAAACACAAGTTTTCCCACTCATCTACTGAACCTACTGCATTAGATCCATCTTCTAATAGATCTAGTATCTGAAGGTGAGAAAAGTACATAAGAAGGGGGGTTGAATTGTGTTTTCCATTTTCTTAATTTTGTGTCTGATCAGAGTTCGGAATCTGAACTGGTGTTCAGATTCTGATTATACTTAGCAACGGATGTTAAAAGAAGAAAGTAAATAATAACAGAATACACAAAAATTTATATTGGTTTCTCTCCAATTGAGAGTAGTCCAATCCCCTTGCTTCACAAGAGATTTTCACTATAACCAAATCATGATTACAATTGCTTATGCATTCTGTATAAGTCTTTTACATTACTCAAACCATAGGTCCAAGACTTCCTGCTAAAGTCCTACAGACTCAAAACTTCTTCTCCAAGTCCCAAGAAACGAGCCTCCTTGCTTGAACCCCTCAGGTTCAAGACTTACTGCTCCAAATTTCATGAATCGAGCCAACCTTCTCAAGCCATACTAGCCCAAGATTTCCCTGATTGTATCCCATGACACAAGACTTCTGCTCAATCAAACCACTTTGATAAGTCCAAGCTTTTGATATTAGCATTAATTTTAGTAAAACTAACTTGACAGTAATATGTTGGACAAGATGTGTAACACCCTTCTACCCTACAAAATACTCACGAATAAAATAACTAATTTAAGATAAATAAATCAGAGTAAATCACCACAAGGGTGCCACATTTCGTCATAAAACATCTAAATAACATCCTGCTCCGTAACACATGTTCTTTCACCAAAAAATATTCAATCAAAACTACTATGCATAGGAAATTATAATCTTAAGTAATTGCATCCAAAACGTCAAGATAGTAAAAATCATAGTGACATCATGTCTATAAAAACTAGAACATAAAAGTTCAACTCAAGCACGTCCCGACCCGATGTTACATATCAGAGCAACACACCTTCTAAACTCAACAAAAATAAAACTAAATAAATCCAAATGCTAAATCTTCAAGCACCAAGAGAGCTAATCCCGATCACCTACACGTTACCCACGTGGAGGCAACATTCAAACAGGCAGGGTGAGTAATCACGAATCATTATACGAGATATAAAGAAAAGATATACAAATACAATAATTATTTACACCGTCATAGTATCGTTAAATAAAATAATCATCATTAAGTCATCATCGTCGTACATCACTTAAAATCATGTAGTCAATAACATCGTTTATTCACAAAGATGCAATGTCACATAGTATGAAATTCAACAAAATAGACTCATGCATGTGGTACCAATTTATTGATGAACACTAGGCCATCACCCTCCAAATATCCCCACCATAGGATCGATTCCCCCTTGGATTCGGAGCATATCCCCAAACACTTCAATCCATACAATGGGATTGAAGCCACCACTAAACCGAAGTCCTAACATCGTCACTGGACCGAAGTCCTAAATTATGCTATGAATGCATGACGCAAAACATCATAATAATCACCATCATAGGATCGTCAAAGTTGCATCATCATACATGAGAATTCATTAAAACATCATAGTATAACATCAATCACATACGTCATAATTCATCATAATACTTCACAATTCATCATGTTATAATCATTAAAACACAACACTTCAATTTCCTGATGGCACAAGGTCAACAAAGAAACAAGACAACACAAAGAATAAAAAAACATTTGCTTCTGCTCGTCTAGTGCTCGCCCGGTGAAGCAGTTCGCTCGCCTGGGGTTTGCCCGGCGAAACAGGTGCAAAATCCCTCCCTCATACAAAATTTCAGTAGCACCTGTTTTCACCCTTCACTCGCTTCTTGTTTCGCTCGGAGACCTCTAAGCGAGTACGTTTAGCCCGACGAAATAGTTCCCTCGCCCGACGATTTCTGCGAAACAACAATTCTTTTATTGCATTTTCTGCATAATTCAGACCATAAACTTCTTGTAATCTCAATACCATACAGTCCAAAAATGTACATTATTCACAAGGCAATCATATTACAACAATAATACATCATAGTAGAAAACATATACATCATTTCCTATCATTTTGCACATCCCCAAATCACCAATCTCATCATAATTCATCATATTATCATCATATCCCCCAAAATCCCAACTACCTACATACCTCTAACTCTATATTAAATACAATGGTAAGTGATACTCTTCATACCTTCGAATTCTCAGTACTGATCTTCCTCTTGAGTTCTTCAGAGTTTCTCTGAGCCTTAGTCTCTTCCTCCTTCTTCCAACAGAGTGCTCTCTAAAACACGATCGTTCTAAAAGTGAACTTCTCAAATCCTTCTTTTCCTTTTGTCAAACATGCCCTTATGACCCATATTATACTTGTCCCATCTTACCCTCACTTATTCCCTTACAAAAGACCATTTTTCCCTTAGTGTTTCACTCCCTTTTATTTTAATTAATAATAATAATCTAAATAATATTATTCACATTATTCTATTATTATTAACACTAAAATAATTCCACTTAATCACTTATTTTCTAAATACTCTCATTATTCCCTTAGCACATTAATATCCCACAACACACAATATAAATACACCATGCGTCATAGTATTTCATCAAAATTCTTCGAAAATCACGAATAATTATAATAAATCAATTAAATAAATATTATAATTATTTTGGGGTGTTACAACTCTCCCCCACTTAAAGAATTTTTATCCTCGAAAATTAACTGAGAAAAACAAAGTCGGATACGACTTTCTCATCTGATCTTCACGTTCCCAAGTCCAACTTTCACCAGCTGGTCCACCCTACAATACTTTCACTAAGGCAACCTCTTTACACTGCAACTGTTTCATTTCTCTACTATCAATCTGCACGGGTGACGTTTCAACCGTCAAGTTATCTCTCACGTGTACATCATCCATTTGTATCACATGTGGCGGATCTGGAATATATTTCCTCAACTGAGATACATGAAACACATCATGAAGGTTCGTAAACGGCGGCGGTAAAGAAACTCGATAGGATACTTCTCATATCCTCTACAAAATCTGATACGGACCAACAAAATGCAGAGTGAGATTTCTAGACTTCAAAGCTCGACCTATACCAGTTATCGGTGTAACTCTTAAAAACACGTGATCTCCCTCTTGGAATTCAAGTGCTTTCCTCCTCCTATCATGATAACTTTTCTGACGACTCTGCGACATTCTCATCCTCTCTTGGATCATCTTAATCTTCTCGGCCATCTCCTGCAAAATCTCGAGTCTGAGTACAACACTCTCACCTGACTCATACCAACACAATGGAGTCCTACACCTCTTACCATATAACGCTTCATACTGTGCCATTCCAATACTAGCATGAAAACTATTATTGTACGTGAACTCAATAAACGGAAAGTGGCTATCCCAAGATCCTCATTGGTCCAACACACAAGCCCTTAGCAAATTCTCCAAAGATTGGATAGTCCTCTCTGTCTGACAATCTATTTGCGGATGATATACAGAACTCATCCTCAACTTAGTGTTAGAACACAGATTGGTTCTTAATATATCTCAATGTTTTGATGATAACAAAAATGAAATTTTGTATGGAGAAAATATATACTCTAATTTTGTTCAAGTGTTTTTGTTTCAGATAACATAATAAATATTCCTCTGAACAGAATATTCCTCTGAACGTTAAGCTATAACACGCAGAAGACTATGAGGGTTTGGTAAAAAGCGAAGCTACAGAAGGCTCTGAGCATAGAGTATAACGCGAAGATTTAGAAAACTCTGAGCGTACTAAACTCAATGTTGCAACTGCAGAGGCTCTGAGAATCAAAACATGTAAGGCTATGAAACGTTAGTAACAAAGTGATACATTTGGATAACACGGATAACATATAAGAGCGAAGATCTGCTCTGATCTGAAGTGCTCCTCTGGATGAACAGTTTGTTAAAACAATCACGCTAGCACTAAGCTGCAGAACTCTGGAAGAGAGTTACTCTTATAAGAAGAAAATGGAACATCATCAGAACTCTGGAAGAGAGTTACTCTAATAAGAAGAAAATGGAACATCATTAGAGGATCTGATGCAGGAAATATTTCCATATTCATTCATTTAAAAAGATGTTGATCAAGAAAGATCCGTTGCAAAATTCATTGTCGACATCCAACGACATTATTCCTCTTTTGTGTATGGGACATGATTTCAGAACAAAAAGGATATATCTGAACATTCCTCTTTTGTGTATGTGCACGCTATTTGAGAAATGGGTGTGAAGTATTTAAACAAGTCTTCAACCGCAATTCAAATACAACAACTACAACATTGTTCTACAACGAACATACCACTTTGCTGAAAAGAAAATCTTACTTTGCACAACTTCAAGTCAACTTCAAATTAGCAAATAGGAAGTTTCATTGATCTTCATTTGTGTTAAAATCACTGTTGTGAAAAAGCTTTTCTAAGAAGCACTTAATCACACTTTATTGTATTACTTTGTAAAAGATCCTTGAGAGGCCAAGTTGTGGTCAGTATTCTCGAGAAGACTAAGACAAGTTTGTCTTAGTGAAAAGATTGTAATCGGTTTTTGATTATTGGATTAAGTCCTCTTTTGAAAGAGGCGAAATTACCTTGGCTGGATGGACTGGAGTAGTTTGAGTTCAAATGAACCAGTATAAAAATAATTGTTATTTTTATTGCCTTATTTGTTTTTTGAAAACCCTTATTCAACCCCCCCCCCCCCTCCCTCTCAGTGTTTTCCTACCTTCAGTTGGCATCAAAGCATGGTTATGAGTGCTATCACTTAACAGTGACAGAGAAAAGATTCGGTTGGAAAACTCTTTGATTTACTATGGCTGAATCTTCAAACAACGCTAACACTGGGTTGAACAACAAATATGAAGAGAAAGACAGAATCATCACAAAACCTCCTATGTTTGATGGAGAAAAATTCGATTATTGGAAGGACAGAATCAAAAGCTTCTTTCTTGACTATGATGATGATCTCTGGGATATAGTCATTGATGGATACATTCACCCCACTAATGGTGAAGGTAAAAAGATTGATAGAAAATCAATGACTGATCAACAAAAGAAAGACTTCAGGAATCACCACAAGGCAAGGATAATTCTGTTGAACGCTATATCTCATATTGAATATGAGAAGATCACCAATAGAGATACAACGCATGACATGTTTGAGTCCTTGAAGATGACACATGAGGGAAATAGCAGGTGAAAGAAACGAAGGCTCTAGCGCTGATTCAAAAATATGAAGCCTCCAAGATGGAGGAAGATGAATCTGTGGAAACCATGTTTTCTAGATTTCAGATTCTGACTGTTGGATTGAAGGTTCTTGACAAAGGCTACTCCACTTCTAATCATGTAAAGAAGATAGTCAGAAGTTTACCAAAGAGGTGGAGACCTATGGTCACAGCGCTAAAGCTCTCAAAAGATCTGAACAAAATCACTCTGGAGGAACTCATCAGTTCTTTAAGAAGCCATGAGATAGAGCTGGAAGAAGATGAGCCTCAGAAGAAAGGTAAGTCCATAGCTTTAAAATCTAACAAAAAATCTGAAACTAAAGCTTTTCAGGTACTAGAAGAAAGCTCTGGAGATTCTTCATCAGATGAAGACGAACTATCCTTACTATCCAGAAGAATAAATCAACTCTAGAAGCACAAGAAAAAGAAGTTCAGGAAATTTAAAAGACCAGAACACCGTGGAGAATCCTCTGGTCACAGAAGATCTAGCAAAAAGGAAGTAGTGTGCTATGAATGCAAAGAGCCAGGACACTACAAGAATGATTGTCCCAAACTTCAAAAGGATAAACCCAAGAAGAAGTTTGAGAAGAAAAAGAAAGTCCTGATGGCTACTTGGGATGCTTCAGAAGCTTCTGAAGCCTCGTCAGAGTCTGAAGACAAATGTGCAAACGTTGCACTAATGGCTGACATAGAGGAGCATGAAGAATCATCTGAATCTGGATCAGAATCAAATTCAGAAGAGGTATTTGCTAATCTCACCAGAGCTGAGTTAATTGAAAGCTTATCTAAAAAATGTGAAAACTATAGTAAGATCAGACTCAAATACAAGAAGCTGCAAAGCAGTCTTGCATCTGAGACTGGTCAGCTGAAATCAGAAATTGCTGAGCTAAAAGAAAATAATTTTCAAATTAAAATTGAATTAAAAAAAGCTCAACAAAAATCTGAAACAGATACTACGTCTAGCTCTAAAAATATTTTAGAAGAGTATGACCATAGTTTTCAAAGGTTCCTGTCCAGAAGCATAGACAGAAGCAAAATGGCTTCTATGATCTATGGTGTGAGCAGGAACAATAGAAAAGGGATTGGATATGAATCATCTTCTGGGAAGGAATCAAATCCAAAACCCGTTGATGAGTTAATTATCAATTATACTCCTCTGTATACTCATTTTAAATTTGGTCACTCACATGACATAAGGTACACACGTTCTGATTAGAACACCATAATTTTTAATAAACCTAAGCTGCGTCAGAACACAACTGCTTTTAATGGACAGAAGTTCAGGCAGAACTTCAGAACAACTAACGCCAGAGGACCCAAAAAGATATGGGTACCTAAGGATAAAATAATCTATGTTGCAGATGTCCTTAGCAGCAAGGTTGAGACACCAGTCCTGGTACCTGGACTCTGGATGCTCACGACACATGACGGGAAGAAGGTCTATGTTCAAAAGTCTGGAACTTAGATCTGGTGGAGACGTGAAGTTTGGAGGAAACCAAAAGGGCAAGATCATTAGCTCTGGAAGAGTTGGTAATGGTAACCTCCCTGTTAGAACACAGATTGGTTCTTAATAATATCTTTATGTTTTGATGATAACTATTATGAAATTTTGTAATTAAGAATTATATACTCTAAAATTTGCTTAAGAGTTTTTACTGCAGATATTAAAGTAATTATCACTCCAGAAGCAAATCAGAACTGAACATAAGAAATATGCTAGAATCTGAAGCGTCAGATGCATCCATTAGAAGATTCTGAACGCTGCCATCAGAAGATCCTGAGCGTAGCCTCCAGAAGGATCTGAAGCAGAAGCTCCAGAAGAATCTGAAGCAAGTCAGAAGCATATGAACCAAAGAAGAATTTTGTATGAAGAGTTTTCAAGCATAGTTACTACAGAAGATTCTGAGAGTACTAAAGCTGCAAGTACTGAGGATCTGACTCAAATATGCTCTGAACTTATACACGCTAAAAGCACACCTGCTGCAAAGACTCTGATTCAGCAAACTCTGATCAACATCAGAAGGCTCTGATCAAATTAGACTCTGATGATTCTTGCTGAAAATTGATGAAGAAGAATTCAAAGATTATGTCCGTTGGAATATCCAAACGACTCTTTTCTTATTTATGCTAGACACAAGAACACAGACAAAAAGGATTTCTCTGTGCTTTCTTCTTCTAGGAAAGGTCACTTGATGTGAAGACAAAAAGGCTCAGACCTTTTGGTACACTCTTCTCAACGTGAAATACTCTTGGATCAATGTGCCTATAAAAGCAAGTCTCCAACCATCTTCTTCAGTTGACGTTTTACTTGAAAAGAATTCAATATCCAAAGCTCTCATACAATTCACATTCTTTCTAGAATTAATTTCTTTGTTCTTAATTTTAAGTGAAAAATCACAGTTGTGATAAAGCTTTATTAGAAGCAATTTAAACACTTGTATTTGTTATTACATTTGATTGTAAGAAAACCTTAAGAAGATCCACTTAGGATCAGTAGTTCTTGAGAAGACTTTGAACAGTTGTTCTTGGTGCTTACTATTGTAATCAGTTAATTAAATAGTGGATTAAGTCCTTGATTGAGAAAGGCAAATCACTCTAGGAAGGGTGGACTGGAGTAGTTGAGTTCAACGAACCAGGATAAAAATACTTGAGTTTTTATTTCTAAGTTTTTATCTTCATAGTTATTCAATCCCCCTTCTAAGTATTTTCTCACCTTCACTCCCTTATATCTCAAATGTTCTGCTTGTAGAAGGATTAACTCATAACTTGTTGTCCATAAGTCAATTAAGTGACAATGGTTATGATATTATCTTTAATCAAAAATGTTGCAAAGCTGTTAGTCAGAAAGATGGATCAATCATCTTTAATGGTAAAAGAAATAACAACATTTATAAAATAAAACTTTCAGAATTGAAAAGTTAAAATGTTAAATGTCTTATGTCTGTTAACGATGAGCAATGAATCTGGCATAGAAGATTGGGATATGTTAGCATGAGACGTATATCTCAGATTAACAAGCTCAATCTAGTCAGAGGACTTCCTAAGTTGAAGTTCAACTCATATGCTCTTTGAAGCATGTCAGAAAGGCAAATTTTCAAAATCCACTTTCAAACCAAAGAATGTTGTTTCTACTTCTAGACCATTAGAGCTTTTGCATATTGATCTGTTTGGACCAGTGAAAAATGCATCCATCATAGGCAAGAAGTATGGGCTTGTCATCGTTGATGACTACAACAGATAGACATGGGTAAAATTCCTAAAGCACAAGGATGAGTCTCACTCTGTATTTTTTGATTTCTGCAATCTAGTCCAAAATGAAAAGAAATTTAATATTGTCAAAGTCAGAAGTGATCATGGTGGTGAATTTGAAAATAAATCTTTTGAAAAATATTTTAAAGAAAATGGCATTGCACATGATTTCTCTTGTCCTAGAACTCCTCAACAGAATGGAGTTGTAGAACGAAAGAATAGAACATTGCAAGAAATGGCCAGAACCATGATGAATGAGATAAATATGGCTAAACATTTTTGGGCAGAAGCAATAAATACAACGTGCTATATTCAGAACAAATTCTCTGTAAGACCTCTTCTGGAGAAGACTCCTTATGAATTGTGGAGGAACAGAAAACCCAATATTTCATATTTCCATCCTTTTGGATGTATTTGTTTTATTCTGAACACTAAAGACAATCTGAACAAATTTGACTCTAAAGCACAAAAGTGTTTTATGCTTGGATATTCTGAACGCTCAAAAGGCTACAGAGTATACAATACTGAAACACTGATTGTGGAAGAATCAATTCATGTCAGATTTGATGATAAGCTTGGCAATCAAAAGCCAAAGCAGTCTGAAATTTCTGCATATCGAGAAGTTCTTCTCACAGGCTCTGAAGAATCAGAGGCAAACAAAGTTCCAGCTAAAGAACTAGAAGCAACACCAGATGCCACTCCATTAGCTGCTCATCTGGACAACTTAACTATTTCTGAAGAACCAACTCTGAAAGGATCCTCCAGAATCATATCTTCTCATCTAGAGGAGATGATTATTGGAAAGAAGGATGATCCCATAAGAACAAGATCCTTCCTCAAATCCTATGGGACATCATTGTTTAGTCTGGTGTCAATTATTAAACCTACCTCTGTGGATGAAGCTCTGCAAGACAACAATTGGATACTTGCTATGAAAGAGGAGCTGAATCAATTCACAAGAAATGATGTTTAGGATCTAGTTCCAAGACCAAGAGGATTCAAAATTATTGGAACAAAATGGGTCTACAGGAATAAGTTAAATGAGCAAGGAGAATTCATCAGAAATAAAGCTAGACTTGTTGCTCAAGGCTACAGTCAGCAAGAAGGTATTGACTACACAGAGACATATGCTCCTGTGGCAAGGTTAGAATCCATACGCTTGCTAATTTCTTTTGCTGCACAGAATAACATCACTCTGTATCAGATGGATGTTAAAAGTTCTTTCTTAAATGGTTTAATAGAAGAAGAAGTATATGTTCATCAACCTCCTGGATTTGAAAATGAAAGATTTCCATAGCACGTTTTTAAATTAAAGAAATCACTTTATGGCCTAAAATAAGCTCCCATAGCTTGGTATGAAAGACTGAGTAATTTTCTTCTGGAAAATAATTTTATCAGAGGAAAGGTTGATACCACTCTTTTTCATAAATCAATTAAGAAAGATATCTTAATCTGTCAGATTTATGTTGATGATATTATTTTTGGAACCATAAATATTTCACTTGGAAAGGAGTTTGCTAAGTCTATGCAAGCAGAGTTTGAAATGAGTATGATGGGAGAGCTAAGATTCTTTCTGGGCATTCAAATTAATCAGACTCCAGAAGGCACCTACATACATCAGACGGAGTATGTGAAGGAGCTTCTGAAGAAGTTTAATCTAACAGAGAGTAAGCCAGCTAAGACTCTCATGCATCCAACTTGCACTCTGGGAAAATAAGAGGTAAGTAAAAAGGTAGATCAGAAGTTGTATAGTGGTATGATTGGCTCTCTTCTGTATTTAACTGCCTCTAGGCCTGACATTCTCTTCAGTGTATGTCTATGTGCTAGGTTCCAATCAGATCCTAGAGAATCTCACTTAACTGATGTTAAGAGAATTATGAGGTATCTGAAAGGTACAACTAACGTGGGTTTGTGTTACAAAAGATCTGATGAATATAAATTAGTAGAGTTCTGGGAGGCAATCTGATCTCTTGGTACAGCAAGAAGTAACCCACTATAGCACTCTCAACTACATAGGCAGAATATATTGATGCTGCTGGTTGCAGTACCTAGATGCTTTGGATGAAGAGTCAGCTGGAGGACTACCAAATACATGAGAGTAATATTCCTATCTTCTGTGACAATACTTCTGCAATTTGTCTTTCTAAAAATCCAATTTTACATTCAAAGGCAAAACATATAGAGATTAAACACCACTTCATCAGAGACTATATTCAGAAAGGGATATTAAGTTTAAATTTTGTTGATACAGACCATCAATGGGCTGATATTTTTACAAAACCCCTCTCTGAAGATAGATTTAAATTTATTCTGAAAAATATTAGTATGGACTTTTGTCCAGAATAAAATCTTTATTCAGAATTAAATTTATTCAGATGAAAAGTGTTTAAAGTCTATACTCTGAAGTATTGCATCTGAATTTTTTTTAAGTTACTTTATTTTTGTGAAAATCTGAGTTAACAAGCTTCAGAGGATCTGAGCGTTAGTTAAAGATTCATTTCCTAAAAGAGCTTCAGAGGCACACCACGTCAAACACGTGTCACTTCTAATCTAAATTTTGAAAACGTTTGAGTGTACACAAAGCTGAGGCACCGTTTCAGGTACTGTTTGAATCATTGAAATTCTCTTTTTCCGCCCACTTTGTCAAATCACATTTAATGCGTTAAATCATTATTCCTTTTTTTGATTTGATTTATGTTTCCCTTTGTGCCCTAACACCTATTCCACGCCGTAACACATTTCACACTTTCATCATCTCACACACCTTATGCCTTTTGCTCTTCTTCATTGCTTCCTTTTCAAATCAAAATTTAAAAGAATCTCCAGTCATCTCAAAAGTTCTTCTTCAATGGCTACCTCATCCTCATCACATCAACACTTGGTTTCTACAATAGTTGGGTCGTCTTCATTGCAAATGGGTAATGAAGCGTACAAAGAACCAGAACGCACACTTCTCACACCAATGAACAAACTAGAGGTACTCTGTGAGTTTATGGTTGATTTTGAATGTATGGCAAAAAATGAGTTTGATCTTCGTTCAACGGTTAACTTTCAAGGGATGGGTAAAATACTTTGATCGGTTTTTTGGTCCAGTTTTTCCCCAACTGGTAAAGGAATTCTGGATTCATGCCCAAGTTTACCCTAAACTTATTTCTTCATCCGCTTTGGGTAAAACTATCTTCATCACTGAGGAAATGATTCGCCAACTTATTGGCTATGAAGAAGAGGGTATTGTGAATACCTCAGTGGGACGCATGAATATGAATGAAGTGTACAACGAGGTGTTTATCTCCGGGCTTCCATCCAACAAATTAAAGGATCTGAAGACCCATTACAAGATTTGGGCCAAGATGTTTTTGGGTTGTATCCATCATCGCAAGGCTTCAAATTCTTCAGATTACATTAATACAGATCAACTGTATATTTTGTATTTTCTATGGAATAATATCAAGGTGGATCTTCCACACCTGTTGTTTGTTCATCTTTGGAGTCATGTCAAGATGTCCAGAGAAATCATTCGCACCAAACATAAAAAAATCAGAGATTGGATTCCCATGGGAAGGTTAATTTCTGATATCCTCACTGAAAATGGTTTGGTATCTTATCTGAAAGATGTTGGTTAGATAGATGAATTAGTTCCTATTCTTGGGAAGCCTCTGGATGGCAAGAGTCTTCAGAGAATGAAGTTGGTAGAAAAACTTCAATCAGATCCAGTTCAGATTGATTCTGATGTTGTGCGTAAAAGGAGGGTACCAGTGGAACATTTTCCACTCTTCAATGTAGAGGAGCCAAAGGAAGCTTTCCTCGCATATATTGCTTCCTGTATGGCAGATGGCACTCCTATGCCAGCTAATCTGCTGCTACGTGCTTCTCAGCCTGCTCCAGAGCTGATTATGAGGAAGAAATGCAAGAAGAGCAAGGTCTCTGAAGAAGGCTCTTCCAAGAAGTCCTCAAAGTGTTCCAAGCAATCAGGTAATCCCTCTGTTGTTTTATCTCTTATTTTGGAAACTGTAACAGAAGAACCAACATCTGAACCTATTATCACATATGAACCTTTTATCACATCTGAACCTATTATCACATCTGAACATATTATCATATCTCAACCCCCTCTCTCTTCTGAACATATTATCACATCTCAACCCTTTCTCTCTTCTGAACCTATTATCACATCTGACTCCTCCTTTGACCAATCAGATGCTACATCCCCTCCACATAACTCCCCAAACCACCCTCTTGAGTTTTCTTCTCCCACTCCCTCTCATTCTCCCGATAAACCTTCATCCTCTTTTAAACCTTCACTCTTTGATGCCCTTAGGACATCCTTCTTCGAGGCATACCTTAAGCCCAAACCCAAACCCAATGTTGGTAATCTGTTATCTAGTTTTGAAACAGAGATGCAGATGTGGTTTTCTGTTGTAAGGGATAAGTGCCTCACTAGCACGAATCCTCGTGACTCTAAAGAGATCTAGACTGCCTTCAGAAAGAGATTCACTTCTATGACTATGAATCTTCAGGATGCTTGCTCTACAAATGCGCAAGAGAGAGTCTCTGAATCTATGAGACTTGCTCAACTCAGTGTCAGCAGAACTCCTATTCTTTGTCTAGAAAACACACCTGCAAAGGTTGTGTATTCCTCATATGAGAAATCTGCTGCACTTCAGATTGGTGAAGAAGGTCCTCATGCTGAAGCAGGTACCTCAGAGGCTCCTGTTGATGAAGAGATTCCTGACTTTGGTCAACCCTCTGCTCTGAAATTAGGAAATGCATCTTCTTCATTGGTTGTTCAGAATTCAACAGATTTGAGGAAAGAAAATGAAGATGTGCAAAACAAATTTGCTCAGCAAGAGGCTACTAACAGCGAGATAAAATCTTGGATGATCAAGCAAGAGAAAACTAAGGCAGAGATTCAGGAGTGGATGGTCAAACAGGAAGAATCCACTACTGAAATCAAGACATGGATGGCCAAACGAGAAGCTTCATCTTTTGAGATGACGAGGCTTCTTAAGCTTTTAACTTCTCGTTTATCTTAATTGTTTGTTAGTTTGTGCTCATCTTTCTGAGTCTCTAAATACATTTGTGACTTTTGTTTTACATCTGATTCTATCTTATATTTTTCTATTTTTCTTGCTCTGAAATTTTTTTGTCTTAAATGATTTTCTAAAATCACTTTTTGATATGACAAAAAGGGGGAGAAAATGGAAATTTTGAATCGTCACATAAACAGATACTGAATGGAAACTCACACATGTTAAAAACTAACTAATCATGATTTCAGTGTTTCAGAGTTAAAGTTACTCATCTGACAATATTTATAGAATTAAATCTGAACAAGGTCTGAGATAGTCCACA
Source organism: Lathyrus sativus (assembly GCA_963859935.3). Classification (NCBI taxonomy): domain Eukaryota; kingdom Viridiplantae; phylum Streptophyta; class Magnoliopsida; order Fabales; family Fabaceae; genus Lathyrus; species Lathyrus sativus. Next base: position 23,458,563 of record OZ012741.1, read on the forward strand.
AGCTTGCTCTGACTCTGGAAAATATACAAGTGCTGAAAGGGAAGTTTTAAATTTTCTAGCAGTATTCATTTTAGGGGGAGAATCATATTCTCAGGGGGAGATATATATTTTAATTTTTGAATAAAATTTCGTATAGTTTTTGTCATCATCAAAAAGGGGGAGATTGTTAGAACACATATTGGTTCTTAATATATCTCAATGTTTTGATGATAACAATAATGAAATTTTGTATGGAGAAAATATATACTCTAATTTTGTTCAAGTGTTTTTGTTTCAGATAACATAATAATTATTACTCTGAACGGAATATACCTCTGAACGTTAAGCTACAACACGCAGAAGACTCTGAGCGTTTGGTAAAAAGAGAAGCTACAGAAGGCTCTTAGCGTAGAGTATAAAGCGAAGATTTAGAAAACTCTGAGCGTACTAAACTCAATGCTGCAACTGCAGAGGCTCTGAGAATCAAAACACATAAGGCTCTGAAACGTTAGTAACAAAGTGATACATTTGGATAACACGGATAACACGTAAGAGCGAAGATCTGCTCTGATCTAAAGCGCTCCTCTAGATGAACAGTTTGTTAAAACAACCACGCTAGCACTAAGCTGCAGAACTCTAGAAAAGAGTTACTCTAATAAGAAGAAAATGGAACATCATCAGAACTCTAGAAGAGAGTTACTCTGATAAAAAGAAAATGGAACGTCATCAGAACTCTGGAAGAGAGTTATCTGATAAGAAGAAAAATGAACATCATCAGAACTCTGGAAGAGAGTTACTCTAATAAGAAGAAAATGGAACATCATCAGAGGATCTAATGCAGGAAATATTTCCATATTCGTTCATTTAAAAAGATGCTGATCAAGAATGATCCGTTGCAAAATTCATTGTCTACATCCAACGACACTATTCCTCTTTTGTGTATGGGACAGGATTTCAGAACAAAAAGGATATATCTGAACATTCCTCTTTTGTGTATGTGCACGCTATTTGAGAAATGGGTGTGAAGTATTTAAACAAGTCTTTAACAGCAATTCAAATATAACAACTACAACATTATTCTACAACGAACATACCACTTTGTTGAAAAGAAAATCCTACTTTGCTACAACTTCAAGTCAACTTCAAATTAGCAAATAGGAAGTTTCATTGATCTTCATTTGTGTTAAAATCACTGTTGTGAAAAGGCTTTTCTAAGAAGCACTTAAACACACTTTATTGTATTACTTTGTAAAAGATCCTTGAGAGACCAAGTTGTGGTCAGTATTCTCGAGAAGACTAAGACAAGTTTGTCTTAGTGAAAAGATTGTAATCAGTTTTTGATTATTGGATTAAGTCCTCTTTTGAAATAGGAGAAATCACCTTGGCCGGGTGGACTGGAGTAGTTTGAGTTCAAACGAACCAGTATAAAAATACCTGTTATTTTTATTGCCTTATTTGTTTTTTGAAAACCCTTATTCACCCCCCCCCCCCCCCCTTCTCAGTGTTTTCCTACCTTCACTTAGTGCCCAAAGCAACTTACAAAATTTTCCAGAACCTCGATGTTAATCTTAAGTCTCTATCCGACACAATACTCGAAAGTATCCCATGTAACTTCACAATTTCCTCAATGTACAACTCAGCTAACTTTTGCATAGAATGATTAATCTTCATCAGTAAGAAATGAGCCAATTTAGTTAATCTATCCACAACCACCCAAATCGAATCATTCTCCTTCATAGTCTTCGGCAATCCCGACACAAAATCCATGGAGATATTATCCCATTTCCATTCCAGAATATTCAACGGTTGCATCATACCCAAAGGCTTCTGATGTTTAATCTTTGACTTCTAACAAGTCAAACAGGCGTAAACAAATTCAGTAATATCCCTTTTCATACCTGACCACCAAAACAACTTCTGCAAATCTTGATACATCTTCGTGGCACCGGGATGAATACTCATCCTACTTCGATGTCCCTCTTCAAGAATACTCTTCCTAATTTTTGGAACATCTAGAACACACACTCTATCTCCGAATCTCATCATGACATTCTCATCAATCCGAAATTCACCTTTGTTACCTTGGTTAATTAAGGTCAATCGATCAACTAATCTCAAATCAGATTTCTAACCTTCCTTGATTTCTTCGAGAATGCCACTCGTCAGTTTCAACATTTCTAACTTCACACTGTCAAGATTCTTCTCACATACTAAACTCATGTCTCTGAACTGTTTGATCAATTATAATTCTCTCACCATAAGCATCGACATATGCAATGATTTCCTGCTCAATGCATTAGTCTCCACATTTGCTTTACCAGGGTGGTAACTCAAATCGAAGTCATAGTCCTTTAATAATTGCAGCCACCTTCTCTGCCTCATATTCAACTCTTTTTTATCAAATAAGTACTTTAAACTCTAATAATCACTTAACACCTCAAATTTAGAGCCAAAAAGGTAATGTCACCAAATTTTTAACATGAACACTATAGCTGTCAATTCTAAGTCATGCATAGGATAATTTCTTTCATGAACCCTCAATTGTCTGGAAGCATATGCAACAACCTGACCGTTATGCATCAACACTCCACCAAAACCCATCTTTGACGTAGCACAATATACCACAAAATATTCACTTGCGATAATAACCTGCCAACCCAAGAAAACTTCGTATTTCCGTAGCCGACTTCGGCATCTCCCACTGTAACACAACATCAATCTTAGAAGGATCCACAACAATTCCCCCACTCAATATCACATGGCCAAGGAAACTCACTTCCTTCAACCAGAACTCACATTTCGACAGTTTTGCATATAACTTCTTCTCTCTCAACACTGTACGCAAATGCTCAACATGCTCTTCTTCAGATTTCGAGTATATCATAATATCATCAATGAAAACCACTACAAGCTTATCCAAATACTAATGAAAAATCTGATTCATATACTCCATGAACACACCAAACGACATCACAGTGTATTCATAGTGACTGTACCTCGTCCTGAAAGCTGTCTTCGGAATATCATTTGGTTTAACACAAATATGATGATAACCAGACCTCAAACCAGTCTTACTCAACACACAAGCGCTCACTAGTTGATCCATCAAATTGTCAATTCTCGGAAGTGGATAATTATTCTTGATAGTCACTTTATTCAACTGTCGATAATCAACACACAACCTCATACTACCGTCTTTCTTCTTAACTAACAACACAGGAGCACCCCACGGAGAAACACTTGGTCGAACATACTTCTTCTCAATAAATTATTCCAATTGTTTCTTCAATTCACTTAACTTAGAAACTAACATCTGGTAAGGAGCCATTGACACCAGACTCGTACCTAGTATCAATTCTACCGCAAACTCGACTTCACGCTCTGAGGGTAAATCACTTACGTTGTTTGGGAATACATCTGATAATTTGAAAACAACAGGTAATTCAACACTTGTAATTTCATGTTTAACTTGCAACAATGCAAACATTGCAAACATCAAGGTGTCGTCTTCTAGAAGTTCATCCACTTGCTTAGCAGACAAAAACATCAGTTCTTCATTATCACCAAACTCAGTAAATCTCACAGTCTTATTATAACGGTTGATATGAACATAGTTGAACTCCAACCAATTCATTCCAAGGATAATATTAATTTGGTGTAAGGTTAAACACACCAAATCCATCACGAAACGCTTCCCAAAAATAGTTAAGGGACAACCCAAACACACAAAAGTAGTAGTAATAGAACCATTAGCAGGAGTTTCTATCACCATACTACCATTCATATCAGAAAATTTCAAGCCCAACCTAGTAGCACATTCAAGCGAAATAAACAAATGGGTAGCACCAGTATCAATAATAGCAACCAACGCTGTATTGTTAATAAAATAAGTATCTCGAATCAAGTTATCCTTCTTAGGGACTTCTGAACCTCTCAAAGAAAACACTCTACCATTAGCCTGAGCCGCATTAGAAGTCTTCTTCGGCTTCCGGCATTGGGTACTGATGTAACCCTGTTCACAACAATTGAAACAAGTCGGACCTTCATCCTGCAATCGGTATATCTATGGCCTCTCTTACCACATCTGTAACATCTCAGCATATTATTGTTGCAACCATTAAAATGGTGGCCTTGCTCGCCACACCTGTAACACTTAACAGAAGCGGGAGTTGCTCCCCCACTTGTTTTCTTCCCATATGAAGCCTTCTGTTTCCCTTTGTCAGCTGGAGTTACATAAGCTTTTCCTCGAAAATATCCTTTCTCTTTCTTCTCATTAAGATGCTTGTAGTGAGCCGATCGAGCTCTTCTATCCTCATCATAGATTCTACTCTGATGCACCAACTCAGCATACCCATGAATTTGTTTATATCTAATACCCTATTTGATCTCGGGTCTCATCCCATTCTCAAACTTGAGACATTTAGCAATCTCACCATCAGCACGATTGTAATGCAGACAAAACTTCACCAGTGCCTCAAACTTGGAAGCATACTTTGCCATAGTCATGTTTCCTTGCTTCAATTCAAGAAACTCTATCTCCTTCTTACCACAAACATCCTCAGGGAAATACTTCTCCAAGAGTTCTTTCTTGAATACAGTCCAAGTTATCTCAGTACCAACATCCTCCAATGTCTGACGGGCATTATCCCACCAATATTCAGCTTCCTCTGACAGCATATGAGTACTAAACTGTACCTGATGAGTGTCAGTGCATGCCATCACTCAGAAGATCTTCTCAATCACTTTGATCCATTTCTGAGCGCCCTCTGGATGAGTGCCCAAGAAAAATGGCAGATTGTTCCTCTAGAACTTTCCCAAAGCACGAAACTCATCAGGAGCCCCTCCATTTTGATTGTTCTGTGCATTTTGGGCCACCACTTGAGCAATCGATTCCAACGCGTCAGCAATAGCACGATCATTTCTCCCAGCTATTCTACACACCATCAATCAACATTAGAAATAATAATTCATTGATAGTGTACAAACACACATCGACTAACAGGGGACTGACATCATACAAAAACCTGGCCGAACGAACCGATCTGCTCTAATACCACTAACATAACACCCTTCTACCCCACAAAATACTCACGAATAAAATAACTAACTAAAGATAAATAAATCAGAGTAAATCATCACAAGGGTCCCACATTTCATTATAAAACATCTAAATAATATCCTGCTCCGTAACACGGGTTCTTTCACCCCAAAAATTCAATCAAAACTACTATGCAGCAGAAATTATAATCTTAAGTAGTTACATCCAAAATGTCAAAATAGTAAAAATCATAGTGACATCATGTCTATAAAAACTAGAACATAAAAGTTCAACTCAAGGACGTCCCGACCCGATGTTACATATCAGAGCAAGACACCTTCTAAATTCTACGGAAATAAAACTAAATAACTCCAAATGCTAAATCTTCACGCACCAAGAGAGCTAATCCTGATCACCTTCACGTTACCCACGTGGAGGAAACATTCAAACAGGCAGGATGAGTAATCATGAATCATTATACGAGATATAAATAAAAAGATATACCAACACAATAGTATCAATAGTTTATTTACACCTTCGTAGTATTGTCAAATAAAATAATCATCATTAAGTCATCATCACCGTACATCACTTAAAATCATGTGATTAATAACATCGTTTATTCACAAATATGCAATGCCATATAGTATGAAATGCAATAACATAGACTCATGCATGTGGTACTAATTCATTTGATGGACACAGGGTCATCGCTTTCCAAATATCCTACCATAGGATTGATTCCCCCTTGAAACTGGAGCACATCCCTAAACAATTCAATCCACACAATGGGATTGAAGCCATCATTGGACCTAAGTGCTAACATCGTCACTGGACCGAAGTCCTAACATCCTCACTAGACCGAAGTCCTAAACTATGCTATGAATTCATTATGCAAAACATCATAATAACCACCATCAAAGGATCGTCAAAGTTGCATCATCATTCATGAGAATTCATCTAAACATCATAGTATAACATCAATCACATACGTCATAATTCATCATGTTATAATCATTAAAACACAACACTTCAATTGCCCCACGACACAAGGTCAACAAAGAAACAAGACAACACGAAGAATAAAAAAAAATCTCCTACTCGCTTGATACTCGCCTGGCGAAGCAGTTTGCTCGCCTGGGGTTCTCTCGGCGAAATAGGTGTGAAATCCCTCCCTCATAAAAAATTCCAGTAGCACCTGTTTTTCACCTTTCGCTCACTTATTATTTCACTCGGTGACCTCCAAGCGAGTACGCTTCGCCCGACGATTTCTGCAAAACCTTAATTCTGCTATTGCGTTTTCTGCACAATTCAGACCCTAAACTTCTTGCGATTTCAATACCATACAGTCCGAAAATGGACATCGATTACAAGGCAATCATATTACAACAATAATACATCATAGTAGACAACATATACATCATTTCCTATCATTTTACACATCCCCAAATCACCAATCTCATCATAATTTGTCATATTATCATCATATCCCCCAAAATCCCCTAAAACCCCAACTACCTACATACCTCTAACTCTATATCAAATACAATGGTAAGCGATACTCCCCATACCTTAGAATTCTCAATTCTGATCTTCCTCTTGAGTTCTTCAGAGTTTCTCTAAGCCCTAGTCTCTTCCTTCTTCTTTCCCTAGAGTGTTCTCTAAAACACGACCGTTCCAAAAATGAACTTCTCAAATCACTCTTTTCCTTTTGTCAAACATGCCTTTAGGACCCTTATTATGATTTTCCCATCTTACCGTCACTTATTCCCTTACAAAAGATCACCTTACCCTTAGTGTTCCACTCCCTTTTATTTTAATTAATAATAATAATCTAAATAATATTATTCACATTATCCTATTATTATTAACACTAAAATAATTCCAATTAATCACTTATTTTCTAAATACTCTCATTATTCCCTTAGCTCATCAATATCCCACAACACACAATACAAATACACCATGCGTCATAATATTTCATCAAAATTCTCCAAAAACCACGAATAATTATAATAAATCAATTAAATAAATATTATAATTATTTTGGGGCGTTACAAGATGTCCTAACATAAAGAACAAACTAAAGAACGAGATGTTGGACAAGATGTCCTATCATGATTATTCGATATCTTTGATTGTTACTTTGTCATTTTGATACTGCTAATTTATTTCTAGATTTTAAAATATTGTGGGAATATTTGTTTATCCTAGGTGGCATTCAAGATTGAGGAATTCGAGATTCTGTTTGAATTTGAAGATGTCTTTTTCTAAGTGTGGAGACATTTTAGGAAACTTTGAATTGAAGAAACTATTCTTGAGGAGAATAAATTGTAGATTCCGTGTAACAGAATTGATGCGTTTTTGAAGCCCAAATCTAGTCTAGTTTATAGTTATAAATAGGATGGATTTAACCTAATCAAAGTGAGAAAAAATACATTGTTGCTTAGTGAGTTTTAGAGTTTGTGTATTTGTGAGCCTCTCTTGTATCGTGTTGATACTAGAGCTAAATTATTTGCATTGAGTTGTAACTTATGTCACTATTATGATTGAAAGGGAATTGAGAAAGATCTCATACCTAGGAGAGTCTTAGGTAGAAATTAAGCACAGGTAGTGATTAAGTGATAAGTTGTAAACCAAAGGTTGTTTAGCTTAGAATTAATACTATCTAGTGGATTTCATTCCTGGCTTGGTAGCTCCCAGACGTAGGTGTTATTGTATACCAAACTGGGTTAGCAATTACTGTATGTTCGTTTGCTTTCTGCAATTTTTATTGTGCTCCTTCTTGTTATTGTGTTTAAAGTAGAGATCAAGTGTCTCGATATCTCTTAGGACATCTGAGATCTGCATACTAGAATTTCAATTGGTATCAGAGAAGGCATCCTACTATATATCTGGGTGAGATTCAGGGAAGTTACTTTCTAGTGCAGCGAACAAGGAAGAAGGAATTTTGAACAGACCACCCATCCTTGATGGATCCAATTATGAATATTGGAAAGTGTGAATGGTGGCCTTTATTAAGTCCATGCATGGTAAAACTTGGAAATGTATGGTCAAAGGATGGGATCCACCAAAGGCTAAAGGTATGGAATGTAATATTATTGATGATAAATCCTGAGGAAGACTGGGATGATGAAGATGAAAAACTAGCTCAGGGTAATTCCAAAGCATTGAATGCCTTATTCAATGGAGTGGACAAGAACATCTTCAAATTGATAAAGAATTGTATTGTTGCCAAAGATGCTTGGGAGACTTTGAAGACTTCTCATAAAGGAACCTCTAAGGTGAAATCATCAAGACTTCAACTTCTTATAACCAACTTGAAGATGAAGGATGATGAAAGTATTCAAGACTTTCATGTGAACATTGTTGATATAACCAATACTTCAAGTGATCTACGAGAAAAGATCCCCGAAGCTAAGTTGGTCCAAAAAATCCTAAAATCTCTTCCAAATAAGTTTGACATGAAGGTGACTGCCATTGAAGAAGCCCAAGACATAAACATCATGAAGGTGGAGGAACTAATGGGACCTCTTCAGACTTTTAAATTGGCAATCAGTGAGAAATCTGAAAAGAAGAAAAGCATAGCCTTGGTGTCTAATCAAGGTGAATGCGAACCAAATTCCAAGGAAGAATTGTCTAAGGCTGTTGTGCTACTTGGAAAAAAGTACAACCAATTATTAAAGAGGATGGACGGGGAGTCAAGATCAAATGTCAAGACTCAGTCATCCGACATCAAAAAAAGGAAGGATTTTGGAAGAAGGCACAAATCTGAAGAGAAATCTATCAAAGGAAAAGGAATCCAATGCTATGAATGCGAAGGATTTGGACACATCAAATCTGAGTTTCCTACCTTTCTCAAGAAGAAGAAGAAAGGCTTGTCTATATCATGGTGTGAAGATGATTCCTCTAGTGAAGGAGATGCTGCTAAACAGGTTTCAGCTCTTACTAGAGTATTTGATTCGGATGAAGAATCAGATGTTAGAGAACTCGCATTTGATGAACTGGCTAGCTCATACAGGAAACTAGGCATCAGAAGTGTAGAAGTATATCAGATGGGAGAGGATCAACATAATACTATCATTCGACTTGAGGCTGAAAGATTGAAGCACTTGGATACCATCTATGACCTGAAGGAGGAAGTTATATTGCTCAACTTTAAACTTGACAATATGACTAAAACTGTAAGAATGCTCAATAGAAGTTCTAATATGCTGGATGAGATTCTTCAATTTGGGAGGAATGATGGAGATATCAAAAGGCTTGGTTATAATGATCAAGTCGTGATGAATAAAGGAAAAGAGCCAGCATTGAATTCTGGTCATCCCCAAAGAAAGCAAAATTGAAAGATATCAAGAAAGATGTCACAACATCAAGAAAGACATCATACAAATTCCTCAGGGAACAAGAAGAAAGACTAGAAATGCCAACATTATGGTAAGTTTGGTCACATAAACCCTTACTGCTACAAGTTACATGGCTATCCCAAATCTGCTTCACAACCTAGAAAGATGCAGGTTATTGGTAAAGCAGAAAAGAAGTAGATTCTCAAGAATGGAAATGCTGCTCTAATAGCTCATACCTCTCTAAGAGATTCTTCTATAAAGGGGTAGTATTTTGATAGTGGTTGTTCTAGACACATGACAGGTGTCAAAAAACTTTTGGTGGATATTGAATCACATGCCACTAGCTATGTCACTTTTGGAGATGGATCCAAAGGTGAAATAAAGGGTGTCGGGAAGTTGGACTGTATTGGGCAACCTAGTCTTAATAATGTGTTGCAAGTCAGAGGACTGACTGCAAATTTGATAAGTATCAGTCAAATATGTGACCAAGGTCTTAAAGTTAACTTTACTAAATCTGAGTGTCTGGTAACAAATGATAAAAATGAAGTTATCATGAAGGGAGCCAGATTTAAGAATAATTTATATGTGTGTATTCCTCTAGAGACAGAGTGTTCACACGTGCTTGATGTCAGAAGGAGATGAAGTGAAGCATCAGAAACTTGGTCATATACAGAAGATGAAAAAGGTCTTGTCAAATGCAGCAGTCAGAGATACCCCTAATCTGAAGATTGATGGAGGAAGAATCTATGTGAATGTCAGATTGGGAAGCAAAACAAGATGTCATACAAGAAGCTACAGCATCTGACTACTTCAAGGATTCTTGAAATACTTGATAGGGACTTTATGGGACCTATGCAGATTAAAAATGTTGGAGGAAAGAGGTGTGCCTATGTTGTTGTTGATGACTCAATCATAGAAGTTGATGTCACAGACAATGTTGGAACATCCTATGATGTTGCAGACTCAAGTGGTAATCCTAAACCTGCAGAGACTGAGACAGTTAACAAGGGACATTCCATCAGAATTCTGAAAGACCATCCTAAGGAGCTTATCATAGGAGATATAAATAATGGAATAATGACCAGATCAAGAAAATCTGTTACTGGTACTTGCTTTGTCTCAAAATTTGAACCCAATAGTGTCAAGGATGTCTTGACTGATGAGTTCTAGATCAATGCTCTGCAAGATGAACTGAGGAAGTTCAAGAGGCATGAGGTCTCAGATCTGGTGCCAAGACCTAAAGGGTCAAATATAAATGGTACATGTGACCATGGTCTGTTGTACACTCATAATTCTAATTCCATGTTGATGGGATACTGTGATGCTGGCAATGTTGATGGCAGGAAGAGCACCTCTAGAGGATGTTTCTTTTTGGAAAACAATTTGATCTCTTGGTTTATCTAGAAACTAAATTATGTGTCCTCGTCTACTGTTGAAGCTGAATACATAGCAACAGGGAGTAGTTGCTCTTAACTCATGTGGATGAAACAAATGCTGGCTGAGTATGATGTCACACAAGATGTCGTGACATTATTTTGTGACAACTTGAGTGCCATAAATATTTCCAAAAATCAATTTGAGGTGTTAAGGGGCAATTTAGGGATTTTCCTGTCTGAGGATTTATAGTAGTTAATTTGTTGTGGGAATACTATTCAAGTGTATGTGTGTTCCTAACAAATAAAGAGAGGGTTTCATAGTCAATCATTTCAAATATACCTAAACCCCCCTCACGCATGCTTCCTCCATACCGTGTCATTCTTCACAAACTGCATCATCTTCCATATCAAAGAAATACCTAATCTTGCTTTCCTTTCTCCAATTACCAAGTGTTCAAAGATGTCTCACCAAAAATATTTAAAAGGTGTATCCAGGAAGGAGAATGTTTCATCATCTACATCTAGAGCTAAGTCTGTGAAGGTGTCTGTTGAAGACACGATTGATGTTGCTTCCTTAGCCATGGTTCCTTACAAGCCTGACAAACTTCCAGTGATAAGATCCAAGAACCTTCCTGCAAGTAATTTCTCAGAGACCTCTGATTCTTTCTCTAACCCTAGGACTGAGAGAGAAAAATTTGACTCTGATAAGAGAATCAGAAAATTGGTAAATAGAACTTTAAATGAAGGGAGTCATCTTAATATTGTTGGGATTACTAGACCCCTTGCTCAAATTCTCCCTACTACGACTATACCTAATACTGAACCAGAGGTAGAGACTAAGAAAAATGTTAATGTTGAGATTGAGGTTGAAAAGGATAGGTTTGAGGTGCCTGATCATGAAGGGTCATAAGGGAATCTGCACACCCTTGTTGATTCTGTAGTAGGAGATGTTAAAACAGATGTTGGAACATCCCCTACAATAAAAGAATCTCATTCAAAGGGTCAAGCCTCTGAGGGTATTACTGAAGACAGTGGGAAGAATGTTGATCAGGTTATTAATGTAGATGACTTGCCCTCTGATAATGAGATTATTTCTAAGAGTCTTTACCCTGGTGTTGCCAAGAGGCTGAAAAGCAAAAAAGGTAAGGTTGTGGCTGTGGAGAACACCCCTACCAAAAGCACCAAGAAACCTATTGTCGGTCCTCCTAAAGCTTGGAGCAAGGTTGTAACTGTGTCCAAGAAGAGAAAGAATATGTTTGACAATGAGTCAGACTATGATGTTGAAGAAAATTTCCAAGACATCATTCAAGTCAAGAAATCTACTTCTAAGAAGAAGCCTGCTGCGATTCCTAAGGCTCCTCTGGACAATGTGTCCTTTCATGCTGCTGAAAATGTGGAAAGGTGGTAATACGTGTACCAAATAAGGGTTGCTTTGGAAAGGGAGTTAAGGAAGAATGCCCTACAACGCAAAGATGTGATGAAGCTGATTGAAACTGCTGGCTTAATGAAGACTGTCACAAAATTTGGTCCTTGCTATGAGAAGCTAGTCAAGGAATTTATGGTGAACATTTCTGAAGGCTATGCTGATGTAAACAGTGAAGACTACAAGAAGGTGTATGTCAGAGGAAATGTTGTGACATTTTCTTCCATAATGATCAATAAGTTTTTAGGAATATCAAAAGATCCTCAACCTGAGCTTGAAGATACTGATGATCACATGTGTCAGGAGATCACCTGTAATACAGTGAAGCATTGGCCTAGCAAAGGAAAGCTTTCAGCTAGGAAGCTTAGTGTGTGTTGCACCCCAAAATTTGACCAACCGGTTCCCATATTTGGTTTATGTTTCGACGCATTTTGTATTCGCATTCGCATACTGCATGCATTGCAATTTTCTCAGTCAGAGTGATTTTATCGGGGTTGCAGCCCCTGGCGTTTCAGGCAGTTCAGGCCGGTTTGAATAAGTGTATTCTGAGAATTGGTGCTCGTTCCCTGTGTTTTTAGGCCATCTCGGTGCCCGGGTTTCGCTATGGTTGCGCAATTGTTCTCTAATCGATTTAATCGGCTTCCTGGCATTTTTAGGATTTTCTCTTTTATTTGCTGGATTTTTAATGCATTTTAATAGTTTTTAATAGATTTACTTGTTTTTTTTAGATATTAAATAGGTTAGTATCTTTTTAGTAGAATTTAATAGATATTTTCTTTAATAGAAGTAAATAGATTTTTTTAGATTTTAAAATAGATGTTTTTTAATAGATTTAATAGATTTTTAGTATTTTAGATATTAGTTTTTTCATTAAATAGAATGGTTTAACATAGATTTTAAATAATCCTTTTAGATTTTTTTAATAGTTTTGTGATATAGTTTAAAAAAAGGGGAGGGTATAATAATGTGAGATTTTGGTTTAATAAATAGTGGTAAATTTTTGATATAGAATTTAATAGGATTATTATTTTTTTTCTAGATTTTTTTTATTACTGATTTTATAGATTTAATATAGGATTTAGATAGTTTTTTTTAGATATTAAATAAATATTTTTCTGTTAATTAGGATTAATTAGAGGTTTTGATTAGGGTTTTTAATTAATTTTCGATTAGGATTAATTAGGGTTTTTATTATTAATTTTGTTTGTTTTTTCAGGGTTTATGTAATCAATCAGTAATCATGTTTAGCCCTTTAATCAGAGTCATTAACAGTGGGCCACATGTCCGTTTTTCGTGGGCCTAGGTCCAGAATTCGCCAGGTGTCCCATATATAGCATGCCACGTGTGCTTCACTCTGGCCCCCACCTCATTTTTCTACCTCACTCAGAATCTGCCAACACATCACACACGTGTCCTACTCTCTCTCCCCACTCCATGCATGTGTGACATCTCACCACCGGACCCCACCACTCACTAGCTCACCGCTGGCCATGCAGCCGCCGCAGAGCCACCGTAACCTCCCGCCGGAGCAGTCCTAACCATCGCCAGAGTTCTTGAACTCGCCGGAAAACTGCACCATCCACCGGAAAATGCAAGAAACTTCATCATCTCTCCAGAAATTTTCAGAATCTTCATCAAGTTCGTCATAGTAATCCATCCAATCACCATATCTAGATCGCGTCCGTCAATCTTCATGTGATTAACCATGTCCAACTTCATCCAAGCAGTTTCCAGAAAAGATCTCAATAACTTCATCGTTCTTCATTCAAGTTCCTTCAGTGTTCATCGTTCTTTTCCAGATTTCCTCAAGAGCTTCAAGAACACTCTTCGTGTTCATCAACATTTCCAGAAATACATGTTGATCTTCATCAACGAGTTGCACGAACTCCTCATATCCACATAATCTTCAAGAATCTCAGATCTACGAAGGTTCATCTTTCACCCAACAGTTATCGCTCATCAATAGTTTCCAGAAGTCTTCGTTAGAACTTCAAGAATGGCCATCAAAGATCTTCGCGATCTGGAGCATCTCTTCATCCGTTGACTTCAATGAGGCCTTGCGAACTCCATGAATCAACGTCCTCAAGCTTCGTCAATCTTCATCCGTTCCAGATCCGCAACAAACGCCAAGAGTATCTTCTTCGAGAGTTGTCCAGATTTCCAGATCTGTTCAGGATTTCCTCAACGTTCATCAATACGAACCAGTCTCCCATCGAATCTCCAGATCATCTTCAGGTTCATAGATCCTCATACTCCTTCAAAAGATCATCAGCGTGTGCACCATTTTTCTTCAACATGGTTCATCGACATCTTCAGAAATTGAAAAATCTGCAAGATCTTCATAGAATCTTCAGGATGGTTCTATTGCTGAGAACGTGATGAATGAGTTGAAGACGGAGAGAGGTAGGAGGAAGTTTAGACGGAGGTTGATAAGGAAAGGAAATGAAGCGAGAGAGAGAATCTGAGAGAAAGAGGAGGGCGGCGCAAAGAGGATGAACAATGAGCTTGAGAGAGGAGATGGCTTAGGGTTTTTGGAGTGTGAGAGAAATGAGAGAATGGACCGAATGCTTGGTCATTGGGCTTCAAGCCCACCTGCGTTTTGGCCCCTCAGTTTTTTTCCTGCATTTCCTCTGTTTTTTCTTGTTTTTTTCTTTTTTTGAAGTAGTATTGGGATGGGCCCATTCTCTTTACTAGCCATACCCCCCGTTTCCTTTTCACACCCCTCCCCATTTTTTTTGTTGCCATTTTTTGGGCTGGGCCCAACTCTCTCCTTTTTTTTTGCTGCTGCACCCCTTGTAGCTACTAATAAACCCCCTGCTGCATTCTGTTTCTTTTATATTTTCTTTAGTTTTTTAGAAATATTAAGTGCAATATTATGGATTTTAATTCTATTTTCTTTTAGAATAATATAGATTTAATATAGTTTTTCATATTTTTCTCTATAGAATATTATAGTATTTTTCTATGCTATTTTAGTATGCAATTTCCTTTTAATTTCTTCAGTATATTTTCCAGTAGAGATTAATTGCCGTATTTTAGGAGCAGACTTTTGTTTCCATTTCGTCATTGGATTTCTCTCCTATTTCGTTTCTTATCCGATTTTATTCCCGATTTTATTGCTGGCTGGCTGTGTAACACGATTCAATTGGAGAATGATTTTCGATATCACTTCTCTATCTTGTCTTTGACACGGACATCAATACGCTACCTCTGAGAGTTCGACTTCTCGCATAAGTCGAACTATGACGGTCTAAGCATTACATTGTTCCTGGTTCGAGCGACATCATCAAAGATCCAAAGAGGAGAAGATTGGAATGGAGCTTGCGCGTACGTGAGGAGCCCAGGAGCTGCTTCGTTCAACATTATCATCGTCGTATTCAAGTCTTCAGGCAACCGTCGAGTGTTGTGGGCTGCATCGTCAGATACAAAGGAAATGGAAGCTGAGGAGTTTCTTCTTAGGTTCTTGCGTGTGTGTCCCGAGTTCCTTCCCGTTTAGGCGCAAGCCTGCTTCCTCTTTGTTCTCGCCCCGTGCGAGCGAAACCCATTTTCTCTCGCGTTCAGGCGATCGAGACCCCTTCTCTTGCCCTCGGGCAATTGAGATTCGTTTTCCCGTCGAACTACGTTAGCTCTGATCTCTCGTGCTGGACGAGAGTACGTAGGCATAGGATGCCGTATCCTAGCGAGCTCCCTTTTCCCTTTTTCCCCGTTTAGCTGCAGTAAGCTGAACTACAGCTGCTCTGATTTCTCATATCTAATGAGAATATGTAGGCATAGGATGCGATATCCTAGCGAGCACACTAACAACTAACCTTTCTGTTCTCTCGCTGCTGTGCGATCGAGACTTTCCCGCTGACGATTGATGTTATCCTTTTCTCTTGCCCTTGCGCATTTGAGACCAGACCGTAGTTCTAGTTCCCGTAGGTTCCCGTACCTCTAGAACCAGTTTCATCTCTCACTCCTGTGTGATCGAGAATACCCTGTCTAGCCATAGTTATCCTGAACTACGTAAGCTCTGATCTTTCACGTTGTGTGGAAGTACGTAGGCACAAGACGCGAAGTCTTGGCGAGCCAATTCCCTGTAGTTTCCCGAACTACGATGACTCTGACTTTCTCTCTTGAGAATACGTAGGCATAGAGTGCGACGCTCTATCGAGTCAGTTTCTTTCCGTTTAGATTTAGCAGCCGTAGATAGATTGTTTTGCATCCTTTAGACGAACCAGCAAGCGTGGATCCCGTCGAGTACGACAGACGTGAGGGGTGCTAATACTTTCCCCTTGCGTAACCGACTCCCGAACCCAGGATTTGGTTGCGACGACCATTCCTTTCCCGTCTTTGCGGTAGGTTTACTTCGAGCGTTTCCTTTCCCTCCGTTGGGATAAATAACGCACGGTGGCGACTCTTCTGTTTAGCCGGCGCCGATTTTTGCAGTAGCGACAATGTGAAGTATGCAATTCTTCATAGAATTGGTACTATCAACTAGGTTCCTACCAACCATACCTCAACCATCTCCATTGGGTTTGGGAAGTTCATATATATTATTGGTAAAGAGAGGAAGTTTGATTTTGGTGCTTATATTTTTACCAAATTCTGAAGCAAGCATCATCAACTGACATTAAAATGCCTATTTGTTTTCCTTCTCTCGTCTGTGGTATAATTTTGGATCAACATCCTGATATCTTGGTGTCTGCTGATTATGCAATGAAAAGGGAATCTCCTTTGACTTTGCACCATAAGGTATTTGTTGGGGATCATGTCCCAGATATTGTTTCGACATCTATTCAAACATCTGCTCCTATAACCTCAAAGGATGATTCTATTGTTCAACTGAAGAATACTTGCAAGGATCTAGATGCCATCATCAAGTCCAATACAACTAGGAAGGTAAAACTTGAACAGGTTATACAGGTCTTGACAATTGAATAGGACAAGGGAACTGAAGCTGCCTGTAGTATAGATAATGCCGAAAAGGATACTGCAGAAGATGAGGAGGATGATGTTGAAGATGTTGGGTTAGATGAAGATGATCTTGATGGAGAAGAAGAAGAGGAAGATGATGATAAGGCTACTAAAGATGATATCTGATTATACTAAATGCCCAGGATAATTTTGGCACTTCATGTGCTTGATCTGTACTTTATTGTTTTGCTTATGTTAATGTTTTGTTGTTTAGTTAGTTAACTACCTTTGTCATATTATGGCTAAAAAGGAGGAGTAATACTAACTTAACTAAACACTGCTAACCATTGGCTGCTGTTGAGGGGCAGAGTGTTAACCACTTGTTGCAGGAGAAGGAACTGATTGAGGGGGAGGCTATATTATTTCTGTTGTTGTTCTGATTTTTGCCTCTGACTTTTTGTGTATTTTTATGCAAGGGTTATTTAGTTAGTTTTAGCCAAAATCTGCCAAAAGGGGAGATTGATAAGTCCAAGCTTTTGAGATTGACATTAATTTTGGTAAAACTAACTTGACATCAAGATGTTAGACAAGATGTACTAACATGAAGAACAAGATGTTGGACAAGATGTTCTATCATGATGATTCAACATCTTTGTCTGTTACTTTGCAGTTTGATACTGCTAATTTATTTCCAGATTTCAGGATATTGAGGGAATATTTGTTTATCCTAGGTGGAATTCAAGATTGGGGAATCAGAGATTCTGTTTAAATTTGAAGATGTCGTTTTCTAAGTGTGAAGACATTTTAGGAAACTTTGGATTGAAGAAACTATTCTTGAGGAGAATAAGTTATAGATTCTGT
The DNA here is from genome assembly GCA_963859935.3 of Lathyrus sativus. NCBI lineage: Eukaryota > Viridiplantae > Streptophyta > Magnoliopsida > Fabales > Fabaceae > Lathyrus > Lathyrus sativus. The sequence continues at coordinate 23,476,482 of OZ012741.1, forward strand.
GTAACATAATTGCTACATTTTTTAAGCCCAAATCTAGTCTAGTTTATGGTTATAAATAGGATGAATTAACCTAATCAAAGTGAGAAAAAAATACATTATTTCTTAGTGAGTTTTAGGGTTTGTATATTTGTGAGCCTCTCTTGTATCGTGTTGATACTAGAGCTGGACTGTTTGCATTGAGTTGTAATTTCTGTCACTGTTGTGATTGAAAGGGAATTGAGAAGAGTCTCATACCTAGGAGAGTCTTAGGTAGAAATTAAGCACGGGTAGTGATTAAGAGATAAGTTGTAAATCGGAGGTTGTTTAGCTTAGAATTAATATTATCTAGTGGATTTCATTTCTGGCTTGGTAGTGTCGCTACTGCGAAAATCGGCGCCGGCTGAACAGAAGAGTCGCCACCGTGCGTTATTTATCCCAACGGAGGGGAAAGGAAACGCTCGAGGTAAACCTACCGCAAAACGGGGAAAGGAATGGTCATCGCAACCAAATCCTGGATTCGGGAGTCGGTTACGCAAGGGGAAGGTATTAGCACCCCTCACGTCCGTCGTACTCGACCGGATCCACGCTTGTTTTCTGGTACGGATTGTTATTCTATCTACTCTACAGGTCTGGGGTTAAAGGAAAATAAAATGACTCGGCAAAGTATCGCACTTTATGCCTACATATTCCCGTCTGAAACGAGAAATCAGAGTCAACGTAGTTCGCCTACCTACTGGAAAGGAGGGGGAAGGTTGCTCGCTAGGATATCGCATCCTATGCCTACGTACTTTCACACAGCATGAAAGATCAGAGCAAACGTAGTTCGGGCCACGTACGACACAAGTCTGTTTTGATTGTTTTTATTCCTTCTGAAAAGGGGTTTTTCTGATTAACAGTCCAAGCGGACAATAATTGACATTTTGATGAGTTCACATTCTTTTACGGAAGAAGTGTCTTTTATTGGGTTTGAAATCTTATTGTGTTTTTCTGTTTGTTTTGAGGAAGAAGAGACAGAACTCTAACCTACGGTTGCGAAGGGAATCAAACTAACCTAATGTTATCATGCATGGGTTAAGACCTAATGTCTATCATGCTCCTCTCTTGCGCAGAGAGAAACAGAGATCCTAAGGGATAAACGGAAACAAAAACAATAACAGATATATACAGTAAAGCAGTCAAATGCATGGATGCAGCAATACAAGCGAGGCAAGGGAGTCCCACTCAACCTCGAACCTAGAAAACAATAGGCAAAAGTGAACAGCATTCACTTTCAGCCCAACAGGTTAAACATCAAACAATACAGTCATGAAAACCAATCAATACATCAGAAATGAAATACAGCAAAAATAAACAGCCACAACAGCTCTACATCAACACCTATCTTCAAGTCATCTCCAATCAGCTACAAGCTTCAGCAAGCATCAATCCCCATCTACACAGCCTTCCAGCAAGGTCTTGATCATCAATCTTCCATCTGCAATGGCTTTTCTTCAAGTCTCAATCTCCAGGATGAGCATCAATCAACCAGATGAAGTGAAGGAATGTTAGACAGTCAATTACCTACCAAGGGTGGTTCATCAACTGTTAACATTATATAGACAATTTTCCCTCAAAAGTTCTATCTTTCAAATACATTCACTAATCCTTCCAAAGGAAGGAGGTGGATATTTGAAAGAGACTTTGAATCATAGAGAAAGGATGGATGTAGACAAGGCACTCCATGTTTGAGAAACAAGCTTTCTAATCTAGAGCTCTGCCTAGCTCCTAAACCCTAATCTCCTCAACAGCTGCTAGCAAGAATCTCCTCTTCAACTCAGGAAGTTGGTCTTCAGTCTCTGGATCTCCAATGGCTCCATCATCCCAAGTCTTCAGCTCTCCCAAACCCCAGACAATCCCAATACCCACACAGACAAACAATAATCCCCAGAGGGCACACCACACCAATCAATCAAATATAGACAGTAATATACTAATAGCAGTAGGGGAATCCTAGTGATTTCTAAGGGATCTAATAACTACCCATAGCCCCTATAGTCCCATATCTAAAATATTCAATCTCTAAGTCCTAAGGGAAATGATTCAATTCTCCTAAGTTATCACTTAAACCGTAATTTTGTTCATGTTGTTCTCACCTAAACTAATCACCTAAAATTAATTCCTAAAAATATGAACTAAAATGTATATTCAAGCTAATCTTATCTACTAATCAACCTAAAAAGAATGGGGGGAAAATATTAAAGCAACTATTAGAACAAAAATTAACAAATTCATGTACCAAACAAAATATTATTTACACCTAATTAAAAGAAAAATATGCCAAAAATAAGAAAATAAAATGAATTATTAATTTTTTTGTATGATAATTTTCTTGACCAAATTAAGAAAATAATGCAAAAAGAACCAATGGAAAATATGCATTTTATGATTTATTATGATTTTTTTGAAGATTTAATTTTTTTGAAATAAAATGAAAGGAATTAATATGAAAGGGGTGTAGTGAATAAATGAAATCAGTTAAAACACCCAACTGGGCCCAGACTGGGGGCGCGCATAGCAAGCGCGTCTGGGCCCATCACCTGCTCAGAAATTAACAAAACAAAAAAAAGAAAACGGTGCAAATATGAATTATCTCAGTTAAAATCCTATTGGGCCTGCATCTGGGGGGTGTGGAGAGAAAAAGATCAATAAGCCCAGCAGATGAATAAATGAAACGCTGCGTTTCATTTCCTACTAATCTTCCCTCCAACTTTCGTTTAAATCTGGGCCGTGGATTACAAGGTCTAGTCAAACAAATCATGTTGATCCAATGGTCTTCCTGTCGTCTTCTCCAAGTGGCTAGGGTTTTCAGATGAACTTCATGAACACGACCTTCATACACAGACCTTCCATCCTCTGGTTCTTCCTCGTTTCTCCATGAAAACCAAAAATGTAAACACCAAAATTGCTCCACTTCTCACGTAGAACACAACTGTATCCATAGTTTTCAATATAACAGCCTAGAACTTCAAACCCGATATGCATCACAATTCTGATCCACCATTTTCATCTGCGATCAAACCTCCCAATTCTCTCTAATTTTTGCCTTAAACTAATCCATATCTCACGCCGATCATTACAAGCTATTCATTCAATATTATCATGCAATATCCTAATAGTTACAAGCTTCAACAGTTTATGCACTCCATGGCCAATCCTCATGAAACCTCTCCAAACTCACCAAAATCAGTCATCTACCCTACCTTAACCTTTCTATGCTATCAAAACCTAGAAATTCTAACCAAAGCATGCAATTCGAATGAAAACTTACTTGGTGCACAATGAAGAAAACAGCTACCAAAACCTCTAGATCCAAAGCTTGAAGTGATGGAAAACTAGTCAATGAACTTGATGATGACTTCTGTATGCAACCAATGATGCTCCAAAGCTTTGAATATCCTAATTCCAAGATTCTTGCACTTTGAATGATGATGATGAATGGCACGATTCCTCCTTCAATTTTCCAAATGAATGTGTGAATTCTGATCCTTGGATGATGATGATGAAGAACAGATCAAGAATGATGCAAATTGATGAGAATTTGAGAGAGTTTGGATTGATTTTGTAATTTGAAGAAAGTGTGTGAAACTTGTGGTTTTGAGTAAATGTGATCACCAACCATGGCATGAACCCTCTCCATTCAATATATACATGTCATTAGAACCTCCTAGAAACTTGGAGAAACTTCCCATGTGTGATTTCCCTTGAATTTGGCTTATGTTTCTTCTATGATAAGTAACCATGAATAACTTCCAAAATGTGAACCAAGCTCAAAATTCCACTTTAGCCAATGTTCTCAAAATGATCTTTCCATTCAAAATGACCTATAATTTCACCTCATTTGGCCAAAATATGAAAAATCTCATTTTTTAGGTCATTTTTATTCATTAAATCCAACAATTTTGAAACCTTGTGTTATGAATCTTTCCAATCTCTCATGGTCACTTTTCTAGACTCAAAATGTCATTTGGAACAAGTTTGATGTTGTAAAGTTTTCCATTTGAAGCTTCCTTGTATGAGTTTTGGGCATAGGTTGAAATGACCTGTAATTCTCAAATGACCAAAATACCCTTTGCTTGCCAAGGCCATAAGTAGAGTTCCACAAATCATATGAAGGCATACTATACCATTATAGAAAGCTAAGACAATGAGGAACAATTCTTATGTTGACCAGAAATTCATTTGGAATCTCCTTGAGGGGTAAAAATTGCTTGGAAGTCAAGTCACTTTCACAGACAAAATTTCAGATACCTCAGATGACTTGTAACTTGCAAGGACCATAACTTGAGTTATATAAATCTCCTTAATGTATTCCACCACTCAAATTAAAGTTCTTGAGATCCTCTACAAGTTCCATGTTGGCCAAGGATCCATTTGAAGCTTGCATTTTGACTTATCTTGCTTGGAAATTTGACCTAAATTAGGGGATTTTACACAGAAACCCTAATTTAGAAACTCCTCTTCTCCTTGATTTCTCTTGATTTCTTCTTAGCATAACAACATATCCTTCTCTACATGTCAAATGATGAACCCCACATCTCTCCAATAGACCTCAATGCCTTTCAATCAATCAATTGACCTAGAGTTGACCTAGGGTTGACCCAGATGAAACCCTAGTTGACTGTCTTCAACTGCAATACTTGTGATCATATCAAGGACTTGTCTCCTTCTTCAAATGACTTTCTAAGTCTCCCATGATGCCCAGATACTCTCCATGCTCAGCCCACAGCTCACAATTTCTTTGTTGATCCTCAGATACCCTCAGATAGGAGCTAGATGCCCTGCTTGATCCATTGACTCCTCAGCTTTCAAATTCTTTCTGATGACTTGAATGAGATTGAATTAGAATAATAACCTCTTGATAGGCCTCTAGAGATGAGAATAATGATTGGTCCCCTGTTGGATGACTTGCCATGATATGCTATGCAGATGATCAGACTATGTACATGACTCTATATGCAAATGCTAATGATATTGAAACATAAACCAAGTGACTAAGGTTGAGCAAATTTTAGGGTGCAACAGCTGCCCCTATTCAAGCGACTTGGACCCGACTGGGTGAAACGCCCGGAGCCTTCAGACATTCGAGGTACAAGACGGTTGAATACTAGGAACCCGAAAATTTGCCAACCGCAGAAATAAACTGCAACACTGCTTAGGGAACGACATCCACCAACTGAATCTGGTTGTTACGGCAACCAACTGATCCATTAGCGACCATGCTGGGGATTATTTTCATCAGCCTGAAAAAGATTCTATCATCGCAGGGATAGAACTTTGTCCATGTTAGGACGCCTGTTTCGTCAACACGAAGAAATCTCAACTAAACTTGTCCACGTTAGGACTCCACCTGCCGTCAACCCGGAAAAATCTCGGCGACTTCGCTGGGGATGACTCGTCTGCATTCTATCAGCATGAATGGATCCTATCAACATAGGAATGAATTGTCCACGTCAGGAATAAATCGTCCACGTTAGGAATAAACTTTCCACGTTAGGAATAACTCTTGTCCACGTTAGGAATAACATCGTCCACGTTAGGAATAACCTTTCCACGTTAGGAATAACTTTTTCCACGTTAGGAATAACCTTTCCACGTTAGGAATAAACTTCGTCTGGATCTGTCCCCGTCAGGACTAAACTCCTTCCACGTCAGGAACACACTCTTTCTTTCCACGTCAGGAATACAAGCCTCTTTCCCCGTAAGGAATACTATCTTTCCACGTAAGGAAACCATCTATTGTCTTGGTATGTCCACGTGAGGACTCCACTTTTCCACGTAAGGAATGCATCTCTGTCCACATAAGGAGCACAATTTTCCACGTAAGGAATGCCATCTTCTTCCACGTAAGGAAACGAACTTCTTTTCTTTCCACGTAAGGAAACACAATTTTATCTTAGTTTGTCCACATCAGGACTCCAATCTTTCCGCGTAAGGAAACATAACCTCGATCTGTCCACGTCAGGACTCCAACTTGATATGTCCACGTAAGGACTCAATCTTGTTCCACGTAAGGAATCATATCTTTCCACGTAAGGAATCACATTTTGATTCGTCCACGTAAGGACTCCAACTTTCACCTCGCTTTGTCCACGTAAGGACTCCAATCTTTCCACGTAAGGAATGAACTTCTTTGATCTGTCCGCGTCAGGACTAAACTCTTCCACGTCAGGAATAATCTCTTTCTTTCCACGTCAGGAATAAAATTTCTTCTGAATCCGTCCACGTCAGGACTAAACTTTCCACGTAAGGAGTACATCTTTCCACGTAAGGAATCTATCTTTTTCCACGTAAGGAATCATATCTTTCCACGTAAGGAATCTCCATCTTTCGATTTGTCCACGTAAGGACTCCAATCTTTCCACGTAAGGAATACAATCTTTCCACGTTAGGAATCAAACTTTCCACGTTAGGAATCAACTTCTTTTCCACGTAAGGAAGCACATTTTCTTTCGATTTGTCCACGTAAGGACTCACATGTCGACTTGCTGAAGAATTAGAACCTGTCCACGTCATGACTTGCGCGTCTTCGACTTGCTGGGGAAATAAGACTTTGTCCACGTCAGGACTCATACTTTGCCAACAACACGAAGAAGGATAAATTCGTCCACGTCCGGACTCTTGCGTCTTGCCATCACAAAGAACTACAAACTTGTCCACGTCAGGACGCACCTTTCACCATTACGAAGAAAGATATCTGCTGGAAATAAATTGTCCACGTCAGGACACCAACATGAAGAGTAACCAATCTTGTCCGCGTCAGGACTCCACACTCAATCAATACCGAGAACTCGAATCTGTCCACGTTAGGACTAACACATATCGTCAACTTGAGGAAATGTCCACGTCAGGCCTCCACATTCCATCAATTCTGAGAAATCGAACCCGTCCACGTTAGGACTAGCACCTCCTATCAGCCCAGGAATAAAACTGTCCATGTTAGGACACCCATTTCTCTAGCACGAAGAAATCCCGTCAATATAGGAATAAATTGTCCACGTCAGGACTCATATTTCATCAACGCGAGGAACTCCTATCAATATAGGCAATAAAATTTTGACGACTCCGGGGAAATACTCCTGTCAACCAGTAAGAAAATACATCCGTCTGTTCCTACGGGAAGATACTCTGAATACAGTTTCTCTGCTTATCTCCACCGTAACTAACTCCATTGGTCCCAACCCACAAACCTTTTAGCACTGACGTGACAGCGACTTTGAGGCGGACTCTACTGGGGATATTTGGAAACCAAACTACTGGACGCCTGTTCTGATAACCGGTGGCAGCCTCTGAAATTCTGATTCATGAAACCCTTTGATGCTGACGTAACAACAAATTTGAAGAAAATAATCCACTGGCTGGACTAGAGAAACTTCAACAAGCAACTATGGCGGGGAAAACAAGAGAAATTTAAACAAATAACTCTGCTCGGGGACAAAGAGAGACTTAACTTAATAACTCTGTGGGGAAAATAGCCACAATTGACATTATCATTACATGTCTCACGCCGAGATCTTGAATGTTTGGTAATTAATTTGAGCAAGAGCTCTCTCCACCTGCAAGGGAAACAACATTTGAAAACAAACGGGTTAACCAACCTGGTTTATATTTCAGAATGCATATGTTTGGCAATGGCGTAATGCTCCATTCGACATGGAAATGTTATGCGTTTTTGTTTGGTGTATGCAAATATGACACTATATGCCAATGCAATTATGACACTATATGCCGATGCAAATGCAGACTCGAACTGCTGGGTACAGAAACTGCTTCAGCAAAATAAATGCTGAAGATAATGCCAACTCCGCTGGGGATAGCCAGGTGCTACAGAATCATTCCGGCAAAATAAATGCTGGAAGAGCGAAGCCGACTCAGCTAGGAAATTGGGAACTTGAACCAAGCACCTCATTGAAGTAACACCCTGTTGGGGAATATATCTCTACTGGAGGATAGCAAATGCGCTTGGTATGATTGGACTTATGCAGGAGAGTGAACGGATATCACACGGTAAAAATAAATGCCAATGCGCCACACCAACTCTGCCGGGGAGAGTCTTAATCTTCGATTTTCACTGGGAGGAAAACACTTGCTGAAAAGAGAACTCCACTGGGGATGGGATGATTCTCTTGGGGGAAATCAACTGACTCCGCTGGGGGAGAGTAAATGACCCTGCGGGGAAAGGTAAACTGTTTGAATACAACTCACCAATTTGGAAATATCAATCTTCTGAGAATAAATGACTTTGCTGGAGCATGCTCTCTGGATAAGCTACGACCGGCTGGGGAATTCGACCTCTCTTTAGGAAGAACATGCATGACCTGCGTGGGGGTCGAGTCTTTTATTACTGCAGTCTTTTGATCGTCTTCCTCGTACGGCTATGTAACCTGCAACAACACAAACAAGACAAGACAAGCCTATACAACCAAATCGATTCAGGTTAATGACGTTATTTTCAGTTAATTCAAAGCTTTAGCAATCGTTGGCAAGGGCCAGTGATGTTATACACCTGCTAGTTTCAGTAAACTTAGGTGTTTTATTATGCACAAAACAATAAAGAACCAGCATCAAGTACTGAATAACATATTTTATTGATTGGGCCTCTGAATGGGCGGAAAAAAATTTTTTGGTACACGGGATGTAACTCCTGAAAAGAGGAAGCTACGCAAAGCAGATATACAAGTATGCACAAGAAGCATAAATATTTTGACAAATTAAATTTGTACACATGTCAGCAACGGGATACAGACGAACACCACAAACTGATCCTCCCATGACTCGTCCGGCTCTAATGCTTTCCCGGTATCCACACTTCCGAAGAGATTGTATCCGATAATCGACCCCTCAGGTATATTCTCCCGCACTGATGCTCACTGTAATATCAAATTCGGACCGCAGTCATTTGCTTTTCAAATCCCTAACTTTTGCGTAAACCGCCCTTTACGGGTTTTCAGTTCACCGGGATACCCCTTTTTGCCGAAGCCGCCCAGTGTAGGTTTTCAACTTCGCGGGTGTACATTTTTCAATTTTATCCCTAACTTTTGCCCGAACCTTTCATTCTGTTTTTGGTTCGCCAGGATGCCCCATTTTTGCCTGGACTCTCTTTTTTCTGTCCAGCGGGTCAATTTTAAGCAAAGTATTTTTTAACTGCGTCCGAATTCACAGGCGACGTAAAGTCTTCGCCGTCCATGGTGGACAACAACAACGCTCCTCCTGAAAAGACTTTTCTGACAACGTATGGCCCTTCGTAGTTGGGGGTCCACTTGCCCCTGTGATCTGCCTGCGGCGGGAGAATCCTTTTCAGCACAAGGTCGCCCGTCTGAAAGTTTCGCGGATGTATCTTCTTATCATATGCTTTCTTCATTCTGCTCTGGTACAAACGACCGTATGCTAGAGAAGCTAGCCTCTTCTCATCCATCAAACTCAATTGATTCAACCTGTCTTTCACCCATTCTGCCTCATCTAGCTGAACGTCTCGCAATACCCTCAGAGAAGGGATCTCAACTTCCAATGGTAATACCGCTTCCATTCCGTATACTAACGAGAACGGGGTTGCCCCGGTTGATGTGCGTACCGTCGTACGATAACCGTGCAAAGCGAAAGGTAGCATCTCGTGCCAATCCTTATAGGTCACCACCATTTTCTGCACGATCTTCTTGATATTCTTATTGGTCGCCTCGACAGCGCCATTCATCTTGGGTCGGTAAGGGGAGGAGTTATGATGTTCGATCTTGAAATTCTGACAGAGCTCCTTCATCATTTTGTTATTCAAGTTTGAACCGTTGTCCGTGATTATCCGTTCGGGGATCCCATATCGGCAAATGATATCTCTCTTGATGAATCTGGCCACCACTTGCTTAGTTACATTTGCGTAAGACGCCGCTTCTACCCACTTGGTGAAATAATCGATTGCTACTAGGATGAACCGATGCCCGTTAGAAGCTGTCGGCTCAATCTTTCCAATCATATTGATTCCCCACATCGAGAATGGCCATGGCGATGACATCACATTCAGAGGACTCGGAGGCACATGGATCTTATCAGCATAGATTTGGCACTTGTGGCATTTCCTCGCAAACTTGAAACAGTCAGTTTCCATAGTCAGCCAAAAATATCCTGCCCGCAGCAGCTTTCTCGTCATAGCATGCCCTCCAGCATGCGTACCAAAGGTACCTTCGTGTATTTCCTCCATGAGCAGCTTTGCCTCTCTTTCGTCTACACAACGTAACAGCACCAAGTCGTGGTTCCTTCTGTATAAGACACCATCTGGATTCAAATAGAAATTACCCGCTAATCTCCTGAGAGTCTTCTGATCTTGACTGGATGCCCCAGTCGGATACTCTTTATTCTTCAGGAAATTAAGGATGTCAAAATACCACGGCTTGTCGTCAGATGCTTCATCAATAGCAAATACGAAAGCTGGTCTGTCAAGCCGAGAGATAATGATTCGGGGAGCCTCGTTCCAGAAGTTGACTTTGTACATGGAAGACAACGTGGCGAGGGCGTCAGCCATTTGATTCTCTGCCCGCGGAACATGATGCAACTCAACCTTGTCAAAGAAAGGCAACAATCTCCTCGCATAATTCATGTAATGTATCAAATTGGGCTGACGTGTCTCCCATTCCCCTTTTATCTGATTCACCACCAGAGCTGAGTCTCCGTATACGTCTAAATTCTTGATTCGCAAATCAATGGCTTCTTCAAGCTCCATTATACAAGCTTCGTATTCGGCCTCATTGTTGGTAACTGTAAAGGTCAATCGGGCAGTAAACGGGATGTGCGACCCGTGTGGCGTAGTGATGATTGCCCCTATTCCGCTACCGTAAGCATTCACAGCTCCGTCAAATATCATCTTCCATTTGGAACCCAACTCTGGCCCTTCGTCTGGCAACGACTCTTCACAATCTTTCATCTTTAGGTATATGATATCCTCGTCAGGAAAATCAAACCTCATCGATTGGTAATCTTCAATAGGCTGCTCAGCCAGGTACTCAGACAGCACACTCCCCTTTATAGCCTTTTGCGAGACGTATTGAATGTCATATTCAGTCAAGACCATCTGCCAACGGGCAATTCTCCCTGACAACGCCTGCTTTTCGAATACATATTTGATAGGATCCATCTTCGAGATGAGCATGGTTGTATGATTCAGCATGTATTGCCTCAAACGCTTGGCGGCCCAGGCTAGCGCGCAATAAGTTTTCTCAAGCATTGAGTATCGAGATTCACAATCTGTAAATTTCTTACTCAAGTAGTAGATCGCATGCTCTTTTCTTCCTGTCTCGTCGTGTTGACCGAGAACACAACCCATGCTTCCCTCAAGAACTGTCAAATACATAATCAAGGGTCTACCTGCCACTGGGGGTATCAAAATAGGAGGCTCCTGCAAATACTGCTTTATTTTATCGAACGCCTTTTGACAATTTTCGTTCCACGTTACAGCTTGATCTTTCTTCAATAACTTGAATAATGGTTCACACGTGGCCGTTAGGTGAGATATGAACCGGGCGATGTAGTTCAACCTCCCTAAAAACCCGCGCACCTCTTTCTCTGTTTTAGGCGTCGGCATTTCTTGAATCGCTTTTATTTTAGCAGGATCGACCTCTATTCCTCTTTCGCTTACGATAAACCCCATCAGCTTACCCGATCTCACCCCGAAGGTGCATTTGTTAGGGTTCAGTCTCAGCCTGAACTTCCTAAGCCTTTTAAATAACTTCAGCAGATTCGCCAGATGCTCTTCTTCCGTCTGGGATTTGGCAATCATATCGTCAACATAAACTTCAATCTCTTTATGCATCATATCATGGAAAAGAGTCGTCATCGCACGCTGATATGTTGCCCCAACATTTTTCAAGTCGAAGGGCATCACTTTGTAGCAAAATGTTCCCCAAGGCGTTATGAAAGTGGTCTTCTCCATGTCCTCTGGCGCCATTTTAATCTGATTATAGCCTGAAAAGCCATCCATGAAGGAGAATACAGAGTATTGAGCAGTATTATCAACTAGCACATTGATATGAGGAAGTGGAAAATCGTCTTTTGGGCTTGCTTTATTCAAATCCCTGTAATCCACGCACATCCGAACCTTGCCGTCTTTCTTTGGCACTGGTACGATGTTAGCAACCCATGAGGGATATTTTGTCACATCCAGGAAACCAGCGTCCCACTGTTTTTGAACTTCCTCTTTGATCTTCACTGCCATATCTGGTCGAGTTCTGCGAAGCTTTTATTTGACCGGCGGGCATTCTTCTTTCAGTGGCAGACGGTGCACAACCATATTTGTATCGAGCCCTGGCATATCTTCATACGACCAAGCGAATACATCATTATACTCTCGGAGCATTTCAACCAGCCTTCGCTTGATACCGCTCTGCAGCGCGGCTCCGATACGAATATTCTTCTCAACCCCTTCCGACCCCAAGTTGATAATTTTGATAACCTCTTCGTGAGGCAGAATGGCTCTTTCCTCTTGCTTCACCAACCAAGACAGTTCTTCAGGGACGTCACTATCTTCGACAACCTCTTCTTTAGCCTGAAACACCGGGTGCTCAAAGTCGGGACGAGTCATAGGTGGTTCAAGGATATCATCTGAAAATGTTATCCTGCAAAAGGAATGGTTAAGTGCATCAAAATGCACATAAAGCGAATAACCACGTTGCCATTTTATTGAAAAATACAAAACAAGAAAGACAGAGATTATAGTATTTGCACATGAAAAAACGCCATTTATTTAATGATTAACACGCAATGTTCATAACAACACAGCCCTAAGCAAATCACGATGCCCCGGGCAAGACATCAGATCATTCAACAATTAATAAAACAAAGCATTATTGTTTAAGAGTCACAGGAACAAGCTCCTGAATAGACCAGTTGCACAGTCCCTGTCCTGGCGTGCTTGGCTGAATCCAGGCATCCATATCACAGTCACTATCTCCTTCGTCAGACTCCGAAGCAGCGCTGACGGTTTCATGACATACTCCACTGGCAGAGATGGTTATTGGCCCTCTGAAACGGGGTGCCCCCACAGCAGGTGTTGACGACGACGGTTGGTATCCCAGCCCGAAACGGTCCATCTTTACAGGAATATCCAGCACTTTACCCCAGCCCTTGGTCTCACCAGCCTCTACAAGAGCTTGAGCTTCTTTATACGACGAGACGGCTATCTCCGACACTTTGCTCGGCCCGGGACCTTTGTCCTTGATACGCAACCCTTCAAATGCCTGGCAGGGTGTTTCGTGGATCTCTCCGTCGACCTCCACATATTTAAATGACGACAGATGGCTGACCAGGATGTCTTCTTCTCTGCATACGGTGACTACGCTGTCTCCGACCATATATTTCAACTTCTGATGCAGGGTAGACGTGACTGCCCCATCCCCATGAATCCAGGGTCTTCCGAGCAGGCAGCTATATGCGGGCTGTATATCCATGATATAAAATTCGGTCGCAAATACCTCCGGCCCCACCTGTAGAGGCAATGTTATCGATCCAAAGACTGTTCTTCGCGTGCCATCAAACGCTCTGACTACCAAGTCACTGGGCGTGCACAGGATTCCTCTGACATCTAGCTTCATCATCGCTTTCTTGGGCAGCACATTCAAAGACGATCCGGTGTTGACCAATACATGCGACATTACTGATCCTCTACATTCGACAGATATGTGCAGCGCCATATTATGATCTCTCCCTTTCGGGGTCAAATCGAAGTCGGTAAAGCCCAAGTTGTGGCCTGCATTTACATGTGCCAACACTCCTTCCAGCTGATTCACGGAGACATCCTGGGGTACAAAGGAAGTGTCCAGGACTTTCAACAAAGCATTTCTGTGAGCTTCAGAACATAAGAGCAACGACAGTATAGATATCTTGGACGGCGTCTGTTGCAGATGCTCCACAATCTTATAATCACTTTTTCGAATCAAGCGCATGAACTCTTCTACGTCTTTCGATGCCGATGCTTTGTCGCTTGCCTGCACTGGGCCATTCTCAACCATATTCCCCTTTCCTTTTGCTAGTCTTTCGGCCTCCACCTCAGGCGATATGAAGATCCTACCACTCCTTGTCATACCTCCCGACCCAACAACGTTATCTACAGTCTCGGCTGGCTGCTTATTAACATCAATCTTTATCCCGTCACAGTACACCTCCAACCCGTATGACCATGGGAATGCTTTTGTGTTCTCGTACGGGATCGGTCCGACCTTAGTTATGGTGATCGGTGGTCGCTGGACCGGTGCTGCAATAGTGATTGTCTTTCGAGGAATCGTTACAGTGGCCACATTACTCTGATCATCTGCTACTGCCCCTGCAGGCTCTTCAATTGCTGCTCGGTCAAACTGCAATGTGCCTCCCTCAATTAAAGCCTGAATGCCTTTCTTCAAATCATCACATCCCCCAGCCAGGGTCCAACATTCCAAGCAATACTCGTCACATCCTGGAAAAACACCCCCTTGCAACAATCTGCTTTTTATCTCTCTCAGCGGCGTCTTTAAATCATCGACATTCATAATCAGATTCAACCCTTCCTCAGTCAGAATGGCGTTTGCCCCATGATTAGGCATGGGCTTCTGCACTATATTCGGACCTACCGTTCCGAAATTGATAGCCTTATTGTCCAACAGATCCTGCACAACATGCTTAAAAGCATGGCAACCCTCTACATCGTGGCCCGGAGCCCCAGAATGGAACTCGCAGTGCCTGCTTGCATCATAACCATATGGAGGAATTCCCGTTATCGGTGCTAGAGTTCTCTTCTCTACCAGGTTCAAACCCAACAATGTCTGCAACAAATCAGCGTACGTTGAGGGAGGCTTCTCAAACACTCTTCTTGGTTTACCACCCTGGAATCTTCGCTGAGCCTGTTGTGCCCCCTGCTGTGGCTGCTGCTGCTGTTACTGTTGTTGGTGCATTGGCTGCTGCTAAAACGGTTGTTGTTGATATGGGATAGTAATACTCGCCACCTGCTGCGGCCGATGATATTGGTTCCGACCTCTGCCTCGGCCTCGGCCTCGGCCCCCAAATACTGCGCTTGCCTCGCCCTGACGGCGCCCACCAAAAGCCTTCCTATTACTGCCAGATGCAGTTGAATCCTCAGCCTGGAACCTGCCTTGCTTAATGTTGTTTTCAATCTTTTCTCCCATCAGAATCAAGTCTGAGAAACTAGCCAAAGATGTGTGAAACAACTTGTCATAAAACATGCCTGTGAAGGTTCCGATAAACATGTCATTCATTTCCTTGTCTTCTAAAGGAGGACGGACCCTGGCAGCCATATCGCGCCACCTTTGCGCGTACTCTTTAAAGCTCTCACCCTTCTTATGAGACAACCCTGTCAATTGGACCCGATTGGGCGCCAAGTCGCTGTTATACTTGTAGTGAGCTACAAATGCCTCTGCCAATTGCTTCCATGTCTTTATATCAGTCGGCTCCAACCCCATGTACCACTCTAAGGAAGGACCCGACAGACTATCTTGAAAGAAATGCATTAGCATTCTCTCATCGGTTGAGTATGCAGACATCTTTCTGTAATAAGCTCGCACGTGCACTTTCGGACATGTGTCCCCTTTATACTTATCAAACGTAGGAGCTTTGAATTTGATTGGCACCCTCAAGCCAGGTACCAGACCCATTGTTGCCATGTCCAAGCCCACAGCACTTTGGTTCAGGACCCCCCTCATCTGCTCTTCTAGCATTCTGATCTTCTGGGAGTTATCCATCGGCCCTTCGAAGCCTCCGCCGGAGAAGGCGTCCTCCTGCTGATCTTCTTGCCACATACCATTCCCAGCTCCATACCCATCATATTCATTATTGCGGCCAGCTCTAATCTGATTCATCACCGGGCCTCGGCCTCTGTTGCCGTATCCCTGAACACCTCCAGCAGGCCCAAAAGCCATTAACCCAGCGCCGTTTCCATTTCCGAAACCTCCGTAACCCTGATTGGCCACACCATAACCATCTTGCCCAAAGCCTTGAGCATTGAAACCATATTTCCCAGCGTTATCGAATCCCTGATCGTTGAACCCGAATCCAGTATTGCCGAAGCCGTTGCCTCCCATATTATCACCCACGTTGACATCACCAAGCCCCACGTTATGGACAACAGTCTCGTTCCCAACTCCGACGTTACTGTTCCCAGCAGCGGTAGCGTTATTGACATTAGCAGCAGGTATATTGACTACAGGTGGAGCCACCGGCATGGGAGTGCCATCTCCATGAACAGTATCGACTCGTACAGACTGATGATCCTCATTACCGTGACCGGCGTTTCTGACCAACAGAGGCTGCACCATGGCTTGCAAATTCTCCTGACCTTTTGCAATAGCTTCCATGGTCTGCATGAAGAGAGCTAGCTTCTCACGCACATCTTGCATCTCGTTCTGCATTTGATCCATGATTCTTCGACAGTTGGTGCGAGTGGAATAGCGGTGCGGGTGCTGATCTGCAATCCTGGAAAGTACCTGATACAGAGCAGGAAATAAGACACCATCCAAAGATTACCTGTAATGCAATATGAATATGAGTGCAATGCAATGTGTGTCTGTGCATTAGGGAAATTCATTCCCCGATTCTAGTGTGAAGGTGCCGGTGCAATGACAGTGCTAGCAATACAAAGATCGGAGTTGAATCACAGAAAGCCTCATATATTGCAGAGAAACCAATAAGCCCAGAGTACAATATCACTGAGAGTACAATAAGAAGGCATGACCTCAACCAACAATCCTGGTGATGGTCAGCACTATGCAAATAAAGCATACAAGTTACTACATGAAATGATCAAACACTCCCATAAGTCTGATACTCTTCTAGCAACTTCTTGGTCTCCGGATGACTTGGTCGAGCAAACAGCCCTTCAACAAGTTGGTTTCTTCTCTTGAGAACGCGTCGCACGTCTTCAGCAGTTTCCTCCCATGCCCCTTCTCCGAAGCGATCTTCTAGTTTACGCTTTTGAGACACAGCTTCATCTCTGCCTTTGATGGCCTTGTTCAGTGCGTTTTGGAGACTATACCGGGTCATCACTTCTTCTTCACACTTCTTGATGCTGGACTTCAACTGCTCTTCAAGGTCGGAGATTTGCTGCTTCAACTTATCTTCCCTCTTCTTATTATTGGTGAGCGTGGCATTCCAAGTCTTATTGCAAGAAGAGATTTCTCGGTGTGCTGCGTCGAGCGCTTTCTTTTTGGATTCGAGCATGTCATGGGAGCTTCTGAACTCTTGCCCCAGACGTTCGCGCTTCCTCCTCTCCTCAGTCAACTCAGCCCCTAATCTGTTCATTAGCTCAATCTGCTGTTGGAAAGCATGCACGACCTTGTTTTTCTCACTGCGTATCTGGGCTAGCTCCTGCTCTAACCCTTCGTTGATCTTCATCAAGGCTTCTTTTTCTTTCACAACTTGCTCGTAGGCTTCCCGAGAAACAGTAGTTGGCTCTGCTACTGGAATAGGAACAAGGGCTGGTGCATTTGGGAACGGCATCCGCAACTGACTGGCTCTCTCCTGGATCCAAACCCTGTAAGGTGCATAGGCCTGACAGTCATTTTTCCCTAACAACGGCTTCCCTCTTCGGTTAATACGCGTCCAGGCATGCTGCAGCTTGGCCAATAACTCCCCCTTCAAGTCTCCGGTGAAGTACAGAGATTCCTGTACTTCCTCCTCTGCGGGTGGGTTCTTCAGCGCATATCCGAACTGACGGACCAACAGCGATGGGTTGTAATTGATACACCCTTTTCTTCCTATCATCGGGACATTAGGATACCCAGAACAACTGAATATAAGCTCAGCCCCTAGCAGGTCTCGATCAAACCACTCAACGTCTTTGGAAGATAGCCTCATCAGGCGCTCTGACCAGCTAGCGGTGGTTGCACTCTCCACAAAAGATCCCTTCATGGGAAGATGACTCTTGAACCACATATTCAACAAAGGAGCACAGCAGTAAACAACCTTTCCCCTTCTGTTTTCGTTCTTGTAGTGCAAGGAGTGGTAGAAGTCTCCGATCAATGTTGGCACTGGATTGCCGGCAGCAAATAGATGGAAAGCCTCCAAGTCTACGAAATTGGGCAAGTTAGGAAACAGCACAATCCCATAAATGCATAGAGCCAAAATAGCATTGAAAACCACCCAACATCCGCTCTTGGCATACTCCTGAGCTTTGCCAACCAAGAAATCAAGAGAGAAACCTGAAACCCCAAGCCAAGAAGTCACTAACAGTTCTGCATCGTCCATATGCAGGGCTTTGGCTAAGTCCTCCAACTTGGGCTCAGCAGCAGAGTGAATAAAGGGAACCTTGTTCTGCACTGGTAGCTCAGTAAACTCCACGTACTCCTCAATGGTAGGCCCTAGAATGAAGTCAGCAAATATAAAACATCTCAATGCGGGGTCATAGAACTGCATCAAGGTGTACAGCCCGTTCATCTCATCAGCAGTGGGCTTGCAGACTAATCTCAGTAATCTCCCATGACTCATTCTGAAGCTCCTCCTAACCCCCTCATCAGCAAGAGATATCAGACCGAGCAAAGGAGTAATATCAGGTGTCGGCAGCTTATACGCAACTGTTTTCCTCAAACCAGCCATAATCAATACTCAGAAGTCTGGGCACTAGAATCGGAGGATATGCAAATGCACCTACAGCACAGACACACGTTAGTGGGATGCCATGATGATGAGTATGCAAACAATGCAATGCAAGTGACATGCAACAGGGACCAAATGCCGTAGCTGAATAGCCTGAACCCTATCAAGAAGTCTCAGATAGACTCTCTGGAAGTCCTCAAACCCTGGTCTCAGATAGACCTAAAACAAAGCTCCAACAATGGTCTCTGACAGACCTCAATCATAACTCCAACTGGTCTCTGGTAGACCTCAAATCACATCTCTAACTGGTCTCTGACAGACCTCAGAACTATCCAACTGGTCTCTGACAGACCTCAGAACTCTCCAACTGGTCTCTGACAGACCTCAGAACTCTCCATAAATACCCAGGATCTCAGATCAAGAAACGACTGGTATCTGAAGGTCTAGTTACCTGCATAACCCCAAACCCTCTCACAGGTGGATGTCCTAGTAACTGACAAAGGTATGGCATCCTATGCGGTCGTCGGCGTCACAGACTTTCAGGGTTGATGATACAATTCCCAGGAGGAGTGGCATCATCAAATCCTGAAGAGGCCTCACTTAGCCAACTTCCAAATGATCAGTTCCCGGAGTCGACAATTCAGCTGACCAACAACCCCTTCGACCCAAAGGGTAGAAAAAGAAGCCAACCAGAAGAACCTCGTCCGAGTGTAGATTTCATGAGACACTAATGCAAGCAAAGCCGGCACGCTCCCACTACTTTCTACTCTAATTCTAGGTGCAGTCAAGCCCAGGTCCGACTTATCTCTCAATCAAAGAACACCTGTCACACCCCAATACAGCAATAATAATCAATAATATAAAGCTGAAAATAAAAGGTCAGAAATATAAATCCATACAAAATCCTCGACGGGAAAACAAGCGTTAGGATTGACTCTCTTAAGGGACGTTGGATCCCAAATGCATAAGAACTATCGCAGTCCTTAGCAGCCAGGGGACGTTGGATCCCCAGCAGAGTCGCCAGCTGTCGCTACTGCGAAAATCGGCGCCAGCTGAACAGAAGAGTCGCCACCGTGCGTTATTTATCCCAACGGAGGGGAAAGGAAACGCTCGAGGTAAACCTACCGCAAAACGGGGAAAGGAATGGTCATCGCAACCAAATCCTGGATTCGGGAGTCGGTTACGCAAGGGGAAGGTATTAGCACCCCTCACGTCCGTCGTACTCGACGGGATCCACGCTTGTTTTCTGGTACGGATTGTTATTCTATCTACTCTACAGGTCTGGGGTTAAAGGAAAATAAAATGACTCGGCAAAGTATCGCACTTTATGCCTACGTATTCCCGTCTGAAACGAGAAATCAGAGTCAACGTAGTTCGCCTACCTACTGGAAAGGAGGGGAAGGTTGCTCGCTAGGATATCGCATCCTATGCCTACGTACTTTCACACAGCATGAAAGATCAGAGCAAACGTAGTTCGGGCCACGTATGACACAAGTCTGTTTTGATTGTTTTTATTCCTTCTGAAAAGGGGTTTTTCTGATTAACAGTCCAAGCGGACAATAATTGACATTTTGATGAGTTCACATTCTTTTACGGAAGAAGTGTCTTTTATTGGGTTTGAAATCTTATTGTGTTTTTCTGTTTGTTTTGAGGAAGAAGAGACAGAACTCTAACCTACGGTTGCGAAGGGAATCAAACTAACCTAATGTTATCATGCATGGGTTAAGACCTAATGTCTATCATGCTCCTCTCTTGCGCAGAGAGAAACAGAGATCCTAAGGGATAAACGAAAACAGAAACAATAGCAGATATATACAGTAAAGCAGTAAAATGCATGGATGCAGCAATACAAGCGAGGCAAGGGAGTCCCACTCAACCTCGAACCTAGAAAACAATAGGCAAAAGTGAACAGCATTCACTTTCAGCCCAACAGGTTAAACATCAAACAATACAGTCATGAAAACCAATCAATACATCAGAAATGAAATACAGCAAAAATAAACAGCCACAGCAGCTCTACATCAACACCTATCTTCAAGTCATCTCCAATCAGCTACAAGCTTCAGCAAGCATCAATCCCCATCTACACAGCCTTCCAGCAAGGTCTTGATCATCAATCTTCCATCTGCAATGGCTTTTCTTCAAGTCTCAATCTCCAGGATGAGCATCAATCAACCAGATGAAGTGAAGGAATGTTAGACAGTCAATTACCTACCAAGGGTGGTTCATCAACTGTTAACATTATATAGACAATTTTCCCTCAAAAGTTCTATCTTTCAAATACATTCACTGATCCTTCCAAAGGAAGGAGGTGGATATTTGAAAGAGACTTTGAATCATAGAGAAAGGATGGATGTAGACAAGGCACTCCATGTTTGAGAAACAAGCTTTCTAATCTAGAGCTCTGCCTAGCTCCTAAACCCTAATCTCCTCAACAGCTGCTAGCAAGAATCTCCTCTTCAACTCAAGAAGTTGGTCTTCAGTCTCTGGATCTCCAATGGCTCCATCATCCCAAGTCTTCAGCTCTCCCAATCCCCAGACAATCCCAATACCCACACAGACAAACAATAATCCCCAGAGGGCATACCACACCAATCAATCAAATATAGACAGTAATATACTAATAGCAGTAGGGGAATCCTAGTGATTTCTAAGGGATCTAATAACTACCCATAGCCCCTATAGTCCCATATCTAAAATATTCAATCTCTAAGTCCTAAGGGAAATGATTCAATTCTCCTAAGTTATCACTTAAACCGTAATTTTGTTCATGTTGTTCTCACCTAAACTAATCACCTAAAATTAATTCCTAAAAATATGAACTAAAATGTATATTCAAGCTAATCTTATCTACTAATCAACCTAAAAAGAATGGGGGAAAATATTAAAGCAACTATTAGAACAAAAATTAACAAATTCATGTACCAAACAAAATATTATTTACACCTAATTAAAAGAAAAATATGCCAAAAACAAGAAAATAAAATTAATTATTAATTTTTTTGTATGATAATTTTCTTGACCAAATTAAGAAAATAATGCAAAAAGAACCAATGGAAAATATGCATTTTATGATTTATTATGATTTTTTTGAAGATTTAATTTTTTTGAAATAAAATGAAAGGAATTAATATGAAAGGGGTGTAGTGAATAAATGAAATCAGTTAAAACACCCAACTGGGCCCAGACTGGGGGCGCGCATAGCAAGCGCGTCTGGGCCCATCACTTGCTCAGAAATTAACAAAACAAAAAAAAGAAAACGGTGCAAATATGAATTATCTCAGTTAAAATCCTATTGGGCCTGCATCTAGGGGGTGTGGAGAGAAAAAGATCAATAAGCCCAGCAGATGAATAAATGAAACGCTGCGTTTCATTTCCTACTAATCTTCCCTCCAACTTTCGTTTAAATCTGGGCCGTGGATTACAAGGTCTAGTCAAACAAATCATGTTGATCCAATGGTCTTCCCGTCGTCTTCTCCAAGTGGCTAGGGTTTTCAGATGAACTTCATGAACACGACCTTCATACACAGACCTTCCATCCTCTGGTTCTTCCTCGTTTCTCCATGAAAACCAAAAATGTAAACACCAAAATTGCTCCACTTCTCACGTAGAACACAACTGTATCCATAGTTTTCAATATAACAGCCTAGAACTTCAAACCCGATATGCATCACAATTCTGATCCACCATTTTCATCTGCGATCAAACCTCCCAATTCTCTCTAATTTTTGCCTTAAACTAATCCATATCTCACGCTGATCATTACAAGCTATTCATTCAAGATTATCATGCAATATCCTAATAGTTACAAGCTTCAACAGTTTATGCACTCCATGGCCAATCCTCATGAAACCTCTCCAAACTCACCAAAATCAGTCATCTACCCTACCTTAACCTTTCTATGCTATCAAAACCTAGCAATTCTAACCAAAGCATGCAATTCGAATGAAAACTTACTTGGTGCACAATGAAGAAAACAACTACCAAAACCTCTAGATCCAAAGCTTGAAGTGATGGAAAACTGGTCAATGAACTTGATGATGACTTCTGTATGCAACCAATGATGCTCCAAAGCTTTGAATATCCTAATTCCAAGATTCTTGCACTTTGAATGATGATGATGAATGGCACGATTCCTCCTTCAATTTGCCAAACGAATGTGTGAATTCTGATCCTTGGATGATGATGATGAAGAACAGATCAAGAATGATGCAAATTGATGAGAATTTGAGAGAGTTTGGATTGATTTTGTAATTTGAAGAAAGTGTGTGAAACTTGTGGTTTTGAGTAAATGTGATCACCAACCATGGCATGAACCCTCTCCATTCAATATATACATGTCATTAGAACCTCCTAGATACTTGAAGAAACTTCCCATGTGTGATTTCCCTTGAATTTGGCTTATGTTTCTTCTATGATAAGTAACCATGAATAACTTCCAAAATGTGAACCAAGCTCAAAATTCCACTTTAGCCAATGTTCTCAAAATGATCTTTCCATTCAAAATGACCTATAATTTCACCTCATTTGGCCAAAATATGAAAAATCTCATTTTTTAGGTCATTTTTATTCATTAAATCCAACAATTTTGAAACCTTGTGTTATGAATCTTTCCAATCTCTCATGGTCACTTTTCTAGACTCAAAATGTCATTTGGAACAAGTTTTATGTTGTAAAGTTTTCCATTTGAAGCTTCCTTGTATGAGTTTTGGGCATAGGTTGAAATGACTTGTAATTCTCAAATGACCAAAATACCCTTTGCTTGCCAAGGCCATAAGTAGAGTTCCACAAATCATATGAAGGCATACTATACCATTATAGAAAGCTAAGACAATGAGGAACAATTCTTATGTTGACCAGAAATTCATTTGGAATATCCTTGAGGGGTAAAAATTGCTTGGAAGTCAAGTCACTTTCACAGACAAAATTTCAGATACCTCAGATGACCTGTAACTTGCAAGGACCATAACTTGAGTTCTATAAATCTCCTTAATGTCTTCCACCACTCAAATTAAAGGTCTTGAGATCCTATAAAAGTTACATGTTGTCCAAGGATCCATTTGAAGCTTGCATTTTGACTTATCTTGCTTGGAAATTTGACCTAAATTAGGGGATTTTACACAGAAACCCTAATTTAGAAACTCCTCTTCTCCTTGATTTCTCTTGATTTCTTCTTAGCATAACAACATATCCTTCTCTACATGTCAAATGATGAACCCCACATCTCTCCAATAGACCTCAATGCCTTTCAATCAGTCAATTGACCTAGAGTTGACCCAGGGTTGACCCAGATGAAACCCTAGTTGACTGTCTTCAACTACAATACTTGTGATCATATCAAGGACTTGTCTCCTTCTTAAAATGACTTTCTAAGTCTCCCATGATGCCCAGATACTCTCCATGCTCAGCCCACAACTCACAATTTCTTTGTTGATCCTCAGATACCCTCATATAGGAGCTAGATGCCCTGCTTGATCCATTGACTCCTCAGCTTTCAAATTCTTTCTGATGACTTGAATGAGATTGAATTAGAATAATAACCTCTTGATAGGCCTCTAGAGATGAGAATAATGATTGGTCCCCTGTTGGATGACTTGCCATGATATGCTATGCAGATGATCAGACTATGTACATGACTCTATATGCAAATGCTAATGATATTGAAACATAAACCAAGTGACTAAGGTTAAGCAAATTTTAGGGTGCAACAGGTAGCCCCCAGAAGTAGATGTTTTTGTACACCGAACTAGGTTAACAATTATTGTGTGTTCATTTACTTTTTGTAATTTCTATTGTGCTCCTTCTTGTCATTGTGGTTAAAGAAGAGATCAAGTGTCTCAATATCTCTTAGGACATCTGAGATCTGCATACCAGAATTTCACACTTGTTTAAGACTTTCATTACTCAAGCACGTAGAATTAGACTTACATGGCTCAAGCATCTTGGTGAAAGACTTCCTTGCTTGTATCCTAATGATACAAGACTTCTGCTTAATCAATCTACTTGATTAAGACTTTCATTCCACAAGCACATAGCAAGAGACTTACATGGCTTAAGCTTTTTTGTGAGAGACTTAATCTAAACTGCTAAACAAGTTCAGCAGAATAGGGAACAAGGTTTACTTGATACTAATATCAGAGGTACGGGAAATCACCATAATAAAGACCTAAAGCTCTTAAGATTTCTCATATATTCAATGTGTAAGAAACCTTAAGGCTTTTACAATTACAAGCTACAACCTGCATATACAATAGAGTTGATAATTGCAGATCTTGTTACTCCTTCTTCAAATTAATCCTTGTTGAAGATTCACTTTGAACATACAATAACTTATATAGCAGTTGCAGCAGACTAGATGTTGGATGATATAACTTGATCAGTGTCTTTGATTCACTCCATAGTACAAGAGCCGTTGAAGATAGATACACCAAAATATCTTGATTCATTGGGTAACATGTTTAACCATTGAGTCTTCAAGAAGATCATGTACTATAGAGCCGTTGAAAATAGATATCTGTAAAGCATGTCAACCTTTCTTGAGCCTTATAAACTCAGACTCCAAATGACAAAATGATTTGACAATGCAGCATGCTTTATGCAATACGGACAACATCAGCTTTATCACAAACTATGAACAATATCAGAAGCCAATTTACATTTACCAAGTGTAAAGACAATTATGTTGCTTCTTCTAATGCTGAGGCCTTCAACTTCAGAGTCTATGTCATACATCACTTAATAAATGTTTTTCAGATTCTGCACCACTAGAAGGTAGCAATTCAACTTCTCTCAAGTGTGTCTTTGTATAATAGATTATGTATCTAAATATTAACAAGTATTAGAACTTGCATACAAGAAACACACATCAAATATAACCATTGTTATTTAAATACTTTGTTATCATCAAAACCCAAGGAATATATGTCATGAACAAATATTGTTCTAACAATCTCCCCCTTTTTGATGATGACAAACATAAGTATTTAACAGAACAATGTTGGGAAGTTATAATTTTCTTTGCAACATCGGAGTATGTAAGCTCCCCATGAGTCTAATAGTCCAAAGTTGAGTTATGTGACCCACTCTAAGTACTATTTTCAAGAAAAAAGTAATTTAGTTTTCTTAGTAACATTAGAGTCTGAGGTTTGTAAGCTCTCCCTGAGTCAAATAGTTCCAATTTGTTAGCTTTCCCTTAGTTCTATATTTAAGAAAACCAAAAATAATATTTTAACTTCCTTTGGCAATAACAGAATGGGAGGTTTGTAAGCTCTTTTGAGTCTGATAGGCTAAGGTTGAGGTTTGTAAGCTCCTCCTTAGTTCTATGTACAAGAAAGTTAAAATGTGTCACCCTGGCAAGATAACCATAATAACAAAAATATAAATAACAAATTATAAATTACCATTATGTGCAGACTGAATAGGTTCAATGGGTTCAGTTTCAAATTAAATTCTTACTATCATTTCTCCCTTTTGTCACATCAAAAAGAATAAAAAAGAGAAAGAAAAAAATTACAATCATAAATGCATAACAGGCCATCATTATATATTAGTTTTCAAGAATTGAAAAACGATCAAGTAACAATGGTCATTAAGGATTGTGCAATGCAGTTATTAGTCGTAACAGTCCACAAAATCGAGTAAAGGATTTTTATTTTATCGATTATGATACTCAGAAGCCATTATCAAAACAACCAAAACCTAATTCATTTTCATCAACATCTACTAAAGTCATGGAGTCATCAGCTAGAGCAACAAAACTTCTGCAGTGACAAAAATCACACAGAACTCTACAAGTCTGAGTGTCCAGAACCTTCACAAATAAGCAGTTTCTGAGTCATCCACTACTGGGCCTATGCCCTCTACAAAAATTACTTTAGACGAAGCTACGTCAATAATTCCTCAACAACCTATAGAAGTAGGTTCTTCAGTAGCTGTGATGAAGCCAAGAAGGAAGTCTATGAAGAGCTCAAGGACAAGAAGGTTCAACAAGATGTTTTACCATTTTGTTATCCCACAAGTAGACAGGGAAGATATTTATGAGGATGAACCAGAAGTTGACTATGGAAACTGCTGCTCCTACAAGGAAAATGATGACTTAGATAGAGATCTATTCTAAGAACATACAATTCCTTTTGTAAAAATATTTTGTAATCCTTTAGCTTGATTAATGAAGATGTTTTTGACCAGTTTTTATTTATCTACATTGCATGCACACAACCACTTAATTTAACCTTTTGATTTTCAGGTAAAACATTATTGTTAACTATAATACTGCACCAAAAGCAACAGTTAAACATGTTAACTATAATACTTACTATTGTTAACAGAATCTTAATAGGTCAGACTGTTAGATAACATTTTCAAGAGTCATCATTAAAACATTGATTTGACTTAATCAATATTAAAATAATAGATACTCAAGACAATGGATGTAACAAGTCTATAAAAACTCATAGCAGACTCACTCTCATAATCATTTAATTTTCAGAACACCAAGATGTATAAACAAAAACAAATCTGGGTTCCAAAGAGAGATTTCATAAAGGTAGCCATACTAAATGCAGCAACTCAAGCAACCAAAAGCAATACAGCAGCTGAAGGATCTACTGTAAGCAGGTGACTTCAGAAGCGCACACCTCTTCAGCATCCTTTGTGAAGACACCCAGAAGAAGAAGAACTTCTGAGTCTAAACGCAGAAATCAACTGAGAAAGGAGGCTTTCAAGTTCGCTAAGGAAGAATGGTAAGATTATTTAGATAATCTAGACATGTCAGATGATCCTAGGGAATACCTTAAGGCAAATCCAACAGACTAGAAAGTCTAAATAATTTGTAATATCTTTCAGTTTATTAATGAGAATTGTTGCACGTTTTGAGTTCTTAATCCCATTTCTTTAATCCTTTAGAACAATAATAAATATATACAAAAAAGTTAAACTGCACAACAACATAAAAAAACTTGAATTAATAATAAGAATGCTTAATACAAAGGTTCTAACAATTACAAGGCATAACTATGTAGAAATCTAACATCATAATCTTTCATAGATAGCTCCAAACTCGTCTCTCCAGATTTTAGACGAATCAGCCTAAGAACTTATGATAACTCCCTGCTGAACAATTTATTTTGAAAGAACTCGTCGATAAGGAATGAAGAAAATCTTACCCTTGTGAAAGGAAGAAAGAGTCATCTTCAAATAGTCAAACATAACTTGAGGAAGATCAATCTGCAATTATGACTTGAGAAGTAGTAGCATATCCTTTTTTAATAGGGTCCACGAAGTCTAGATCCTTAGCCTTAGGTAGTAGGTTTGATTCAAAATCTGATTCCAAACAACTGCATCATAACGAAGATTTGAGACCAATTATGTATTAGATGAATCTATAAAGATATGTCAAGTATGAAGATAGTGTTCCCAAACAAGAGTTCATGGGATTTCTTCATTTTCCTTACAATTGATTACATTAACAATCACTTTAGAGGTTACAATTATAGAAACACTAGTTACTAGAAAGAATAGCACACTCAAAATTCAGCTCAACAATGGAGGCCCTAATCCAAAACTCTTTGACAAGACATGGATAAGTGAAACCACAGAGCATCTCAAAGTATCCATTCCAACTTTGTTCAGACACAGTCTTCCAAAAGTTAAAACCCAAATTAAGAAACTCATCAAAATCCACAAACTTTTCATTGATGACAACCAGTTGATTCAAAGAAGAATTGACTAGGAAATTCATCTCAAATTTGGCTTGATCAGAACACAACCAAAGAGAAAACAAAAAGAAAAAGAACTAAACAAGATTCTAAAAGAATAAGAATCTTTTCACAAAAAGGATATAAAATGATGTTTCGCAAGACATGGGATAGAGACAACAAATATATTAAAAGAAAGCATCATTACTTAAAGGTTCTTATCTAGCAGATCTCTTGAATCCACTAAATGATTTTCAAACTTATGAAATTTAAGTAATATAGGAGTTATTGAAAAACCTATTACTTAAAATACTTTATTAGAAGTAAATAATCTTCTTCTGAATCTTAGAGTCTGAAAATTTTTAGAAGCTATTGTCGCTACTGCGAAAATCGGCGTCGGCTATGACAGAAGAGTCGCCAACATGCGTTATTTATCCCAACAGGAGGGAAAGGAAACGCTCAGAGTAAACCTAACGCAAAGACGGGGAAGGAATGGTCATCACAACCAAATCCTGGATTCGGGAGTCGATTACGTAAGGGGAAGGTATTAGCACCCCTCACGTCCGTCGTACTCGACGGGATCCACGCTTGTTTTCTAGTACGGATTGTTATTCTATCTACTCTACAGGTCTGGGGTTGAAAAGAAAATAAAATGACTCGGCAAAGTATCGCACTTTATGCCTACGTATTCCCGCCTGGAATGAGAAATCAGAGTCAACGTAGTTCGCCTACCTACGGGAAAGGAGGGAAGGTTGCTCGATAGGATACGACATCCTATGCCTACGTACTTTCATACAGCATGAAAGATCAGAGCAAACGTAGTTCGGGCTACGGAAGACACAAGCTTGTTTGACTGTTTTTATTACCTTCAAAAAGGGGTTTTCTTGATTAAGAGTCCAAGCGGACAAAAATGACACTTTGATGTTTGTTTTGAATCTTTTACGCAAGAAGTGTTTTTTAGATGTTTGAAATATTATTGTGTTTTTGAATTGTTTCAAGATGAGAAGAGAAAAGACGCTCTAGAAAGCCTAAGGTTGAAAAGGGGAGGCAAAACTACCCTAAAGTTGTCATGCATGGATAAGAACCTAATGTCTGTCATGTTTCTCTCTTGCACAGAGGGAAACAGAGATCCTAGGGGATAAACGGAAAAGAAACAAATATATACAGTAAACAGTAAACATGCATGCAATGCAGCAATACAAGCGAGGCAAGGGAGTCCCACTCAACCTCGAATCTGGGAAAACAATAGGCAAAGTGAAACAGCTTCACTTCAAACCTAAGGGGTAAGCTGAACAAGCCAACAAACAATACAGAAAAAGAAATAAAACCCAACACTAGCTCTGACAGCAACACCAGCTCCTACAATAAGCAGCTCAAACAACAACATCTCTGACAGCTACAGTTGATTAACAGCAAAGGGTTAACAGTAACAACTTCAAGTAAGACCCTATCTTCACTTTTCAATGATCCCCAAGCTTTAGATAAGCTCCTGTCTCCAAAAATCTCCAAGCTCTGGCAAGCACTGAACCCCAACTAGTAGACAGCTTCAAACAGCCGCAAAACCCTAGCTTCAACAGACAACTCTCTTTGACAGGCACAGGCTTTATCTTCAATGAACTTCATTCTTCTATAGGTTCCCCTCTTCAATGCCACCACTCCAGAAGAGAATCAACTACCATATTAAGTTGAAATGCTAAACAGCTTATTGACAACCAAAGGAAGCCTATAAGCACTTAGCATTGAAGGGGAGAGGTTCCCTCAAAGTTCTACTTCTAAAGTATGTCACTTATCCCTCCAAAGGAAGGATGTGAATACTTTAAAAGGACTTTATGTCATAGAGAGGAATAGAAGCACTAGATACTTTCTATGTTTGCAAGAAGAAACAATCTAATATAAAGCTCTCCCTATATTTCCTATCTCTTAATCCCCCTCAAGGAGAAGAAACTTCATACTCCAAGCTCCATCATTTGTCTCCAATCATATTCAATGTCTTCATAAGCTTCAACAAGCAAAACTCAAGCCCCAAGCCCAATCGAAATAACCCAAACCAAACAAACAAGCAAAATACCCAAGAGGGAGAACACACAATCACCACTCAAATTGAAAAAATCAAGTAAAATAGTAATACTCATTAAAAAAATCCTAGATTAATTTCTAAGGGAACCTAACTATATACCCTATACCCCACATAAACCCCAAGGCCTAAATCAAACCCGAGGTCCCCAAACTATGCCCTAAACTACACCTAAGTGTTGTGAAACCCTAATTCTGATACCTCTCCTATCTACCTCTCAAATTAATCTAAGTTTTAGTCATAAAAATATGAAAAAATTCCTAAGGGTACATGCTTCCCTAATCTAATCAACCTCACAAGAATCAATCAAAAATCATGCACCAATCTCTCATACTAAATTCAGAAAAATGAAGTACTAAACAAATGTAAAATAAAAGCAATAATATTGTAAAATAAACCAAAAAATATAAAATGCATGAAATTAATATTTTTTAGTTTCATAATTTTTTAGAAGTCCTAAGGGAACTAGAAAAAAAATCTCATCCTAAAATGATTATTTTTCAAATTGTTATGAATTATTTACTAACCTATATGCAAACATGAAATAAAAGGAAAATCAGCTAAAAATAATAAACTGGCGTGGTGAATAGCAATTAATTCGCACGTTATATCCAATTGGGCTCCAGATGGGGGTGTAAAAATGAAAGCGCGCGTTAGGCCCATTACTACTCAGAAAACAAATGAAAAAAAAGAAAGAAAAAGGAAAATGCTCGGGATGAATAGCAATTAAAACAAGTGTTAATCCTAGTGGGCTTTCAACCTGGGGTGTCAATAGCACAAAGTGACTTAAGCCCAATACACTCAGTTAAGTGAAACGTAGCATTTAGCTCCTTCAGAGTTCCTTCGCAAATTCTCATTCGCTCGTGGCCGTTGGATACGGATTTGGTCAATGGTCTTCTCATCATCCTAGGGTTATTAGTTCATCTTCCTCATTTGAAAGTGGGAGGGAAAGAAAAGCCATGGATAAACAGAGTTCCATACTTCATCTTCTCCATTCGTATTCTTCTAATATCTCACCAAAACTCAAACCTAAACATTCTATCCTACTCGTTTTTTCACCAGCAATCCAACCATGTCAATCAATTGTATTGGAACCTTCTCCTTCTCAAAACACGAATGGTAGTTCAGAAAATGCTCAAACAAAAATTCTCACCAAACCTAAAATTGAAAGGTCTAACATCATCACCACCTAACAATGAGTTAATTCCACTATCTAACTAGGTTTAATCCTCAAGAATCATCAAGATATGGCCATGAACAGAAATGGTGCTCAACCTAATTTTGTCTCTAAATCGTGAAAATTGTTACCAGAAAGTTCCTAGCCACAATCTACAATGAGTTTAACCATCTAAAACCTAAAGAATCTACATGAATTATGCTACATGGTGAAGTTTACATACCTGCAAATTTTGGATGAACAGAACGATGAAAGCTTCAAATCAAGCTTCAAGATCTTCCAGATACCTTCACTAACACCAGATAGAACTTCTGTATGCAACAATTTGGATTGAATCTTCTTGAATCACCAGATGCGATTCTGAGTTGCAAGCTATGAACTCCAAATGCTATCTCATGATTCTTCACCAATCTTGACCAATAATCTATCTAGAATCACTCACACACTCAAGAGGAAACTTCTGAATGCAAGAAATTGGATTGAAATCGATCAAATTGTTGTAACCGTTTGTGATTTGCAAACTAAAAATTCAGAAATCAATCTCTCCAATCTCTCTCAATTTCCACCAACCAATGCTCTGAATCAATCACAAACCTTATATAGAACTTGTAGGAATGCTCTAGAAACTTCAGGAATGATCTATGTGAGATATCCAATATCTCTTGCATTTGAAATTATCATCTCATGCTTGTATTATGGCAGCTGAGTTCTAGCTTGTTGTAACACTTGATTTTGACCCAAATTCTCCTCAAATGACAAATTGAATGGATTGGCAAGGGTTAAGGCCTTGATTATGCTCTAAAGAATGGTTTTGCATATGTTACTTATGATGTAAGAAAGCCATTTCCAAAGCGACTCATACAACCATGGCTCATCTCAAAATTGTGACATTGCCAATGTGTTTGAAATTCAATTTCCATTCAAAATGACTACCCATATGCCATGTTTATGCCTTGCAAATAAAAAAAACATTTTTTCTCTCTTGAATCATTTGAAAAATCTCCCACTTTAGGCCATTTTGGGGCACTTTGTGATACAAGCCATTCCAATAACCCATGACTTCTTATCTAACCTAAAAACATCATTTTAAGCACATCTCACGTTGAACATTTTTTCATTTGAGGAGTGGAAGATAGAGATTTTGACCTATGTTGAAAACTGACCTATAATTCAACTTTCCCAAAATACCCCTGGATTGCCAAGATCATAACTTGAGTTCCACAAATCTTCTTGGTGACTTCAAGCCCTAAAATTCTTATATTGGCCAAGAATCCACTTGAAAACTCCTTGATGGGCAAAAGTTGCTGAGAAATCAAGAGACTTTCACAGATAAATTTCAGTGTCCTCTAGTGACCCATAACTTGCAAGAACCATAACTTGAGTTCTACAAATCTTCTTGATGACTTATAGTACTCAAATTAAAGCTATTGAGAATCTCTACAAGTTTCATGTTGGACAAGAATCCATTTGAAACTTGTATTTGGACTTATGTGTCTTGGAAGTCCAGTGCTATACAGGGGATTCTACCCTAGGAACCCTGTCTCAAACCCCTCCAACCACTCTTGATTCTCTTGAATTTGATCTTGACTCATCCATACACAACTTCAACATCTCAATCCCTGACTTCCATGACCTAGAGCTAGGTCTTGGTGCCCCTTTCCTTGCTCTCCTTGACCTAGGGTTACCCAGATGAAACCCTGCTTGTACACACCTCAACTGTGGTTCTTGACCTTGATACCATGACTTGTCTAAGCTTCAATATGGCTCTCTAGGCCTCCCATGGGATCCATACACACCTCCAATCCATATTTCCATGTTTGTTGATCTTCAATACACCTTAAGTTAGGAGAGAAATCCACTTGTTGACACTCAAATCTCCTCAAAGCTTCAACCCATTCCTTGATGACTTGGATATTCTTCAGCTTGAATAAGGCCCCTTGATGTGCTTCTTTAGATAAGGATGGCAGTTGATCCCTTGTTGGAGGCATGCTATGCTATGATGTGCAAATTATTAGACTATGTATATGATGTAATTATGCAAATGATAATGCAATTAAAACATAAACCAGGTGAAATAGGTTGAGCACATTTTAGGGTGCAACAGCTATCATCCATCAAAGTTTAGTAGATTTAGACTTAGAGAGAGATATCTTGTGTCTGCCATCAGTCTCAAAGATTCTATTCAAAACCAACATTTCCTCTTGAAGCAAGAGTTGTGAGTGATTAAAGAATATTGAATTGTTTCTTTTGGCAGCGAATAAGCAACAGTACTATCATAAAAAGTGAGGGAACTGTTTCCATAAATATGATAATCATCTAGCTAATGAAAGATTCAACATAGATAGATACATCATAGTTTCTTCTTCAAGATAATTTTAATAAAATAACTTCTCTAGAAATCTAGCAGAGACTTTGTATTCACATATACACAAACATCTCATTGAATTAAGAGATAAGCTAGAAAAGAACATAA
Organism: Lathyrus sativus; assembly: GCA_963859935.3. Classification (NCBI taxonomy): domain Eukaryota; kingdom Viridiplantae; phylum Streptophyta; class Magnoliopsida; order Fabales; family Fabaceae; genus Lathyrus; species Lathyrus sativus. Next base: position 23,510,471 of record OZ012741.1, read on the forward strand.
CCATTTTTTGTTGTTTTCCTGACCAGACTCGTATCAGTATTCAAACTTGACCATAGAGTCTGAACACCGCTTTGAGTGGATTCTAATTCAATGGTTGTTAAACCATTGACTCCACTTATCCCACCAAACTCAGTACCTCTAGTACTTGAGTATGGGATGTAGGCTCGTCTTCCATCAAATATTGTAAACAACCTTTGGTAAATTCCATGGAATATGCTTCTGCTCCTTTCTTCAATATCTGCTGCAAATACATTTGAATGATGATACTCATATTCCTATGAGACCATACATAAATGTCCTGACAGGCTTTCCTTCGACTTATGCCACATTCTAATAGCAATACCATGATTCATTCCAGAGTATCAATCTAGAATAAATCATGATATGAAGAAGATCTTGTTCATATCAGAATCATTGATTTCATTGTCTTATTAAGACTTTGAAATCTTTGATAAGCAAAGAACCAGAAGATGTTAGCTATCAGAGAATGTCATAAAAAAATTAAAGCACCATCATGTAATTGCATGCAAAACATGAAGAAGAATTGAAGTTTTCTCATAGACTTGTCCTTTAATACAAATTCCATGATGATCCTCCATCAAGGAGCAATGGAGTCTTTTAAGATGTCACCTTAAAGACTAGACTCCTTATTACCAAATATTGAATCAAGATAAATTTGGCATAATCTCTTTCTCTTCAATACTTGGTTTTTATTTCAGGACTCAGATGCTTCTTCAGAAGCAATAATGACTGGCAGAGCCAAATTACTCTTACATTTGAATCCTGCACTAATGTCAGCTTTAAATGAATATACAGTGAAGATCTTTAACATTAGGTTCTGGTAGTATTTCTCCTTGCTTTCAGATTTTAAAAATCAGTTGAAATACTAATATTTCAGAATCTTTTGAAGTTACACTTCTATCATCAGATGTCACATGTCATTCAACTAGTGAAAGAAGTCTTCTGATAACGAAGGTTAATTCCTAATCATCAGACATTCCATAGGAAGTATCCTTCAACATACTTTATAAAAAATAATCTAATAGATAGCTTTTAAACATCTAATTCCATGTATTTTCTTTAAATATTGTATGAAAAACCAACATAGCATAGTAATTTCAAGTTGTATTACTTCTTAAATAATTGTGACCTCAAGTTTGAATCCAGAACAATCTTCTTAAAATTTTCTTGGGGAGATTAGATGAAGTGTAACTGGACAAGCTTCAAAACTGATTCACACAAATCTGAGCATAAGGATTCAAGGATAGTCTGAGCATCAGACATATCAATGATGTTGACATACTCAGAGATGAGATAGAGCACCTACCAGAATGCAACTACCTCTAAAGATATTCAATAAGTTTCTTCAGAGCTGGTGATAGAGATTTTCAAACATTAATCATCTTTACACCATCAAATTTTATAGTAATACCTCTCTCAAGGATATCCTGTAGACCTTCATTACAACCCTTTTATCAAGACCAATGAGTTAAAAATATATTTTGCTTTTCCATCATTTAAATTCAGTGTAATCACCCTTTGAATATGGTAGAAAAAGTAGTATGATAATTTTCATGTGGTACTTGATTCCTTCTTGAAGGAAAGTCTTTAACAGACATACTTTTCTTATTCGATAATTATTTGTGCCACCGTTAACTGTTAAGCACATAACATGCTCTGATACCAATTAAAGGTGAGAAAAGTGAAAAAAAAAGGGGGTTGAATTGTGTTTTCTGTTTTCTTAATTCTGCGTCTGATCAGAGTTCAGAATTTGAAATGGTGTTCAAATTTTGATTATACTAAGCAGCGGATGTTAAAAAAAGCAAATAAATAATAACAGAAGACACAAAGATTTAGATTGGTTCCTCTCCAACCGAGAGTAGTCCAGTCCCCTTGCTTCATAAGAGATTTTCACTATAAACAAATCATGATTACAATCGCTTATGCATCCTGCATAAATCTTTTACACTGCTCAGGCCCTAGGTCCAAGAAAACCTGCTCAAGTTCTATAGACTCAAGACTTCTGCTTCAAGTCTCATGAAACAAGCCTTCTTGCTTTAACCCCTCAGGTTCAAGACTTACTGCTCCAAATTTCATGAACCGAGCCAACATGCTCAAGCCATACTGGCCCAAGACTTCCCTTCTTGTATCCCATGACACAAGACTTCTGCTCAATCAATCCACTTGATTAATACTTTTATTGCTCAAACGCATAGCATGAGACTCACCTGGATCAAGCGTCTTGGTGAGAGACTTCATTGCTTATATCCTAACGATACAAGACTTCTACTCAATTAATATATTTGATTAAGACTTTCATTGCTCAAGCACATAGCAAGAGACTTACATGGCTCAAGCATCTTGGCGAGAGACTTAATATAAACTGCTAAACAAGTTCAGCAGAATAGAGAACACAGTATACTTAAAACTAATATCAGAGGTACGGGAAATAATCATAACAAATACCTAAAGATTTTAATATTTCTAATATATTCAATGTGTAAGAAATCTTAAGGCTTTTACAATTACAACCTACAACAGAAAATCTGCATAAACAATAAAGTTGATAATTGTTGATCTTGTTACTCTTTCTTGTGGTTAATCCTTATTGAATATTCAGTTCGAACCTTCAACCACTTATATAGAAGTTGTAGCAGACTAGTCGTTGGATGAGATAACTTGATCAATGTTTTTTATTTACTTCATAGTACAAGAGCCGTTGAAGATAGTTACATCAAAAGATCTTGATCCATTGGGTAACATGTTTAACCATTGAGTCTTCAATAAGATCTTGTACTATATAGCCGTTGAGAGTAGATATCCGTAAAGCATGTTAACCTTTCTTGAGCCTTGTAAACTCAGACTCCAGCTGACAAACTGATTTGACAGTGCAACTTTCTTTATGTAGTATGAACATCTTCAGCTTTATCACCAATTCTGAACGATACTAGAAGTCAATTTATATTTACCAAGTGTAGAGACAGTTATGTTGCTTCTTCTAATGTTGGGCCTTCAGCTTCAAAGTCTACATCAGACATCACTTAGCTAGTGTTATTCAGATTCTCCACCACCAGAAGCTAGCAATTCAACTTCTCTCAAGTGTGCCTTGGTATAATAGATTATGTATCTAAATATTTACAAGTATTAGAACCTGCATACACGAAACACACGTCAAATATAACCATTTTTTTAAATACTTTGTTATCATCAAAATTAATGAATATATGTCATGAACAAATCTTGTTCTAACAATATCATCAATGTGTCTGTAGATAACCACATTAATGACTTGTCTAATTCTCCTTTCCCCGGTATAGGATCTGATGTCGCACATTACCCTAAGGGTAATGAACACACTAGCATGTCTAAGAAGGCCAATAACCCTGAGGGTAATGATCCTAGTTCAGGTTCTGGTAAGTCATGTTATCTAAAGGATAATAACAATTCTGCTCGAATATCTGTTGAAATAAATAACCCTAAGGGTCATGAACCTGAGCAACAATTTAGCTCAAACAAATAACCTGTGCAATACATGACCTAAGCACCACACTTTTGTTCTAATAAATTAACATTTTCTTCTTGTATTCCCATATTTGATTCATATCACTCTCCATTTTTTATCACAAGTAGACCTTTTGCCCCACTTTTAGAAAATAATCATCCCATGCTTACCAGAGCAAAAACTAGTAAGTCAAAACCGAAAGCCTTCATGGATCACACTGAGTCACAACCATCTAGTATCAAGCAATCCCTTACCAAACTTGAGTGGGGAATGGCAATGAGAGATGAGTTTAATGGCTTGCAAGCAAACAAAACCAGGACTTTAACCACCCTACCTCTTGAGAAAAAAGTTGTAGGTTGCAGACGAGAGTATACAAAAACAAAAAGCAAGGCATGTTGCCAAAGGATTTCACCAAGAACAAGGGTTTGATTACACTAAAACCTTATCTCTAGTGGTGAAACCAACAACTATTAGAGAAATTCGACTCTTGCTATTACATACAAATAGGATATCCAACAAATAAGTGTGAATAATCCTTTTTTGAATGGTAATCTTCATGATGAAGTCTATATGACACAACCTCCTGGCTTTGTGAGTCCTGATAAAAGTCTCATGTGCAAGGTCAACAAAGCCATTTATGGTCTCAAACAAGCCCTAAGGGGCCTGGTACGAGAAGCTGACTCAAGCTTTGCTCTAGTTTGGGTTCACTACTTCTAAGTGTGATAACTCTCTTTTTGTCTATTGCAATCAATGTATCTTTATATATGCTCTATTTTAAGTAGATGATATAATCATTACTGGTTCCAATCCTGCATTCATTCATGACTTATTCAACAAACTGCACAATGTTTTTGTCTTAAAGAAGTTGGAGAAACCTAGTTATTTTCTACTATTAAAGTAAAATTTTGCAGCAATGGGTCTTTATTCCTAACTTAGTCCAAATACGTAAAAGATCTAATAGCACATGCCAAAATGGATAATGCCAATGGATTTCCAAATCCTATGTTAAGCACATGTAAACTAAGAAAGTATGGTAGAAACCACTTCTCTGATCCCCGACTATACAAATCTATAGTGGATTCTCTGCAATATGTTACTTTGACAATGCCAAACATTGTGTTTAGTGTCAACAAAGCATGTCAGTTCATGGCACGTTCTATTAATACTCATTGGTCAACGTTTAGAAGGTTATTGCAGTATCTGAGTTGTACAATAACATATGAAATCATGTTGTCTCCCTCTATCTCAGCCCTAAATTTTCCCTTCAAGCATACAACGACCCTGACTGAGCATGTGACCCAGATGATAGACGATCAACATCTGGTTCGTGCATCAATTTTGACCCTAATCTAGTTTCTTGGATCTTTAAAAGATAGTCCCTTGTGGTACATTCTAGCACTGAAGTAGAATATAGAGTTCTGGCACATTCAACTTTTAAATTGCTCTGATTAGAATCCTTACTTTATGAAATTAGAATTCTTGTTCACAGACCGACACTTTTATGTGACAATCTTAGTGTTGTTTTATTATCCCATAATCCGGTTTTACTCGTTCGTACTCAACACATCGAACTGGACATACACTTTGTGAGAAGACGGGTGGTTGCTGGAAAAAAGTCAATTCAACATGTACCAGTTGCATCTCAAATAACAGACACACTGACAAAACCTCTTGGCGCAACATCTTTTCAGGAATTGCGAGGCAAACTCAAGGTTGTTTGTGAAGATCGCCACCCTTCAATTTGAGGGGGTGTTAGAGGTATAATCACTCTACACCTTTATTCATGTATTAAAAGAACACATTGTAATGTAACACTGTAGTTAACTTTGGCAGTTCAATATAATTAGTCTGGTTGTTAGGTGTTAGACAAAAAGCAATAGTTAACTCAAGATAAGCTAGTATCTCAAAGATAATATAAAATATACATTGTTGTAATGAATCAACTTATGAATCAATACACTATTTTTTTATCTCTCTCCATTTTCTATTTCTCTATGTTCTTCACCTAATCTAGAAGCATGATGAACACTTAAATTCATCTTCAATACAAACACACGAATATACTAAACTTATAAAAATTATAAGTATATATCAATGACCAAGTTTTGTAGCTATATATTTTAAATTTTAGATTAATATAAGCATCAGTAAGGGTGTAAAAACATATCTGTCTCGTGGAATATATGTTTTGCCCCACTAGTTTATGGTTGCATTCAAGAATGTGGCTGTTCAATTTTTTTTTTTAGTTTTTTAAGGACGCGGACATTATCATTAATCTTTACAATTTTAAGTTTAAAAGGTAGTGTCTCTGAGTCCGTTCTGCCTCGTCTGACTTTTAATTTTTTGTTGAACAAACTAAAATTTTAAGTTTGCATCCTTAATTTTGTTCGTCTGTTTCGCCCTATTTTTTTTCTAGACTTTTACAATAAACGTGTGTCTATATATATATATATATATATATATATATATATATATATATATATATATATATATATATATATATATATATATATATATATATATATATATATATATATATATATATATATATATATATATATATATATTAATCTTTAAAAATCTCGAAAATGAATTTCATAAAATGCGACATCTGAATTGAATTTGAAGCTAAAGAAAGTATGGATAAAGTTATTTAAATCTTCATAAAAAAATTCTGCTGTAATATAAATGGGTAAATTCACACTTATGACATACTTATTACACAGAATTAGCACTATATATAAATTGTGATGCACACTTGAATTATAAAAGCCTATATTGTCATGTTATAAAATCACTGCAGTCTTATATGTAATATAGCATCAATAAAATCATGCAAACTGATCATTACTATATCCATACAAAATATCATACTTTCATTGTCTTTTTAATTTAGACTACATACTTTAAAGTGGGTTGTCCTCAATGTTGCAGCAAAATGGTTATACATGTCGGTATATAAGTGGGGGTGTAGATTCATTCAATGCTACATTAACCCTGCCCCTCTCCCCGGTGTGTGTTCGCCACTAAACGATTGTTAAAAAAACAAAAATATTTTAATTAACATATTTATGGATTAAAATAATTTTGCTGGACATCGATAAAGAATCAGATAAATTAACGTTTGGCAAGCTCTTGCAAAGCAATAGTAGTCATCTAAAAGTGATTTATAGTTCGTGTAATAGGGTCTTGGTTGAAATCTACGATTCGTACTATCTATCATATATAGTTAATTTATGGATGTATATTTAGAATACAACCAGATTCGAATGGACACCCTTGATGCACCAAAAACAACCGTCATGTGAATCATGACAACTATTACTACAATGTCATGTTTTTCGACCTAAAAAATGTTGGCACCACTTACCAGCAGCTCATGAATGTTGTGTTTGCCCATCAGATAAGCGGGACCTAGGGGTCTACGTTGATGACATGATAGTTAAAACTATTGAAGGACGCATCTAAGAAGAAGACTTGGAGGATTTCCTACAGTCAGTCAAGAAATATGATATGCTCATAAACTCCGCTAAGTGTTCTTTCGAGGTTCAAGCGTGAAAATTTATAAGTTTCATGCTGACACTAAGGGGTATTAAGGCTAACCTAGATAAGTGACAAATAATTATTGAAGGGAAATCACGATCCAAAACGCAGCGAAAATTAAAATTTTTCCTTTAGTGATCCTTACGAATGAGCATGATCAGTGATATAAACGGCTACCTCTTGTGGCGATAAAACCTTTGATACTAAAACGAAAGAGTGATCACGAGCGTTGAATGATGAACAACGCCTCTACTCAGTCCACACAAACAAATTCCTTCAGCCTCAGTGCTAGCTGATACGATTGAAGGCTTTGAGTGGGAGAGAAGGAAAATACGATTAAGGTTTCACAGATCAAATTTTCATCAAGTGCGAATGCTTCTGCACAAGGGTTCTATTTATAGAACCACTTGTGTGGGTTGCAAGCTAAAAATCTCACTTAAGTGCACGTGCATCATATCTTATGGTGTACTGTACGTACCTTACCATATTCTGTATTCTACTAAAGTGCGTCGTACTTTACGGTGTTCTACATTTACTTAAGTGCACCGTACCTTATGGTGTTCCTTATTTACTCCACCTCTTATCAATATGTCCTTATGTGTGTGACCTTGTAGGTTTTCGCGATGTTGGCAATTATATTGAATCACACATTTAACATAATAAACAATGAGTGACATCTAGCAATATTACTGCTACCCAAGTCACAAAATGTTCATATGATCTGACTAAACCTTTTGTGATAATACTTGTGTGCATATGTCGTGTAATCCTTGTCCAGTTCAATATTGGACCCTTAAACATTTATTCTATTATGCAAGATGGGAAAATTTCATTTTGGTCACTCATGTCCCTCAACATGCTTTTTGGAGTATTCATCAACTGTCTTTATGGTTATTCAGTCACGGATAATGTTAGATCAACAATAAATACTCAACTTTACATCTATGGTCCATAGTGGTTTCAGTTCAAAGGGTGGTATACACCACTATCACCATGAGAGTAACTTATGACACTTTGCATAACATTCTATGTAGTACTCTCATAACGGGTCAATTCAGTATAAAGATTACTCATAATATTCATATCTATGTTAAGACTTGATAACTCTTTATCCATGATCCATGAGATGTGATCATCACTTCACAGTATAGCTCAACTACATATACTTTAAGAATAATGTTCTTATGTTTAATAAGATCTCATGATTAACTCACACTTAATATTTCATTAAACAAATTAGCTATTCTAGGGACTTTATTATTTTGGAAAAACAAATATAATAAAGAAATGTATTTTATTAATAAATAATTCGATACAAGTATAAAAAGTATTTGCATCTAGGGCTTACACAAAAAATTATCACCATGAGGAGTTCCAATAATGTAAAGGTGTTGCGGCACAAAAAAATCGGAGTTTAAGTTATTGATTAACTTAACTCAAAAAAGGAAAGAGTCGTCACCGCTCTTTATTGTTTTCGAAGGAATGGGAAAAGAACAAATAAAACCCACAGAAGTTTTAAAACAAAACTAATAAGCTAAAGATAAAAGGGTACGGGGGTTGGTTATGCAAAAGGAAGGTGTTAGCACCTTTCACAATTATAGTACTCTATAGGAACCTCTTGAAAATTTGTGTTTGGCTTAAAAGGGTGTTGTTAGTAAAAGATTGGGGAGAGGAGAAGAGAAATATTTTTAAAGATTTTTGTTTGACAAAACTTCCTAAGCATCGTGCCTACGTACCAACAAAATGCAATGGAGGATCAAAACCTCATAGTTTGTGGTAAAAATAACAAAAGTGTTTATTCTGATTGATTTTAAATGAATAGACATTTCATCATACTCGAGTGGAAACTCAAATTACTACCCACAATTAATGAGGAATGATCATTTGCATCATCTTAAGATGGATGATTTTTGCTTGGATTGAAATCAACAAGTCTATCACTCAACATCTAAGTGGAAAATGTCATCACTTCTTTACATTATTGTGGAAGTATAGGAGTTACATCACTACATGAACACAACTAATGACTATCCTTAAGAAAAAGGCTTAAAAGAAAAAGGTGCACAAAGGCACAAAAG
>OZ012741.1:23520093-23571185 GCA_963859935.3 Lathyrus sativus
TCCCCACTCATCTCAAATTATTCCAAAACTTCACACTCTCGCTGTCAAAACCCTAGAAGCTCAAAAACTTCATAAATGGCTCCAAAGAGGCAAGACAAAGGGAAAAACAAAATTGGTGAATCTTTTGAACCTGCAGAAGTTGTGCAACAACCTACAGTGAAGTCAAGGCGGCTCAATTTTAATACTCGGAATAGACCTCTAATGCGGTAAAGTATGTGAATCTCAACTCTTTTCCTTCTCACAGTTTTAACTTTCCAGAATTAATTAACAAACAAGGTTTAGAGAAAATGGTTAGCGATGTTGGACCGGTTTATCCGGATTTAGTAAAAGAATTTTTCTATACTCTTATAATTGGATATAATGAGGAAGTAAATTTTGGATTGGAAGTTGAGGTTAAAGGCGAATTTGTTAGTGCATGATCCGCTGTCGCTCGCGGATCAAAAACGAGAAATTTTTTGAAAAAATGCAGTACAACAACAGTAACTCGGAATATTGTATCGCAAGGATTCTTGTAGCGATTAATCAATTACAATAATGAGATAAGGGGGCGGGGGGGGGGGGGGGGGTTAGGTTTCTGATTAAGAAAAAGCACTTAAAATAATTGATTACTGAAATAAGTTGTTGTGAAATAAGTGATTATAATAACAGATCCATTGCCTCAGTTCTTACTAATCATCGACCGATGAAAATACAATTTCCTAATCGGAACTTCTATCCTATTTGATGACAATATCAGTCAGCAAGCGTGATTGATATCATGAGAAACATGTTCCTATCGCCGGATTAAGCATACGGTAAAGGATAACGCAAATTAACAATTAAGCAGAGTTAATCTACGATTAAAATTAGGAACACAGATCAATCAAATTAAATCAAATATAATATATGATAATCGAATTAAGCAAACAACAATCACATGATATAATTGAAAGGAATCAAATTTAAATTATAAATATCATAACAATCTCAAAGTTTGAAACCTGAGTACAGTGAATCCGTCCAGAGGGTATTAGTTCTCCATGAGTTTACAAGCTTGCAATTCTTTTCGTGAATAGTGAATGAATGAATATTAAAACGAGGTTTCTCCTAAAAAGAAAAACAAGGGATCCGATTTATAACCCAACTGGGTCGAAAACATAACTCAGGCCCAAAACATGACCCAAAACTAAAATAAATTCCTAATGCTGTAACTTCAACGAATATTCTGGGAAAATATGCTCCGAATTTGACTTTGACTCCAACACGAAAGTCGTAGCTCTCTCTCTCTCTCTCTCTCTCTCTCTCTCTCTCTCTCTCTCTCTCTCTCTCTCTTAGCCTTCCGGCAATTATTAGAACGCCTCAAACGGATTCCCAGAACTCCAGTTATGATCGTTTCCATGCAGACTGCTAAAGCTGAAAAATAAACTGCGAAAATCAATTAAACCAAAATTAAATAAAATATAAAAACATAATAAAACATAAGAATAATTAAAATAAAGTAAAGAAATACCTAATTAAAAATATAGGAGAATATGCATAAAGATGCACTGATCAGTGCAACTGTAGAGCAGTTAGGCTGGTATTAGAAGTTCCATCTACAGGTGCTTTGATTAAGACTGGATTTCAATTGAAGAAGCTCCATGGGATAAGTTCAATATGATGGAGTATTATGTTGAAATTTCTAGGATTACACAAGAAGAATTAATGAGTAGACAAAATCCAGATTCTTCTCGTGTCATCAAACTGGCAAAGAATTTAACCGTTAGTGATCGAATGTTACATTATATACTTGCTTATGTGTTGGTTCCTAAGCATTCCAATCACTCTCAAGTGAGTGAAATGGAAATTCCACTGCTTTTTGCCATGAAATCTAACTTGCAGGTTAACTGGGCGTATGTCATCTTACATCATATGGGACATGCAAGGACTCTATCCGGAGGACTTCCCTACGGAAGGATAGTCTAAAAAAATTTAGAATCAAGTTATGTTCTACTTCAAATGGAACCTCACACAAAAATGACATCCAAGGCAAACAAGATTAATGCTTCGATGGTGATCAAAAATACCAGAATCATCTTAAATAACAATGGAAGATATGTTTACAAAGATGATTCTACTTCTTCGTATGTTGCTGCTGTTCTGGCTCCTGAGGAGGGTTAACCAATGAGCTTATCTACAAAAAGCTTGTGGCTCTCGACTCCAAAGTGGATCTCAGCATAAGGGAGCATCGGAAAGGAACGACCCCAATGCAAAACATGTTAAAGCTATGACTATGCAACAACAACAAGCAATGGAACAAGATCATGATGAAGAAGAAGATGATGATGTTGATGTCAATGATGATGATGATGATGAAGACATGTCGAAAAGTGATTAATTATGTTTATTTGTCTATGTTTTAAACTTCAGTTTTATGTTTCCATATTTTAAGTTTCATGTTGGAAAAATCACGTACAACAGTGTGTTCATACAATGCTATGTTTGTTTCATTCAAGTATCATGGTTGTTTCATAAAAGTGATTGTTTGTGTTGTTTCGTATCGTGAAGTTTTAATATCTATGCTTTTTTTGTGTGTTGCTTTTCCCATCCTTTTTTGTTGTTGACAAAGGGGGAGAAGAAACATGTACTATTCTTGTGCTTTCTAACAAAATTGTGCAGAAATATCAAAGACTCTCTTAAATCAACAATTAAGGGGGAGCACTATCTGAGGGGGAGCTCTCGAGCCGTTATTAGAAAAGCCAGTGGAAAATTAATTTTCAAGAAGAGGTTGTCATCATCAAAAAGGGGGAGACTGTGAAGACAAGCTTCTCAACTGATTTGGGTGACGACATAATCCATAACATGCAAGGATGGCTTTCAAAGACTTCAAGATTACATCAAGCTCAAGCAATTCTCTTTCAATTCAATATATCATAGTTTGATCAAGAAAGAAGAAAAAGTTCGACACAATGGAGGTACAATAATTTAAGCATTTATATACCTCATTCAAGTGTTCAAACTTCATCTCCTTCTTGCATTGCATAAAAGAACCTTTTACATAAAACTCTGCACTTTGCCTTATTTTGGAAGAAAATTGGTTTCTGGAAATGGTCATGGAGAAACCGGTTACCCAAAACTGGTAACCGATTACTTGCTGCAATTTTCAAATTTTGGTTACGTAAAGGCAGGTAACTGGTTACCCACTTATGGTAACCGATTACCACTAGCGTGTAGGCAAGAAAGTTGCATCTTTTGGTTTGAAAAATGTTTTCCTCTTCTTCTTGAACCATGGCATCTTTTGGTCTTTATAAGCCATTTCTGAATGGGTGTTTAGAGGCATATATAAACCTCTAAAATCAGATTTTAAAATCACCTTCTTGCATAAAATTTTCAAATATTTTTCATCTCTTACTTTTCATATTTTCAAGTGTAAAAATTCTAAAATTTTCATAGAGTGAAACTTGCATTCTCAAATTTTCAAAAATTCATCTGTTTCATTCTCTTACATTTTTAACACTTGATAAGTTATATAGAGGTGATAATCAAGAGGAAGATCAATCGAAATATTGATAAATTTGAAGACACTTTCAATACCATTCAAATAAATTATTCAAATATCTTGTGATTACATTCTTAAGTGTTCTAGGATTGTTACCTTGCTGTCCAGGATTATTGGAAGCAAGAGTCCATATTGAGAGGATTGTTCTCATTGGACTTAGTTGAAAATCCAAGAGTGTGTTCTTGGTAGTTTGATTGTTTGCGTCTGTATAGAAAAACTAGGTAGAAGTCTTGTCTAGGATCAAACGATTATTAAAATCTCTTTCTTGTTGAAAGGGACTAGAGTACTCTCGAACTATGAGGGGAACTAGGATATCTCGCTGTGTCACTTTTACTTTCCGCAATTTACCGCATTCCTCACGTAGAAACTTCTAGGAAAGTAAAACCAGAATTCTACCAGAAAACCGAAGAAATTTTTAAGTGCCTAATTCACCCCCCCCCCCCCCCCCCCCCCCTCTCTTAGGTGCATTCCACTCTTACAATATTGCCTCAGTGAGCAGCAAGGACCTTTTTTATGAACTACAATGCAAAATATTGTCTCGAAGGGAAACAAGCACCTTCATTATGAAGTCCAACATAAAGACATTCATGGTAAACATATCTCTTGGGAATAAATTACTCAATAATTATGCATAAGTACATAATAAAGACACTTACTGGAGAATTATAAATAATTTTAACTATAATAACATCTAAGATGGAGAGCATTCCAGGTTCTGGGAAAGAGAGTTCCTTTCATCTCCTACATCTTGTGTGCCTCGAGGAAGCTTCTAAAATATGTGATACAGTTCCTCCTATTTGGGTTGTAGTTTTCTTTGATGTGCGGGTAGAACTACCTATTTCAAAACCAGGTCACCATGTTTAGTTTCTTTTGGCTTGACACTAGAGTTATATATTAAGGAGGCCTTATGTTTTACGGAAAACTCTCGGACATGAGTGAATTCCCTCAATTCGTCAATTAGGTTTATCGCATACTTCAAGCATATCTCGTTTGCCTTTTCATTGAACTAGGATTGTTGCTACGAGGGTGTATTAATCTCTACATGTAGCATGGGTTCCACTCTGTAAACCATGGAAAATAAGGTTTCTTTGGTGGTGGAATGCAAAGTGGTGTGGTATGACCATAATATCTCACAAAGTAGTTCCACCCATAAGCCTTTGGAATCGTCAGCTTCTTCTTGAGTCCATACATAATTACTTTGTTTGCTGACTCAGCTTGGCCATTGGCTTGGGGTGAACCACAAACACAAATTTCATTTGCACTCCTAAGTATTTACAAAGTATGTGACATAGTGATGCCAAATTGGGTCCATTATCAGAGACAATGGCTCTTGGAAGCCTGTATTTACACATAATTGTCTAACACTAGAAATGATGCACTCTCTCTATCGTAATTTTGGATACCGCCTCAAATTCTATCCGTTTGGTGAAGTAATCGACTCCTGCTATTAAAAACTTCAATTGACTTGGAGCCAAAGGGAACGGGCCTAAATGTCCACACCCCATTGGTATAGGGCTAGGGAGAAGTTATCTACTAGAGAAATTTTCTTGGAGCATAATGAAGGCCAACATGTCTCTAGAATTTATCACATATCTTGATAAAGGTGATTCTATCCTTCATTAGAGTATGCTAGTAATACCTTGCTCTTAACAATTAGTGAGCAAAGGCATTTCTACCATGTGACTGCTACCATGCTCCTTGTGCACCTCTGCAAGTACTAGGCGGTTTGTGTTCACCCAAGCATTGCAGCATGGGGAGGCTTTCCTATTTTTATAAAGTTTCCAAAAGAAGGGTGTATTTGGAAATATCTTTCCACATTCTTATCGCTTCTTTCTCGTCTAGTGGAAGTTTGTCAGACTGTAGATAACATAGTATGAGTGACATTCAACTATTTTTTTGGGACAACTCGATGAAGTACAAATTGTCTTCCTCGATGTATAGGAGGCAATAGCCTCCTAGTTAACTGTTCTATTGAACCTTGCTATCTTTGATGTAGCTAGCTTGGACACAAGGTGTGCTCGAAAGTTTTGATCACGGGGGACATGTTCTATTTTAAAGAGGTGAAACAAGAGAATAAATTCCATATCTTTTGTAGATATCTTATTAGTTGTGGCTCCTTGGCTTGGCACCACACATAGACTTGGTTGGTGATCAGCTGAAAGTCACTTTTGGCCTTTAATTTGAAGGTTCCCATTTCTAAGGTGAGGATCATTCTAGTACTGAAAGCTTAGTACTCCGTATGGTTGTTGCTAGCAGAGAACTCATATTTTAATGTCTTCTTGATGAATATATCACCAAGTCTTTCTAGGAGTATCCCAACACTACTTCCTTTTATGTTAGATGAGCCATCCACATATAGTTCCCACACTAGAGGTGTTTCCTCGCCTACGGGTGAGCTAAACTCTACATGAAGTCTTCTAGAGTTTGTGATTTAATGCTTTCCTTGGGAAGTACTGGATGTTAGATTCCAAGAGTTCTATTGCCCAGGATACCATCCTTCCTACTAAATAGGGTTTCTTAAAGACTTAATGAACATGGTAGTTGGTTTTTACTACGATCTTGTGACCCTTAAAGTATTGTCTCAATTTCCTCATCATGAAGACAGTTAGTGCCATTTTCTTGACATTCTGATGTCACGATTCGGTGCACCTGAACACCTTTCTTATGAAATACACAAGTTTCTCCGCCCTGTGTATTTCATGGACAAAGACTGGGCTCATCACCTGACTTGTGACTGAGATATAAAAGAGTGACAATAACTCATCTCTCGGGAGAGTCGGGATGAGAGTGAAGTGAGGAAGTTCTGCACCTTAGTGAAAGCCTCCTTGCATTTAGATATCCATTAAAATATTTTCATTATTCTTTAAGGAAGCGAAAAAGAGAAAGGCTTTGTTGCTTGAGCATGATAGGAAACGAGACAAGGTGGCGATACGACTTATAAGTGATGTACTTCCTTTACATTAGTTGGATTCCTCATGGTAATATATGCTTGGCACTTATCTGGGTTAGCCTTGATACCCCTATGTGTCAACATGAAACCTGGGATATTTCCAACCTGAACCCCCAAAGTAACACTTAACGGGGTTTAGGCGCATGTCATATTTCTTGACTGACTGCAGGACATCCTCCAAGTCTTTTGCCTGGTTGTGCCTTTGATAGTCTTAACTATCATGTCGTCAATGTAGACCTCCAGGATCCACCTTATATGGTGGGCGAAGATAACATCTATGAACTGCTAGTAGGTGGTGCCAACATTCTTGAGAATGAATGATGTTGTAGTAGTAGTTGCCAGTATTTGACATGAAGGCTATTTTGGGTACATCTCGGAGGTTCATTCAAATCTGGTTGTACCCTGAGTATGAATCCATGAAGCTCAATGTGTGGTAGAATGATGACTCATCAATGAGGCATGTCTAATAACGGGAATGGGTCTTAAGGACATGCGGCATTCAGATTGATGAAAACCACGCACATGCGCCACTTGTTGTTAGCCTTCCTTACTAGAAGCACATTTTCAGCCATATGGGATTTTTTTTATGTGATGAATCCAACATCGAATAGTTTTCCCACCCCTTCATCTACGGCGGATCTCTTTTCCTCGCCTACTTTCAATTTCCTTTGTGCCACTAGTTTGGTAGAAGGGTGGATGGTGAGGCGTTGACATGCTACTTTAGTGTCTATCCCTGATATGGAGGGAGCCCAAGAGAACAGGTCGACATTCTTAATAAGTTGGTTGACTGGTTCCCGTTCATCCTCTATGTACAATGAGGTACCTATCTTTGTCACCTGGTAGGCATGAAGACCTATTTGTACCTCTTTCAGATCTTCTATGGGCATGAGCCTTTCTGCTTCTATGCCTAGTTAGGGGTCCCAACACTCGAAACCAGTGTTTGGAACTTCGGAAGGAGGGAGATCAACAAGGGAGAGCTATTCTTTGGTTGTCTCCAGGCTACTTTGGTAGCACTTTCGATCTACTTTTTTGGTTCCTTCATATTGTATTGACTCGCCCATTAGGAAGCAATTATTTTAAGGTCAGGTACATAATGGATACGACTACCCCTAGGGCGTTGATAAACAATCTCCCTAGAATGATATTATACGCTAATATGATGCCTACAATGAGATAACTGACGTTAATCGCCTTGGCTTGCGATTCCTCTCCATACATGGTTTCCAGGGTTACATGGACTATTATTTGTACTTGTTCGCCTAATAACCCCATCAAAGAACCACCAAACATTTTTATGTTGTTCGGGCCAAGTTGCAGCTTTTGGTAGGCGTCTGAGAAAAGGACGCCAGCATAGCTATAAAGATCTATCAAGATACGCTTGATATCCCAATTGCCATGTTGCACCGTGATGGAAAAGGATCATCGTTTTGAGGGTTGATGCCAAGGGCATCCTCCTCGGAGAAGATGATGTTAAACCTTGTTTTCTATTGAGAGCTTTTGGGGAAACCATGGAATATTACATTTTTTACAAACACCCGCCTTGCGCACTTCTTTTGGGAGGATCTGAAGTTTCTTCTATTAGAGAAACCTCCGAATATGGTTTTTGTGTTGTAATTTAGGCTTTTGTCAGCCATTCTCGTAGGGAAATATGAAGGGAGATAAAGTAGGAGTGTGGCCCAAGTTAGTTTTACCAGGACCCCATGGTGGACATCATTGTACTGGTCAAAAGTTACAGGTGTGTGTGTTCCTCCTGCAATGGCAGGGGGATTCATAGCCCTTAGTAGCTGTATAATAATTTAGGATGGTTAGGGCTTGCCCATGATGACGAGAAGCTTCCAATGATGGTGTTTTACGGTGGTTTTAGGAGTTCTGCTCACGTGAGGTGAGAGACTATGTAGATGGAAGATATGCTTGTACTAAGCGTGTAAGAAGTATGATCAATATGCATTGTGATCTGGATACACGCTATGCTTAGGGTGTAATGAGTTGTCCTCCCCCCACGAGTGAGGTGTATTTATAGAGGCTTTAAAGGCCCAAGGTTCTCTTGGGAAGGGTCACCACCCACTCAGTCAATGTTGGATCGTTGAATACTTATTTTCAAAGGGGTTGTGGGCCAGTTAATGACCCTAAGTTCTCTCTTTCCTAAGAACGTCTTTTTCCACACTTCCCATGACTGGACGAAGGAAGACCTTAGAGGTGGGGCGATACCTCCCTTTGAGAGACATGTCATTGTGGCCTCACTTTGGGAGTCCTCTAACCATTTCCCTAGTAAAATCCTTTTACAGATATAACAATACAAGTTTTTTCCTAAGATCAAATTCAATGAATAACTTGTTATTGCTTGCCATATGATTCGAGCATCTCATATCAAGACACCAAGTCATAGAATCCATTGCTTATTGAGTCGTTCATAACCAATTGTTCAAAGTTAAAACTAGAGCCTTTTTATGCCAAACTTGCTTCTTCTTAACTCTTTTAAGACTTGTTTCCTTTTCTAGGCTAGCATTCATCAAACATAGTGCCTAAATATTGTAACATTGAATCTTCTTCTTTTCAAAAGGCTTCTTGTTTTAATTTTTATCATTCCCATCCTTTTCCGTGAGAGGATTCAATTTTCTCTTTATGTTTGGAGTTTCCTTTCCAATGGTTTTGTTCCTTATTAATTTTTTGCTCCGCTCTTCTTGAATTGAGCAAGACAAACTTTTTCTTCTTCTTTATTAGTGTTTCTTTTCTTCTTCTTTATTAGTGTTTCTTTCAATAACATTCAACTCATAGACTTCAAGAGTGCTCTGCATGCGTTTAATCTTGATTTCGCTCAATTATTTTTGTTTATTTAATTGTCACCACAGTAAGATCAAATTTTGTGGTTACTGTTCTCAACACCTCAATTACTATCCAATTTGTCATGGAATCTCCATCGTTCTTTATTTGGTTGGTGACTCTCACCAACCTTGTGAAGTAGTCATCTAACTTCTCACCATTTGTTATCTCCATCAACTCAAATTGTTTTCTCAAGGTATGAAGCTTTACTTTCTTGACCACTTATTACTAGAGGTGGCAATGAAATTCATTTATATAATATCCATCCAATTCATCCAATAATTTATCCATCCAATCCATCCATAAGACAAAAAATAATTTAATGGATTTGATCCAATCCATCCACTAACTCATATGGATGGATTCAATCCATCCATCTCATTTTATAAATCCATTGGATATTATGTTGTCACTTATTAAATTAAGAATTTTTAAATTAATTTTTTGGATGGATGGATGGATATCCATCCATTAGAAATATGTTAATGGATGGATTGGATGAATTTTATCTTTTAATGGATGGATTGGATTGAATTTTTATTGAGAGTTTAGTGGATTGTTAATGGATTAATGGATTGCTTTGATCCATCCATTAACAATTCAATCCATATTCATCCAATCCATCCATTTTGCCACCCCTACTTATTACTACCTACTATAGTTCTTCATAAGATCTTTCACACTCTTACAACTAACAAACTAACTAACCTTTAGCAATCTAACAATTAACAAACTAATAACAGCTTGTGATATCAAACTACTAACTGTTTGATTAGTTTGAATTACAAACTAACCATGTCTAATACCATATGGGATGGAACCTCAGTGTTTATACTTTATAAACAGATAGTAGGATATGAAGTTATGCATCTTACATATTGATTATCTGTACAAATGAATAAATACATAGGCTCTACAAGAACAGAATGCTAAGCTACCAATAGTCCATACAAGAACACAAACCATTATCAAAATGGTGAAACCGTTTCCTATCTCTAATTATTATCCTACGCTCATAAACTTTCGAGATTAATTTCATCGATGAATGACAATCTTCACAAATTCTCAAGTTTTTCACAATCTGAAGTGTTGTCTTTGGTGATGTACTAATTAATCCAAATGCAACTGCAATCTTCTCACTATGATAGTGCAACAAAGTTTCTTTATGTTTCTCATCCATCTTAAGCAACACTTGTGTAGTATCTTGCACATGACCTACCAAGCTCAACTTGTTTGAAATTTCCGTCAACATCGAGTGTATTTCTTTGGCTCTAGGATGAGAATCGTCCTCCACAAGAAACTCGTGTATAACACCATCAATTTCAATCCAACTACATCCAGGGTCTTTTCTTATATCCAACTCTTTCATCATCAGTCTCACCTCCGCCACTCCATCCCAATTTCCCGCCGAGGCATACAAGTTCGAGAGAGCCACATATGCCCCACTATCATGAGGAGCAAGTTTCATTAAAACCTCAGCCGCATGTCTACCAATTTCGACGTTTTTATGCATCTTACAAGCACCGAGCAAGGCCTTCCATATGACATCATCGGGTCTTATTGGCATATTCGTGATAAGCTCCTCGGCCTCTTTTAGATAACCAGCACGTCCTAGGAGGTCAACCATGCATCCATAGTGTTCTATTCTAGGCTCTAATCCAACCCTATTAACCATGTCATTGAAAATTGATCGCCCCTTTTCGACTAAACCAGCATGGCTACAAGCACTCAAGATTGCTATGTAAGTAACATCACTAGGTGATACTCCACTGCTCTTCATCCTCGAAAAACTATCCAACACATCTTTGGCTTTACCATGCATTGCAAGACCGCCAATGATAGCATTCCAAGCGATAACATTAGTTTTTGACAGCCTCTCGAAGACCTGAATAGCCTTCTCAATGCTCCCACATTTAGCATACATATCAACAAGAGCAGAACCAAGAACCTCATCAATCCGAACACCATTCCTCTCAGCATACAAATGCACCCATTTCCCTAACTCAAGTGCTCCAAGCCGTGAAATCGCAGGCAACACACTAACCAAAGTCACCCGATTTGGCAACACATCTCCCATCTCCATCATCCTATGAAAAAGGTCAACTGCCTCCATAAAAAACCCATTTTGAGCATACCCAGAAATCATCGCATTCCAAGAAACCACACTTCTCTCGACCATTTTATCAAACAACTCCCTAGCAGCATCAATCTTCCCAATTTTTACATACCCATCAATCATAACATTACACAGAACAACATTACCCTCTTGCCTCCTTTTACCTCTCACTACCATTTCATTACCATCACTCACACAATCAACACTCCTCCGAAACAAAACACCAGCATCCTCAGTACTCCCACACATGACATACATCCTAAGCAAATTACTAACAACAAATTCATCATCAACAAACCCCAACTTAACAACCAACCCATGAACCTGTTTCCCTTCTTCCAACCCAGCAACAACCGAACAAGCCTTCAAAACAGAAGGAAAAGTGAATCCATTAGGCTCCACAACTCCATCAGACAGCATCTTACAAAAAATCAACAAGGCATTATCAGCATTACTGCTGCTATCAGCAAGTGCCCTTATGACAGTGTTCCAAGCAAAGCAATTTGGTTGGGACATTTGGTCGAACAGAGAGAGTGCGTAAATTGGGTCACGAAAATCTGAGGTTGCTGAGAGTTTGAGAAGCTCTGTTGATACTGTTGGGTCATTTGTTTTGTTTGTTTTGATGAAAATGGCGTGAAGTTGCTTCAATTGTTGGAGGGTTTTGCAGTTTTTGATTTGTGGGATGAGATGTTGTGGATGATGGTAAGGTGTTGTTTGGGGTTTTAGCATTGGATTATTCATTTTGGGGAAGAAAAGAGAAAATAGAAAAAGAGAGAAGAAATTTGCGGATGATGATAATGGTAGAATAGATCATTAATGTAAGAGAAATGTGTGGATAATTCATGGACATTTTTGTGTTTGAAATTGTAAAAAAATAGGATAATTTATTGAGTTTATAAACTAATAAATTAGTTTTTCAATTATAAAGTTGAAATATTTAATGCCTAATACCTTTTTGTCATCTATCACTCCTATCAATGATTCTAGAGTCTATTTTTTTTCTCTTTTTTTTTAAACTTTTAAGTTGGTCCCTTACGTTACCTAACGGAATCAAAGTGATCCTTTCTATCAAAAAATAGGTAACAGTGTTAATTTTGATGATGTGGAAGCTGAGGTGAATGGGTGAGTTGTCTATTCATCACCTTCTTTCTTGTTGCTGAAACATTTTTCTATTTCTCCCCCAAATTCAACCCTAAAGCAAAATTCTTCCCAAAATCCCCTAATTGAAACCTAAATCATAATCTAATCATGAGTTCTATGCGTGGTTCGTCATCATCATCTAGAAACCGAAGTGAATCGCAAGTCTTTAGCAGCTCTAATCTTTCATGAAAGCCTCTATGTCGTTGTGGAGACAATGTTATACTTCGTAAGGCAAGAACTGTCAACAATTATGGAAAGCTTTTTTGGGGTTGTCGGCATTTTAAGGTAAGGTTTAGTCTGAATAAGATAAGTTGAATGTTGTTGAAATGTCTATGTAATTCATTACAATTTGCGTTCTCAATCTCTACAGGAATATAATAATGCTGGTTGTGGATTTTTTTGAATGGTTCTATAAAGAAGTTAGAGGTGAAAAGGAGCAAACCTTGATGAAGAATCAATGGAAGATAGATGTGCTTAGTCAAGAGATGGAAGAAGCCAACAAAGAAGTTGAAGTTTTGAGGCTCAATAATATGGAATTAGAGGATGCTTTGAAGAACACCATCAAGTGGAAGACGATCTGGAAGTTTATGTTCTATGTTGTTTTATTTGTTTTAGTAATCAAATTATTGTAAAAGAATTCAAGTTGTTGTGAGAGGTTGAAGTATTTTGTTCTTTGTTTTAGTGTTTAAGTTGTAGTAAAACTTGCATTATTCAAAGTTGTCAAGTTAGTTGCGTATTTTTGTTACATGATTTAGTTGGACAAGTTAAAATTGCATTGTAGTAAAATCTGTGTTCTGTTGTTATAAGATTTATTTTGAAAAGTTAAATAACAGAATTTTGGTATAACAGAAATTTGATCAACATAAACCTTGTTCAAATTTGAGAACATAACATAAACCTTGTTCAAAATACCATAACATGACATTGTTACAAACACTTGTTCAAAATACCATAACATGGCATTGTTACAAACACTTGTTCAAAATAACATAAACATAGTTCAAATGGAACATAACATAAACCTTGTTCAAAATACCATAACACGGAATTGTTACGGACACTTGATATTAGCATAAGTTGTCACAGACACTTCAAAACAACATAACCTAAACATTTCAAAACAACATAATATCAACCATCTTCTTAAAACAGAAACTACATAAATATAAATGGGCTTCTTTGTGTTGTTTCTTTTGGTAGGAGTGGTCCTCCTAGTTGTAGGTCCCACTGCATTTTGTGATGCACGTAGTCCGATGGTTAGTCCCTGTGAAACAGAAGCCATTGTAACAGATGTTTGTCTTGGTTTCCTAAAAGGCAACTTTTGTGGCCTTGCTTGTGTTGGTGTTGCCCTAGGCTGACTTGCTTGAGTTGGGGTTGCCCTTGGCTGATTTCCTTGATTTGGTGCTGGTGTTGTCCTTGGTTGAGTTCCTTAAGTTGTGGTTGGTGTCGCCCTTGTCTTTTTTCCTTGAGTTGTGGTTGGTGTTCCCAACTCCCATTTATAATGAGCCATATCTTTCAATAACTTAAAAATGGGATACTTCTTCTTCCTTGATTCATCATTCTCCTCACTATTACATCCATTATCTAACTCCTCGCTATCATATAAACTCTCGTTCTCCTCTCCACTGTCTCCTTCCCATTTCTTTTTCTTCTTTTTACTTGTTTCTTCATGGTTTCCATCATATTCAACAAGATTGTCTAAGTGTTCTTCAGAATAATCCACACTCATACTAGAATCACTAAATGTAACTTCCAAAGCACTATCATAATTGTAACTCTCATCCTCACTGTCATCAGAGCGTGTAACCTCATTCAACAAACCAGTATTAATATCTATAACATCATGAACCTCACCATCATTGTTCACACTCTCACCTACATTCATATGCTTAACACCATTATTGTTCACACCTTCACCTACATTCATACCCTCAATATCATTATTGTTCACAACCTCACCATCAGTACCTACATTTGTATCCTTTATGACTTCTTCATAAAGATCTTCAAGGATGGATTCTACCTCCAGATTAACCATATTTAATGGTTCTTCATCTATGACTTCTTCCTCCATCATGTTTATAGGATTTTCAACATATTCTGGTTGAGATAACATATGTTCTATGTAAATGTCAACTTTCAAATGTACCCTACAGAGGACAACTACCTCTAACGCACCCTTATTATCCTTAAGAACATTCGTTCCAAATGTGGGGTCATTATAATATATAGCGTCTACCTCAGTGTAACCTAGATCTTTCAGAACACCAACCAATTCAAAGTATGACCACCTATCCACATTTATCTCTAAATCATTACATTTACCCCCTACACATAATCGATTTTTTCAGAGTCCACAAACCCACCACTATGATGAATTTTCAAACACAAAATTTCTTCCATTTCTACCTAAGACAATAAAATGCAACATTACATACAAGAAAACGCAACATAATAGCAGATTTCAAAAGGGGCAAAAAACCCTAGATACCTAATTAGATCAAGAAAACGCAACATTTAGACACATTCATAGTACATAAGGATGTGTAAACTAACCGCCGTCTATGTTGCGTCTTCGTCTTCCTCAGCTTGCTTCTTCTCTCTTCGTGCTCTTCGTTGTTCTCACTTGCTTCTTTCTGCTTCTTTGTCTGCTAGGGCTTTCTATTTCAACACATGTTTTAATCAATGAAAATGCTAATATCATGCTACTTCAGATGACACCTCAGCAAGGCCAATACTCATCATGCCACATAACCAAACCATTCATTACACCTCAGCAATAACTTAACACGTCATCCAAGTTTTTGATAATAATATAACGTTTCTAACAGACAGAACTAACGTGATACCATTTTAATAATGTAAGGGACCAACTTGGAACTTTAAAAAGAAAATGAACTAAAATGGACCCCGAGTAATAGGTAGAGGACCAAAAAGGGTATTAAACCAATATTTAATCTATTGATAAATCAATTTTCATGAAAAACATAAGGCTTAAGGTTGTCTTTTAAGACTTCATACAGTCAAACACATCTGGATCGTTTGATCGAGATGAGACATTTAAAATTTTAATTTAAGTTTTTAAGTTTTTTATAAATAAAAATTTATTTTACAGTTTGGATTATGTGATCGTGATTGTATTAGATATGGGTGTTTAAAAATCAAATCAATTGAATAAAAAACCGTTAATCGAATTAAATTAACTCGAAAGCAGTAAGAAATCACATTTGATTCATATGTGTTTAGTGCATTTTTTAAAAGAACCGTGTGGTTCGGTTTCTAGATTGTACTTTACAAACAGAACTGAACCAAACCAAATTGCATTATGTTACCACTCAAACAATTTCCTCTTCCTCACACTTAGGGTTTCAATTTCAGCTTTCTCAAATCTTTCCTAGTAGTATCACATTTTTTTTCATCTTCTTTGTCAGGTACATCTCGCATCTTCTTCTCTAACGCTCATCTTTATGTTCTTTCTTTTTCATCTTCTCATTTTTATGCTATTGCTCTCTCTAACAATTTCATTCTTATCGTGTCTCTTCTTCTCTAATCTCTCTTTTCTTTTCTTTTTTTCATCTTCTCTAATCTCTCCTCTACTCTTCTTTTTTTCCAGTTTCATTATAATGTTTTTGATACTATTTTATGCTATTGTTTTATGTTTTTTATTCCACTTTTGTCTAATATGATTTTTGTATATTAAATGACAAGTTACTGTTCAAATATGATGAGTTTTGTTGTCAGTTGGTAATGTATGTATGACTAAAAACCGAGTTATATTGTCTTCCATATGTGCATGTATGACTTAATAAAAATACTATACAAAATTGAACCAACCTAAACCGCATTGGTTTGATTTGGTTTAGTTTGGTTGTATTTCTAAAAGTCAACCAAATCAAATTGAATCATACATTTTTTTCTCTCGCAATTTGAATGGCTTTTAGCGTCAAAACCACACCGTAAACACACCCTTAATACTAGATGCATGTTGGTCAATAAAAATCTAAATTAAAGATATAAATCAATAAAAATATTTAAAATAAATCTATAAGAAGTATATTCTTAATAGGCATATGAAAAGAACATATCATGTTAATATTTATGTGGCTCGACATGTTACTTGTTCGATGAAATTTTGTTAAATAGTAATCTTTTGAATGTTAATGAATGTGATGTCGTGTATAATTTTGAATAAATTTTGGTGTATGCTAAATTCATGAAAGACCTACTCACTAGAAACATACATTAACTAAAGAGTGTAATGCTATCATCCCAAGAAAGCTTCCACCCAAACTCAAAGATCCATGACGATTCACTATCTTATAAACCATTGGCCAATTAAACATTGTGAACACACTTTATGATTTAGGAGTAAGCATCAGCCTAATGCCTCTATTTATGATGAAAAAACATGACTGTGGGGGAACAAAAGCCTACTCAGATGACTCTTGCTTTGACAAATAAATCCATCACATATTTGAATGGAGTCTTAGAAGATGTGTTAGTCAAAGTAGATTATTTACTATTTCCTGTATATTTTAAGATCTTAGACACGTCAGAAGACGTAGATACACCATTATTTCTTGGAAGACCTTTTCTTGAAACATGTAAATCTTTGAGAGATGTTGAGATGAGAGAACTTTTCTTGTGCTACAACAATGAGAAAGTGGTGCTCAATGTGTTTGAAGATATAAAGCATCAGAATGAAAATCCTTAATGCTATAGAGTTTACATAGTTAAAGAAACAGTTAAGGAAACATCTAAAAGTAAGTCAACATTGCCACGATTAGAGATGGTTATTGTTAATTTAATTGAGAAGATTTAAGAAGATCAAGATTAATAAGTGGTGAATGTGTGAGTTACTTGGATGCATCCTGTAACACCCCGTTTCCCAAAATAAAATAAAACAATTAAATAAGCACACATCAGAGTATCTCCCACAACGGGATGTCACAATTCACACTACAATTCCACAAAATATTTTTCCAAGATAACTTAACTGAATTTTTCAAATAAAATTGCAGCGGAAAAGATATGGTCTATCATAACCCAAAATATCATATGTACACATCATCCATATCCATCATATGTACAACATTGGCTATCTGCCCAAAATACATATCATCATCACACATCGCCACACATATACAAAAGTCAGATACGCCACAGGGGCACACATATCAACATCAACAGTAAAACTCCCCAAAACGCCCCGGTGTTACGTATTAGAGCAGTCCTACGGAGACACCACAATCCAACAAGCTAAATACCTGAATTGTCTGTACTTCCGAAGAAGCACAGACCACAACAGCAACAAAGGGGTGAGAATCACGATTAAATAATAATGGTATAATAGTACATGAAATAAAAGGCAGAAATCAATAATAATACTATTCCATATACATATCATCCGGACTCACGGTCCCACCATCAACCATAATATACAATCACGCAATAATTACACTCACTCAACTCTTAACACACGGTACCGACTCACAATCACGATGGGCAATTGGCCATCAACCCTCCACACAGGAGCACATATCAACGATGGGCACTTGGCCATCAACCCTCCACACAGGGAGCACACCACACTGATGGGTAACTGGCCATCAATCCTCTATAATGGGAGCACCACAACAATACCGATGGACACCTGGCCATCACCCTCCTCAACGGGAGCACATCTCTTATGGACACCTGGCCATCACCCTCCACAACGGGAGCACCTCATCAATATCGATGGACACATGGCCATCACCCTCCTCACCGGGAGCACACCAACAATACCGATGGTCACTGGGCCATCACCATCCTCTACGGGAGCATACAACAATTAATATCGATGGCAACTGGCCATCACCCTCCTCTACGGGAGCACACAACAATATTTACACGCATCAGACATCTAGCACACCAAGTGCACACCAATCCTATTGATCCACCCCTCACACAACATATACACGACACACAAGGCGTACCGATCCCTCGGATCCATTCACCACACAAAATACATACATAACAAGCACACACAGTGCGTCGATCCCACGAATCCATTCACCACACAACCTATCACCTACAATGCACACAAGGCATGTCGGTCCTACTGACCCAATACATCACATAACAGCATACAAATGCAACGCATAATAAGCGTACTGATCCTCACGGATCCACTCACCACAGCACACCAACAAAACGCACTCAAGGCGCCACGATCATAATGATCCTCACATCTCACGCACAGCATGCATACGGTGCACATATCTCACATACGCATCCACTCCGGTTCATCCATAATGTGTAATTCAATGATTATGCCACTTGAGATAAACGCCGGCCAAACAGCCCTATAACCACCAACATACGCTTGCATCAGCATCTCCAGCAAGCCTCTCGTCGCTCATGACCAACAAGGGTCCAAGTTCACAAGGGAACAACACAAAATCAGCAGCAAAAACATAACCTACTGTCGGGTTCGCTGGCACATTCTCCCGGCGAAGCCCCGCAGTGAACACTCGCTGCCATTCGCCTGGCGAAACCCTTGGCGAAGCTAAACAGAAGCTTCTGACAGCACTCGCTGGCTAGTTCGCCCGGCGAAGCCTGGCGAAGGCTCGCCCCCATTCGCCCAACGAATACCTGCGTACACAGAAAAATTCTGCGTTGCAGAATCACCTCCCTCACCGATTTTTGCCCGATTAAATCGAAACCCACAACCAACAACACACTACAACTGAACTACGAGTCTATTTCCCGATTCTATCCGACTATCATCAACTCAGCTCTCAAAACCAACTTCCGGCTCAACTTCGAACTTAACCGAAAATCCTAAAATCCATCCAATCTATCATTCTCAGCACATGCAACGAATTAAACATCAAACAACACAACAATCACAACAATAACAGCATGCAATCGACATCAAATATCAAGAAATCTATGGGGTTAGGGATTTCCCCCTTTCTACCGATTAATCATGCATTTACCAAATTCAACCAATTATTCTCCCCCCTTACCTCAATTCAAGCTTTGATGATGAACAAGTTCTTCAATCCACACGAAATCCGCTTGCTAAGTTGCTGTTCTTGATCGTGTAGCCTTCTCTTGCTCAACCGTGTTCTTCACCGTACGTGTGTTCTCCTCTTCTTTCCAATTGCCAATAATGCCCTCTATTCCAAATAACTCATTTTAATCCCCAAATAATAATATTCCCTCATAATTTCTTTTTATTTCAAAAAGTCAATTAAATTATAATCTTACTCATAAAATTAATATTAGTAATAAAAATGATAATATTAATAATAATTATCACATTACTATTAAATATCATATTTTTATCACTGTATACAATATCATGAGTTCTTGATCCTTCCAAAAATAATCCTCAAGCACATTCTCAAATAAAATAATCTCGAAAGCCAAAAATAATTAAAATGGGCGTTACACATCCCAAATATAGAAGACATTTATAAAATTATATAATTAAGGAAAACTAAGAAAAGAGTATGAATCAATATGAAATCAAGACGTTCAACTCCCCCTGAGCTGAAAGAGCTTCTCTCACATTTGAAGTATGTTTTCTTGGGTGAAGATCCAACACAGTCAAATATTATCAGTAAAGCATTATTTGAAGTGAAGAAGAAAATATTATAAGAATTCTAAGATAAAATAGAGAGGCTTTAGGATGGAATATCATTGATTTGAAGGGAAAAATTCCAACTTATTATATGCATAAAATCAAACTGGAGGAAAATACCACATTCACATATATATTCAAAGTTTTTGATGATATTATTGAAAGCTCAATTGATGTATTTATGGATGATTTTTCTGTTTTCGATAATAATTTTGATAAGTGATTTGATATTATTTTATTGGTTCTAAGGTTGTCATTTGTATAAATCATGCAACACTCGAATACCTATTCACGAAGGATACTCCAAAACCCTATTGCTAAGGTGGATATTATTGCTACAAGAGTTTGACTTGAATATCAAAGAAAGAAAGGAGTTGAAAATGTAGTAGATGACCATTTTTCAAGATTGAACAATGTAACAGTGACTCAACAGGAAAAGAACATCACTGAAGAGTTCCCAGATTAGCATTTGTTAGCCATAAGTAGGGATGTTCATTGGTTCAGAAAATACGAACCAAACCAGAATCCGAACCAAATCATGGTGTTTGGTTTGGGCATTTTTTTAGTTTGAAAAAAAAACCATACCAAACCAGTGAAACCTGGTGTTAATTGGTTCGGGTAACATATTTTTGTTAGACGAGGGCAACAATCTAGAAGGGGGGGGGGGGGGGTATTTGAATAGATCACCTAATGAAAATTTTCTTATTAAAATTATATTTTAAAAAGTATTTTTCTATGGCAAGCGGAAGCGAACCCGAATCGTCTCTCATCTATCCGAACCTTTATTGGTAGAATTGGATATACGTACAACCGTAGTAGAATGTATGCAAAGATGAGAAAAGTCAATCAACAAGTTCAACATAATTTGTTTGAATATAAACCACACTTAAGATAAACGATTTTCAATGACAAGTAAAGTAAAACTTGGCAAAGGAATTTTGTTGAACACTTAATGTGCAGTAATTTTATCGAACACTTGGTGAGAAATACACCAAGCTTGATTCTCTTTATGTAGAAGTTACAACAAATCAATTACAATGGCTTAGATTGAAATGGTTTCACAAAACAAATTTAAGCACTTCAACACAACCAGAATTATCAACATTCAAATTACACACTAATTGTTATATATATATATATATATATATATATATATATATATATATATATATATATATATATATATATATATATATATATATATATATATATATATATATATATATATATATATATATATATATATATATATAGAGAGAGAGAGAGAGAGAGAGAGAGAGAGAGCATCAATATTTGTTTAGGAAGTTCCCTAATAATCCTCTTTATGGCTACATCTGTCCTAAATTCGAAATCAAATTGAGATATTGTAATTAACCTTTGCAATATCAGGTTACAAGAGAATTAGTAGAAATTCAAACCCCCAAATCCTATGTTTGATGTTGATCTTAGCAAGATCAGTTCACATAAGATCTCCAATATGATCCTCCAGTTACCGCTACTCCTTTGACTGAACCTGCGTTCTTCAAAGCTTTCACTAGGTTGAATCCAAATTGCGAAATATTTCCCCAAGTCATTTAATTGATCCATCTGTTACCACTACTCCTTTGCAAGAACCCCTATTATTCAAAGATTTCACTTGGCTTAATCCAACTTGACAAGACTTGTGCAAAAACCTTCAAATCATTCCTTGATCTTGGAGTAAAACCCTAAAGGTTTTTATCCTTGAATCCCTCAAAGAAAACCTCAACCCAATTTTGATTACACAACCTAGATTGGACCTTATCAATCTTGTATTGCCAACAAACAATCAAAAATGGTTATGTGTAGTTGATGACTGCGTCAAGAAAGGTTGAAGATGATGAGAATTCTTTGTATCTTTCAGGTTTTAATGCTTAAAATTAATGCATGAATGATTATTTATATGCATGTGTGCGTAGAAAGCTTGAGTAGAGAGTCATTATGCACTCAAAACCAAGCTTGAATAGCCATGAAACCTTTGCTTCTTTGAAGCTCGAAACCTTTGAAAATCAGAAACTCATTTTCCAAATTCAGCTCTATTTTGCTTCATTTCTTTGTCCAGAATCATTCATCAACATCATCTGAAGCTATTTGAACCATTACTTCACCTTGAAGCATGTTGAAAACTGAGTTCCATTTTCACCATTGTTAAACCTTCGAACTCCAACTGAAAAGGTAGATAACTGTAAAATTACATTTCAAACTAGTTACCAGTAGTTTCATCTTGCTTCATTGATCAATAACCATCTTTTACCTAGAATTTATATTTTGTTTTGAGAATTTAATTTAACTTTGAGTTTTTGGGGTTCTTGAGTTTTCTGAGCAAATTCTCCATGCTCAGAGCAAATCAATTGCTCTAAAACATGGAGACATGAACGATGATGTTTGTTTATGCTGAAACATGTGGAGTTTTGGCTTAAAACAACGACTTCATGACTTTGCAAAATCAAAGGAGCCGAGGTTGAAGACGAAGTGCTTCCCTCGTGTTTCAGTTTTTTGCTCCAAAATTTGAATATCCTGACCAATAGCGTGTTGACACACATTTTTTTCAAATTTGTTTTGCCTGATGCAATCGTGTGATATGATCTATCCGTAAGCGTGCTTTGACTTTTATTTTGGACCGTCTGATTAGATGACTGAACTTTATTAAACATATCAAATGGTTTCATCCATTTCGCTTTTATTTTATTTCTTTTTAATTGTTTTTTAAATTCCTTTATCTTTCAAAAATCATTAAAAATAGCTCCCTTAACCTTTTTCCCTCAATTTTTTCTCTCTATATTTTTCTAAAAATATTTTCTATATTGTGTATATTTTTTTCACAATTTTATTTTGTGTTTTGTTTTTTTCTTCTTTAATTTTCTCTTATTTCAAGCATTTTAATTGGTTTAAAAATACTTTTATGCATTTTAAAAATCTCCAAAAATTATTTTATGGTCCTTGACTTGTTTCTGACCTGTCTTGGTTTTATTGAGCCTTTGTTTGATGTTTGATTGTTTCTTTGAATTTTCTCTCTTATTTTTCATTTAAAAATCATTTTAAAAATCATTTAATGCTTTATTTTATTTCTTTTTTCCATTTTAATATTGTTTGACTTCTGTTGATTTGGATTAGGGCTTGATTGATCAAAATCTTCATTAGTCTCAATGGACTTTGGGTGTTGATGAGGTTGAATGAATCTTAATCAATTCAAATCTATCATTAAATGATTAGTTGAATCATATTTGGTGCTTTGGTTGATGATAGGTTTAGTACCTTAATCCACAAAGAGAGCTGATTAAAATTGATGATATATGAATCTCAAGTCATGGTCCAATTCGATTTCATTTCTCTTCTTCTCTTTTTCTTTCTTTTCGCTTTCTTTTTGTCTTGATCAAATGGATGATTAAGTGCCCATCTTGTTCATGAAGTTTGAATTGATGCTTGATGAACTTTCATTATTTCAAGTCTACCTTCCAATTGATCATGGATCATTTGAGGTACTTTGCATTGATGCAAAAGTTTGTCCTAAGTCATCATGAAGAATGATTGATGTAATTGACCAATCTCCTTACCTTAGTGTTTGATCCCTCCTTGGTTTTTACCTGTGCTACATATTTTAGGAGTATGATGTCTATCATGTATCTAACATGTATGGTACATAAAATTGTTATTGACCGGCCTCCCATAGTATGATCTTTCTAATAGATTGTGCTAAAATTGCTTATTATAGCGCTAAATTTGTCCCGAATCGATTCATTAACTCTAACATCAATATTAACATTATTAGTGTGCTAACTTTACTTTATATCATTTAATTTTCTTGTCATTTTATTTCTTTCTCTTTACTTTTATACCTTTACTTTGAGCATTACATTTTATATTGTTTATGTTTATGCTTCTTTTTCCTTTGTCAACTTGGACATTTTCTTCTGCTTTTAAAGAAATTAATAAAGGAAAAACCCAAAGGGAATGGAATGTTCTGAGACCTTAGTTCATTCATCTAATACTTGAGACCTTAGTTCATTCATCTGATACTTGGGACCTTTGAAGATTTGACTCTGATACATAGATTTGATCTTATGGCTTAAGTTCTTTTTTCATCTAATGTTTGTCTTAGTTTGTTCTTACTTGTTTCTTGAAGCTAAATCTAAAGGAAATGGAATGTTTGCTTGAATTATGTCAGATGCTTGCTTATCTTGGTTAGTTCACAATGCACACACACAAAGACTTCCTCTTGGGCTACCTTACAATGAGACCTTTTATTTCTTGTTATTTACTTTATGCATTAGGATAATCACTTCATCTCCTCCCCTTCTTTAATTTTCAAAATCTTCTCTCTTTTTCAAAACCTTATTGTTTCAAACTTGAACTACTTTCTCAATAAACCTTGACTTTGTCAAGTGATTTTCAAAAAAAAAAATCTTAAATAAATGCTAAAACATATTAAGCATATCAAAACAACTTAAAAAGACTTAAAAAACACAAAACTCATTCAAATCTTTTGTGCCTTTGTGCACCTTTTTCTTTTAAACCTTTTTCTTAAGGATAGTCATTAGTTGTGTTCATGTAGTGATGCAACTCCTATACTTCCACAATAATGTAAAGAAGTGATGACATTTTCCACTTAGATGTTGAGTGATAGACTTGTTGATTTCAATCCAAGCAAAATTCATCCATCTCAAGATGATGCAAATGCTCATTCCTCATTAATTGTGGGTAGTAATTTGAGTTTCCACTCGAGTATGATGAAATGTCTATTCATTTAAAATCAATCAGAATAAACACTTTTGCTATTTTTACCACAAACTATGAGGTTTTGATCCTCCATTGCTTTTTGTTGGTACGTAGGCACGATGCTTAGGAAGTCTTGTCAAACAAAAATCTTAAAAAATATTTCTCTTCTCCTCTCCCCAATCTTTTACTAACAACACCCTTTTAAGCCAAACACAAATTTTCAAGAGGTTCCTATAGAGTACTATAGTTGTGAAAGGTGCTAGCACCTTCCTTTTGCATAACTAACCCCCGTACCCTTTTATCTTTAGCTTATTAGTTTTGTTTTAAAACTTCTATGAGTTTTATTTGTTCTTTTCCCATTCCTTCGAAAACAATAAAGAGCGGTGGCGACTCTTTCCTTTTTTAGTTAAGTTAATCAATAACTTTAACTCCGATTTTTTTGTGCCGCAACACCTTTACATTATTGGAACTCCTCATGGTGATAATTTTTTGTGTAAGCCCTAGATGCAAATACTTTTTATACTTGTATCGAATTATTTATTAATAAAATACATTTCTTTATTATGTTTGTTTTTCCAAAATAATAAAGTCCCTAGAATAGCTAGTTTGTTTAATGAAATATTAAGTGTGAGTTAATCATGAGATCTTATTAAACATAAGAACATTATTCTTAAAGTATATGCAGTTGAGCTATACTGTGAAGTGATGATCACATCTCATGGATCATGGATAAAGAGTTATCAAGTCTTAACATAAATATGAATATTATGAGTAATCTTTATACTGAATTGACCCGTTATGAGAGTACTACATAGAATGTTATGCAAAGTGTCATAAGTTACTCTCATGGTGATAGTGGTGTATAACACCCTTTGAACTGAAATCACTATTGACCATAGATGTAAAGTTGAGTATTTTATTGTTGATCTAACATTATCCGTGATTGAATAACCATAAAGACAGTTGATGGATACTCCAAAAAGCATGTTGAGTGACATGAGTGACCTAAATGAAATTTTCCCATCTTGCATAATAGAATAAATGTTTAAGGGTCCAATATTGAACTGGACAAGGATTACACGACATATGCACACAAGTATTATCACAAAAGGTTTAGTCAGATCATATGAAGATTTTGTAACTTGGGTAGCAGTAATATTTTGCTAGATGTCGCTCATTGTTTATTATGTTAAATGTGTGATTCAATATAATTGTCAACATCGCGAAAACCTACAAGGTCACACACATAAGGACATATTGATAAGAGGTGGAGTAAATAAGGAACACCATAAGGTATGGTGCACTTAAGTAAATGTAGAACACCGTAAAGTACGACGCACTTTAGTAGAATACAGAATATGGTAAGGTACATACAGTACACCATAAGATATGATGCACGTGCACTTAAGTGAGATTTTTAGCTTGCAACCCACACAAGTGGTTCTATAAATAGAACCCTTGTGCAGAAGCATTCACACTTAATGAAAATTTGATCTGTGAAACCCTAATCGTATTTTCCTTCTCTCCCACTCAAAGCCTTCAATCGTATCAGCTAGCACTGAGACTGAAGGAATTTGTTTGTATGGACTGAGTAGAGGCGTTGTTCATCATTCAACGCTCGTGATCACTCTTTCGTTTTAGTATCAAAGGTTTTATCGCCACAAGAGGTAACCGTTTATATCACTGACCATGCTCATTTGTAAGGATCACTAAAGGAAAAAAATTTAATTTTCGCTGCGTTTTGGATCGTGATTTCCCTTCAATATTTATTTGTCACTTATCTAGGTTAGCCTTAATACCCCTTAGTGTCAGCATGAAACTTATGAATTTTCACGCTTGAACCTCGAAAGAACACTTAGCGGAGTTTAGGAGCATATCATATTTCCTGACTGACTGTAGGAAATCCTCCAAGTCTTCTTCTTAGATGCGTCCTTCTATAGTTTTAACTATCATGTCATCAACGTAGACCCCTAGGCCCCGCTTATCTGATGGGCAAACACAACATTCATGAGTTGCTGGTAAGTGGTGCCAACATTTTTAGGTCGAAAAACATGACATTGTAGTAATAGTTGTCATGATTCACATGACGGTTGTTTTTGGTGCATCAAGGGTGTCCATTCAAATCTGGTTGTATTCTAAATATACATCCATAAATTAACTACATATGATAGATAATACGAATCGTGGGTTTCAAACCAAGACCCTGTTACACGAACTGTAAATCAATTTTAGATGACTACTATTGCTTTGCAAGAGCTTGCCAAACGTTAATTTATCTGATTCTTTATCGAAGTCCAGCAAAATTATCTTAATCCATAAACATGTTAATTAAAATATTTTATATTCTAGGAATAATCAATTATTAATTTAAGTAGTTTTAAAATATGTTTTTTGTTTTCAACAATCGTTTAGTGGCGAACACAGGGGCAGGGTTAATGTAGCATTGAATGAATCTACACCCCCACTTATATACCGACATGTATAACCATTTGCAACATTGAGGACAACCCACTTTAAAGTATGTAGTCTAAATTAAAAAGACAATGAAAGTATGATATTTTGTATGGATATAGTACTGATCAGTTTGCATGATTTTATTGATGCTATATGACATATAAGACTGCAGTGATTTTATAACATGACAATATAGGCTTTTATAATTCAAGTGTGCATCACAATTTATATATAGTGCTAATTTTGTGTAATAAGTATGTCATAAGTGTGAATTTACCCATTTATATTTAAGCAGAAATTTTTTTTGAAACTTTAAATAACTTTATCCATACTTTCTTTAGCTTCAAATTCAATTCAGATGTCGCATTTTATGAAATTCATTTTCGAGATTTTTAAAGATTAATATAAACTTTTTCAAATTTAAATTATGAGATCAACATAATATATATTAACTTATAAATTTTAATCTTAAAAAAATTTCATATATATATATATATATATATATATATATATATATATATATATATATATATATATATATATATATATATATATATATATATATATATATATATATATATATATATATATATATATATATATACACGTTTATCGTAAAAGTCTAAAAAAAAATAAGACGAAAATGACGAACAAAGTTAAAAATGCAAACTTAAAATTTTAGTTTGTTCAAAAAAAAAACTCAGACGAGGCAGAACGGACTGAGAGACACTATCTTTCAAATTTAAAATTGAAAAGATTAATGATAATGTCAGCGTCCTTAAAAAATTTATAAAAAAAAATGGATCAGCCACATTCTTGAATGCAACCATAAACTAGTGGGGCAAAACATATATTCCACGAGACAAATATGTTTTTACACCCTTACTGATGCTTATATTAATCTAAAATTTAAAATATATAGCTACAAAGCTTGGTCATTGATATATACTTATAATTTTTATAAGTTTAGTATATTCGTATGTTTGTATTGAAGATGAATTTAAGTGTTCATCATGCTTCTATATTAGGTGAAGAACATAGAGAAATAGAAAATGGAGAGAGATAAAAAAATAGTGTATTGATTCATAAGTTGATTCATTACAACAGTGTATATTTTATATTATCTTTGAGATACTAGCTTATCTTGAGTTAACTGTTGCTTTTTGTCTAACACCTAACAACCAGACTAATTATATTGAACTGCCAAAGTTAACTACAGTGTTACATTACAATGTGTTCTTTTAATACATGAATAAAGGTGTAGAGTGATTATACCTCTAACACCCCCGTCAAATTGAAGGGTGGCGATCTTCACAAACAACTTTGAGTTTGTCTCGCAATTCCTGAAAAGATGTTGCACCAAGAGGTTTTGTCAGTGTGTCTATTATTTGAGATGCAACTGGTACATGTTGAATTGACATTTTTCGAGCAACCACTCGTCCACTCACAAAGTGTATGTCCAGTTCGATATGTTGAGTACGAACGAGTAAAACCGGATTATGGGATAATAAAACAACACTAAGATTGTCACATAAAAGTGTTTGTCTGTGAACAAGAATTCTAATTTCATAAAGTAAGGATTCTAATCAGAGCAATTTAAAAGTTGAATGTGCCAGAACTCTATATTCT
Organism: Lathyrus sativus; assembly: GCA_963859935.3. NCBI lineage: Eukaryota > Viridiplantae > Streptophyta > Magnoliopsida > Fabales > Fabaceae > Lathyrus > Lathyrus sativus. The sequence continues at coordinate 23,549,087 of OZ012741.1, forward strand.
ACTTCAGTGCTAGAATGTACCACCAGAGACTATCTTTTAAAGATCTAAGAAACTATATTAGGGTCAAAATTGATGCACGAACCAGATGTTGATCGTCTATCATCTGGGTCACATGCTCAGTCAGGGTCGTTGTATGCTCGAAGGGAAAACTTAGGGCTGAGATAGAGGGAGACAACATGATTTCATATGTTATTGTACAACTCAGATACTGCAATAACCTTCTAAACGTTGACCGATGAGTATTAATAGAACGTGCCATGAACTGACATGCTTTGTTGACACTAAACACAATGTTTGGCCTTGTCAAAGTAACATACTGCAGAGAACCCACTATAGATTTGTATAGTCGGGGATCAGAGAAGTGGTTTCTACCATACTTTCTTAGTTTACATGTGCTTAACATAGGATTTGGAAATCCATTGGCATTATCCATCTTGACATGTGCTATTAGATCTTTTACGTATTTGGACTAAGTTAGGAATAAAGACCCATTGCTGCAAAATTTTTATACTTTAATAGTAGAAAATAACTAGGTTTCTCCAACTTCTTTAAGACAAAAACATTGTGCAGTTTGTTGAATAAGTCATGAATGAATACAGGATTGGAACCAGTAATGATTATATCATCTACTTAAAATAGAGCATATATAAAGATACATTGATTGCAATAGACAAAAAGAGAGTTATCACACTTAGAAGTAGTGAACCCAAACTAGAGCAAAGCTTGAGTCAGCTTCTCGTACCAGGCCCCTTAGGGCTTGTTTGAGACCATAAATGGCTTTATTGACCTTGCACATGAGACTTTTATCAGGACTCACAAAGCCAGGAGGTTGTGTCATATAGACTTCATCATGAAGATTACCATTCAAAAAAGCATTATTCACACTTATTTGTTGGATATCCTATTTGTATGTAATAGCAAGAGTCGAATTTCTCTAATAGTTGTTGGTTTCACCACTAGAGATAAGGTTTTAGTGTAATCAAACCCTTGTTCTTGGTGAAATCCTTTGGCAACAAGCCTTGCTTTTTGTTTTTGTATACTCTCGTCTGCAACCTACAACTTTTTTCTCAGGAGGTAGGGTGGTTAAAGTCCTGGTTTTGTTTGCTTGCAAGCCATTATACTCATCTCTCATTGCCATTTCCCACTCAAGTTTGGTAAGGGATTGCTTGATACTAGATGGTTGTGACTCAGTGTGATCCATGAAGGCTTTCGGTTTTGACTTACTAGTTTTTGCTCTGGTAAGCATGGGATGATTATTTTCTAAAAGTGGGGCAAAAGGTCTACTTGTGATAAAAAATGGAGAGTGATATGAATCAAATATGGGAATACAAGAAGAAACTGTTAATTTATTAGAACAAAAGTGTGGTGCTTAGGTCATGTATTGCACAGGTTATTTGTTTGAGTTAAATTGTTGCTCAAGTTCATGACCCTTAGGGTTATTTATTTCAACAGATATTCGAGCAGAATTGTTATTATCCTCTAGATAACCTGACTTACCAGAACCTGAACTAGGATCATTACCCTCAGGGTTATTGGCCTTCTTAGACATGCTAGTGTGTTCATTACCCTTAGGGTAATGTGCGACATCAGATCCTATACCGGGGAAAGGAGAATTAGACAAGTCATTAATGTGGTTATCTACAGACACATTGATGATATTGTTAGAACAACATTTGTTCATGACATATATTCATTAATTTTGATGATAACAAAGTATTTTTAAAAAATGGTTATATTTGACGTGTGTTTCGTGTATGCAGGTTCTAATACTTGTAAATATTTAGATACATAATCTATTATACCAAGGCACACTTGAGAGAAGTTGAATTGCTAGCTTCTGGTGGTGGAGAATCTGAATAACACTAGCTAAGTGATGTTTGATGTAGACTTTAAAGCTGAAGGCCCAGCATTAGAAGAAGCAACATAATTGTCTCTACACTTGGTAAATATAAATTGACTTCTAGTATCGTTCAGAATTGGTGATAAAGCTGAAGATGTTCATACTACATAAAGAAAGTTGCACTGTCAAATCAGTTTATCAACTGGAGTCTGAGTTTACAAGGCTCAAGAAAGGTTAACATGCTTTACGAATATCTACTCTCAACGGCTCTATAGTACAAGATCTTATTGAAGACTCAATGGTTAAACATGTTACCCAATGGATCAAGATCTTTTGATGTAACTATCTTCAACGACTCTTGTACTATGAAGTAAATAAAAACATTGATCAAGTTATCTCATCCAACGACTAGTCTGCTACAACTGCTATATAAGTGGTTGAAGGTTCGAACTGAATGTTCAATAAGGATTAACCAGAAGAAAGAGTAACAAGATCAACAATTATCAACTTTATTGTATATGCATATTTTCTGTTGTAGGTTGTAATTGTAAAAGCCTTAAGATTTCTTACACATTGAATATATTATAAATATTAAAATCTTTAGGTATTTGTTATGATTATTTCCCGTACCTCTGATATTAGTTTCAAGTATACTGTGTTCTCTATTCTGCTGAACTTGTTTAGCAGTTTATATTAAGTCTCTCGCCAAGATGCTTGAGCCATGTAAGTCTCTTGCTATGTGCTTGAGCAATGAAAGTCTTAATCAAATATATTAATTGAGTAGAAGTCCTGTATCGTTAGGATATAAGCAATAAAGTCTCTCACCAAGACGCTTGATCCAGGTGAGTCTCATGCTATGCGTTTGAGCAATAAACGTATTAATCAAGTGGATTGATTGAGTAGAAGTCTTGTGTCATGGGATACAAAAAGGGAAGTCTTGGGCCAATATATGGCTTGAGCATGTTGGCTCGGTTCATGAAATTTGGAGCAGTAAGTCTTGAACCTGAGGGGTTAAAGCAAGAAGGCTTGTTTCATGAGACTTGAAGCAGAAGTCTTGAGTCTATAGAACTTGAGCAGGTTTTCTTGGACCTAGGGCCTGAGCAGTGTAAAAGATTTATGCAGAATGCATAAGCGATTGTAATCATGATTTGTTTATAGTGAAAATCTCTTGTGAAGCAAGGGGACTGGACTACTCTCGGTTGGAGAGGAACCAATCTAAATTTTTGTGTCTTCTGTTATTATTTATTTGCTTTTTTTAACATCTGCTGCTTAGTATAATCAAAATTTGAACACCATTTCAAATTCTGAACTCTGATCAGACGCAGAATTAAGAAAACATAAAACACAATTCAACCCCCCTTTTTTTCACTTTTCTCACCTTCAATTGGTATTAGAGCATGTTATGTGCTTAACAGTTAACGGTGGCACAAATAATTATCGAATAAGAAAAGTATGTTTGTTAAAGACTTTCCTTCAAGAAGGAATCAAGTACCACATGAAAATTATCATACTACTTTTTCTACCATATTCAAAGGGTGATTACACTGAATTTAAATGATGGAAAAGCAAAATATATTTTTAACTCATTGGTCTTGATAAAGGGTTGTAATGAAGGTCTACAGGATATCCTTGAGAGAGGTATTACTATAAAATTTGATGGTGTAAAGATGATTAATGTTTGAAAATCTCTATCGCCAACTCTGAAGAAACTTATTGAATATCTTTAGAGGTAGTTGCATTCTGGTAGGTGCTCTATCTCATCTCTGAGTATGTCAACATCATTGATATGTCTGATGCTCAGACTATCCTTGAATCCTTGTGCTCAGGTTTGTGTGAATCAGTTTTGAAGCTTGTCCAGTTACACTTCATCTAATCACCCTAAGTAAATTTTAAGAAGATTGTTCTGGATTCAAACTTGAGGTCACAATTATTTAAGAAGTAATACAACTTGAAATTACTGTGCTATGTTGGTTTGTCGTACAATCTTTAAAGAAAATACATGGAATTAGATGTTTAAAAGCTATCTATCAGATTATTGTTTATAAATTCTGTTGAAGGATACTTCCTATGGAATGTATGATGATTAGGAATTAACCTTTGTTATCAGAAGACTTCTTTCACTGGTTGAATGAAATGTGACATCTGATGATAGAAGTGTAACTTCAAAAGATTCTGAAATATTAGTATTTCAACTGATTTTTGAAATCTGAAAGCAAGGAGAAACACTACCAGAACCTAATGTCAAAGATCTTCATTGTGTATTCATTTAAAGCTGACATTAGTGCAGGATTCAGATGTAAGAGTAATTTGGCTCTGCTAGTCATTACTACTTCTGAAGAAGCATCTGAGTCCTGAAATAAAAACCAAGTATTAAAGAGAAAGAGATTATGCCAAATCTATCTTGATTCAATATTTTATAATAAGGAGTCTAGTCTTTAAGGTGATATCTTAAAAGACTCCATTGCTCCTTGATTGAGGATCATCATGGAATTTGTATTAAAGGACAAGTCTATGAGAAACCTTCAATTCTTCTTCATGTTTTGCATGCAATTACATGATGGTGCTTTAATTTTTTTAATGACATTCTCTGATAGATAACATCTTCTGGTTCTTTGCTTATCAAAGATTTCAAAGTCTAAATAAGACAATGAAATCAATGATTCTGATATGAACAAGATCTTCTTCATATCATGATTTATTCTAGACTGATACTCTGGAATGAATCATGGTATTGCTATTAGAATGTGGCATAATTCGAAGGAAAGCCTGTCAGGACATTTATGTATGGTATCATAGGAATATGAGTATCATCATTCAAATGTATTTACAACAGATATTGAAGAAAGGAGCAGAAGCATATTCCATGGAATTTACCATAGGTTGTTTACAAAATTTGATGGAAGACGAGCCTACATCCCATACTCAAGTACTAGAGGTACTGAGTTTGGTGGGATAAGTGGAGTCAATGGTTTAACAGCCATTGAATTAGAATCCACTCAAAGCAGTGTTCAGACTCTATGGTCAAGTCTGAATACTGATACGAGTCTGGTCAAGAAAACAACAAAAAATGGTTATGTTCCTTTCTAGCTTATCTCTTAATTCAATGAGATGTTTGTGTATATGTGAATACAAAGTATCTGCTAGATTTCTAGAGAATTTCTTTTATTAAAATAATCTTGAAGAAGAAACTATGATGTATCTATCTATACTGAATCTATCATTAGCTAGATGATTATCATATTTATAGAAACAGTTCCCTTACTTTTTATGATAGTACTGCTGCTTATTAGCTGCCAAAGGAAATAATTCAACATTCTTTAATCACTCACAACTCTTGCTTCAAGAGGAAATGTTGGTTTTGAATAGAATCTTGGAGACTGATGACAGACACAAGATATCTCTCTCTAAGTCTAGATCTACTAAACTTTGATGGATGATAGCTTCTAAAAATTGTCAGACTCCGAGATTCAAAAGAAGATTATTTACTTCTAATAAAGTAGTTTAAGTAATAGGTTTTTCAATAACTCCTATATTACTTAAATTTCATAAGTTTGAAAATCATCTAGTGGATTCAAAAGATCTGCTAGATAAGAACCTTTAAGTAATGATGCTTTCTTTTAATATATTTGTTGTCTCTATCCCATGTCTTGCGAAACATCATTTTATATCCTTTTTCTGAAAATATTCTTATTCCTTTAGAATCATGTTTAGTTCTTTTTCTTTTTGTTTTCTCTTTGGTTGTGTCCTGATCAAGCCAAATTTAAGATGAATTTCCTAGTCAATTCTTCTTTGAATCAACTCGTTGTCATCAACGAAAAGTTTATGGATTTTAATGAGTTTCTTAATTTTGGTTTTAACTTTTGGAAGAATGTATCTGAATAAAGTTGGAATGGATACTTTGAGATGCTCTGTGGTTTCACTTATCTAAGTCTTGTCAAAGAGTTTTGGATTAGTGCCTCCATTGTTGAGCTGAATTTTGAGTGTGCTATTCTTTCTAGTAACTAGTGTTTCTATAATTGTAATATCTAAAGTGATTGTTAATGTAATAAATTGTGAGGAAAATGAAGAAATCCCATGAACTCTTGTTTGGGAACACTATCTTCATACTTGGCGTATCTTTATAGATTCATCTAATACATAATTGGCCTCAAATCTTCGTTATGATGCAGTTGTTTGGAATCAGATTTTGAATCAAACCTACTACCTAAGGGTAAGGATCTAGACTTCGTGAACCCTATTAAAAAAGGATATGCTACTACTTCTCAAGTCATAATTGCAGATTGATCTTCCTCAAGTTATGTTTGACTATTTGAAGATGACTCTTTCTTCCTTTCACAAGGGTAAGATTTTCTTCATTCCTTATCGACGAGTTCTTTCAGAATTAATTATTCAGCAGGGAGTTATCATAAGTTCTGAGGTTGATTCGTCTAAAATCTGGAGAGACGTGTTTGGAGCTATCTATGAAAGATTATGATGTTATATTTCTACATAGTTATGCCTTGTAATTGTTAGAACCTTTGTATTAAGCATTCTTATTACTAATTCAAGCATTTTTATGTTGTTGTGCAGTTTAACTTTTTTGTATATATTTATTGTTGTTCTAAAGGATTAAAGAAATGGTATTAAGAACTCAAAACGTGCAACAATTCTCATTAATAAACTGAAAGATATTACAAATTATTTAGACTTTCTAGTCTGTTGGATTTGCCTTAAGGTATTCCCTAGGATCATCTGACATGTCTAAATTATCTAAATAATCTTACCATTCTTCCTTAGCGAACTTGAAATCCTCCTTTCTCAGTTGATTTCTGCATTTAGACTCAGAAGTTCTTCTTCTTCTGGGTGTCTTCACAAAGGATGCTGAAGAGGTGTGCGCTTCAGAAGTCACTTGCTTACTAGTAGATTCTTCAGCTGCTGTATTGCTTTTGGTTGCTTGAGTTGCTGCATTTAGTATGACTACCTTTATGAAATCTCTCTTTGGAACCTAAATTTGTTTTTGTTTATACATCTTGGTGTTCTGAAAATTAAATGATTATGAGAGTGAGTCTGCTATGAGTTTTGATAGACTTGTTACATCCATTGTCTTGAGTATCTATTATTTTAATATTGATTAAGTCAAATCAATGTTTTAATGATGACTCTTGAAAATGTTATCTAACAGTCTGACCTATTAAGATTATGTTAACAATAGTAAGTATTATATTTAACATGTTTAACTGTTGCTTTTGATGTCAGTATTATAGTTAACAATAATGTTTTACCTGAAAATCAAAAGGTCAAATTAAGTGGTTGTGTGCATGCAATGTAGATAAATAAAAATTGGTCAAAAACATCTTTATTAATCAAGCTAAAGGATTACAAAATATTTTTACAAAAGGAATTGTATGTTCTTAGAATAGATCTCTATCTAAGTCATCATTTGCCTTGTAGGAGCAGCAGTTTCCATAGTCAACTTCTGGTTCATCCTCATAAATATCTTCCTTGTCTGCTTGTGGGATAACAAAATGGTAAAACATCTTGTTGTACCTTCTTCTCCTTGACCTCTTCATAGACTTCCTTCTTGTCTTCATCACAGCTACTGAAGAACCTACTTCTATAGGTTGTTGAGGAATTATTGACGTAACTTCGTCTAAAGTAATCTTTGTAGAGGGCATAGGCCCAGTAGTAGATGACTCAGAAACTGCTTATTTCTGAAGGTTCTAGACACTCAGACTTGTAGAGTTCTGTGTGATTTCTATCACTGCAGAAGTTTTGTTGCTCTCAGCTGATGACTCCATGACTTTAGTAGATGTTGATGAAAATGAATTAGGTTTTGGCTGTTTTGATAATGGCTTCTGAGTATCATAATCGATAAAATAAAAATCCTTTACTCGATGTTGTGGACTGTTACAACCAATAACTGCATTGCACAATCCTTAATGACCCTTGTTTGATCGTTTTTCAATTCTTAAAAACTAATCTATAATGATGGTTTGTTATGCATTTATGATTGTAATTTTTTTTCTTTCTCTTTTTTATTCTTTTTGATGTGACAAAAGGGAGAAATGATAGTAAGCATTTAATTTGAAACTGAACCCATTGAACCTATTCAGTCTGCACATAATGGTAATTTATAATTTTGTTATTTAGATTTTTGTTATTATGGTTATCTTGTCCGGGTGACACATTTTAAATTTCTTGTACATAGAACTAAGGAGGAGCTTACAAACCTCAATCTTAGCCTATCAGACTTAAAAATAGCTTACAAACCTCGCATTCTGTTATTGCCAAAGGAAGTTAAAATATTATTTTTGGTTTTCTTAAATATAGAACTAAGGGAAAGCTAACAAACCTCAACCTTGGAACTATTTGACTCAGGGAGAGCTTACAAACCTCAGATTCTAATGTTACTAAGAAAACTAAATTACTTTTTCTTGAAAATAGTACTTAGGGTGGGTCACATAACTCAACTTTGGACTATTAGACTCATGGGGAGCTTACATACTCCGATGTTGCAAAGAAAATTATAACTTCCCAACATTGTTCTGTTAAATACTTATGTTTGTCATCATCAAAAAGGGGGAGATTGTTAGAACAAGATTTGTTCCTGACATATATTCCTTGGGTTTTGATGATAACAAAGTATTTAAATAACAATGGTTATATTTGATGTGTGTTTCTTGTATGCAATTTCTAATACTTGTTAATATTTAGATACATAATCTATCACACAAAGGCACACTTGAGAGAAGTTGAATTGTTACCTTCTGGTGGTGCAGAATCTAAAAAACTTTACTAAGTGATGTCAGACATAGACTCTGAAGTTGAAGGCCTCAGCATTAGAAGAAGCAACATAATTGTCTTTACACTTGGTAAATGTAAATTGGCTTCTGATATTGTTCATAGTTGGTGATAAAGCTGATGTTGTCTGTACTGCATAAAGCATGTTGCGTTGTCAAATCATTTTGTCATTTGGAGTCTGAGTTCACAAGGCTCAAGAAAGGTTGACATGCTTTACAGATATCTACTTTCAACGGCTTTATAGTACATGATCTTCTTGAAGACTCAATGGTTAAACATGTTACCCAATGAATCAAGATATTTTGGCGTATCTATCTTCAAAGGCTCTTGTACTATGGAGTAAATCAAAGACATTGATCAAGTTATATCATCCAACATCTAGTCTGCTGCAACTGCTATATAAGTTATTATATGTTCAAAGTGAATCTTCAACAAGGATTAACTTGAAGAAGGAGTAATAAGATCTGCAATTATCAATCTATTGTATATGTAGGTTGTAGGATATAATTGTAAAAGCCTTAAGATTTCTTACACATTGAATATATTAGAAACCTTAAGAGCTTTAGGTATTTATTATGGTGATTTCCCGTACCTCTGATATTAGTATCAAATAAACCTTGTTCCCTATTCTGCTGAACTTATTTAGCAGTTTAGATTAAGTCTCTCGCCAAAAAGCTTAAGCCATGTAAGTCTCTTGCTATGTGCTTGTGCAATGAAAGTCTTAATCAAGTAGATTGGTTGAGCATAAGTCTTGTATCATTGGGATATAAGCAAGGAAGTCTCTCACCAAGATGCTTGAGCCATGTATGTCTCATTCTACGTGCTTGAGTAATTAAAGTCTTAATCAAGTGTGAAATTCTGGTATGCAGATCTCAGATGTCCTAAGAGATGTTGAGACACTTGATCTCTTCTTTAACCACAATGACAAGAAGGAGCACAATAGAAATTACAAAAAGTAAATGAACACACAATAATTGTTAACCTAGTTCGGTGTACAAAAACATCTACTTCTGGGGGCTACCAAGCCAGAAATGAAATCCACTAGATAATATTAATTCTAAGCTAAACAACCTCCGGTTTACAACTTATCTCTTAATAATTACCCGTGCTTAATTTCTACCTAAGACTCTCATAGGTATGAGACCCTTCTCAATTCCCTTTCAATCACAACAGTGACATAAATTACAACTCAATGCAAACAATCCAGCTCTAGTATCAACACGATACAAGAGAGGCTCACAAATACACAAACCCTAAAACTCACTAAGCAATAATGTATTTTTTCTCACTTTGATTAGGTTAAATTCATCCTATTTATAACCATAAACTAGACTAGATTTGGTCTTAACAAATGTAGCAATTTTGTTACACAGAATCTATAACTTATTCTCCTCAAGAATAGTTTCTTCGATCCAAAGTTTCCTAAAATATCTTTACACTTAGAAAACGACATCTTCAACTTCAAACAGAATCTCTGATTCCCCAATCTTGAATTCCACCTAGGATAAACAAATATTCCCACAATATCTTGAAATCAGGAAATAAATTAGCAGTATCAAACTGCAAAGTAATAGACAAAGATGTTGAATTATCATGATAGAACATCTTGTCCAACATCTTGTTCTTCAGTTTGTTCTTCATGTTAGTACATTTTATCCAACATCTTGATGTCAAGTTAGTTTTACCAAAATTAATACCAATCTCAAAAGCTTGGACTTATCAATCTCCCTGTTTGGCAGATTTTGGCTAAAACTAACTAAATAACCCTTGCATAAAAATACACAAAAGGTCAGAGGCAAAAATCAGAACAACAGCAGAAATAATATAGCATCCCCCTCAATCAGTTCCTTCTCCTGCAACAAGGGGTTAACACTCTGCCCCTCAACAGCAGCCAATGGTTAGCAGTGTTTAGTTAAGTTAGTATTACTCCTCCTTTTTATCCATAATATGACAAAGGTAGTTAACTAACTAAACAACTAAACATTAACATAAGCAGAACAATAGTTAAAGTACAGATCAAGCACATGAAGTGCCAAAATTATCCTGGGCATTTAGCCCTTAAAAAAATGAATAAAACTACAATCAGATATCATCTTTAATAGCCTTATCATCATCTTCCTCTTCTTCTTCTCCATCAATATCATCGTCATCTAACCCAACATCTTCAACATCAGCCTCCTCATCTTCTGCAGTATCCTTTTTAGCATTATCTGTACCACAAGCAGCTTCAGTTCCCTTGTCCTATTCAATTGTCAAGACCTGTATAACCTGTTCAAGTTTTACCTTCCTAGCTGTATTGGACTTGATGATGGCATCTAGATCCTTGCAAGTCTTCTTCAGTTGAACAATAGAATCATCCTTTGAGGTTACAGGAGCAGATGTTTGAACAAATGTCGAAACAATATCTGGAACATGATCCCCAACAAATACCTTATGGTGCAAAGTCAAAGGAGATTCCCTTTTCATTGCATAATCAGCAGACACCAAGATACCAGGATGTTGATCCAAAATTATACCACAGACGAGAGAAGGAAAACAAATAGGCATCTTAATGTCAGTTGATGATGCTTGCTTCAGAATTTGGTAAAAAATATAAGCACCAAAATCAAACTTCCTCTCTTTACCAATAATATATATGAACTTCCCAAGCCCAACGGAGATGATTGAGGTATGGTTGGTAGGAACCTAGTTGATAGTACCAATTCTATGAAGAATTGCATACTTCGTACTAAGCTTTCCAGCTGAAAGCTTTCCTTTGCTGGGCCAATGCTTCACTGTATTACAGGTGATCTCCTGACACATCTGATCATCAGTATCTTCAAGCTCAGGTTGAGGATCTTTTGATATTCCTAGAAACTTGTTGATCATTATGGAAGAAAATGTCACAACATTTCCTCTGACATACACCTTCTTGTAGTCTTCACTGTTTACATCAGCATAGCGTTCAGAAATGTTCACCATAAATTCCTTGACTAGCTTCTCATAGCAAGGACCAAATTTTGTGACAGTCTTCATTAAGCCAGCAACTTGAATCAGCTTCATCACATCTTTGCATTGTAGGGCATTCTTCCTTAACTCCCTTTCCAAAGCAACCCTCATTTGGTACACGTATTACCACCTTTCCACATTTTCAGAAGCATGAAAGGACACATTATCCAGAGGAGCCTTAGGAATCGCAACAGGCTTCTTCTTAGAAGCAGATTTCTTGACTTGAATGATGTCTTGGACATTTTCTTCAACATCATAGTCTGACTCATCGTCAAACACATCCTTTCTCTTCTTAGACACAGTTACAACCTTGCTCCAAGCTTTAGGAGGACCGACAATAGGTTTCTTGGTGCTCTTGGTAGGGGTGTTATCCACAGCCACAACCTTACCTTTTTTTCTTTTCAGCCTCTTGGCAACACCAAGGTGAAGACTCTTGGAAATAACCTCATTATTAAAGGGCAAGTCATCTACATTGATAACCTGATCAGCATTCTTCCCATTGTCTTCAGTAATACCCTCGGAGGCTTGACCCTTTGAATGAGATTCTTTTATTGTAGGGGATGTTCCAACATCTGTTTCAACATCTCCTACTACAGAATCAACAAGGGTGTGCAGATTCCCTTCTAACCCTTCATGATCAGGCACCTCAAACCTATCCTTTTCAACCTCAATCTCAACATCAACATTTTTCTTAGTCTCTACCTCTGGTTCAGTATTAGGTATAGTCGTAGTAGGGAGAATTTGAGCAAGGGGTCTAGTAATCCCAACAATATTAAGATGACTCCCTTCATTTAAAGTTCTATCTACCAATTTTCTGATTCTCTTATCAGAGTCAAATTTTTCTCTCTCAGTCCTAGGGTTAGAGAAAGAATCAGAGGTCTCTGAGAAATTACTAGCAGGAAGGTTCTTGGATATTATCACTAGAATTTTTTCAAGCTTGTAAGGAACCATGGCTAAGGAAGCAACATCAATCGTGTCTTCAACAAACACCTTCACATACTTAGCTCTAGATGTAGATGATGAAACATTCTCCTTCCTGGATACACCTTTTAAATATTTTTGGTGAGAAATCTTTGAACACTTGATAGTTGGAGAAAGGAATGCAAGATTAGGTCTTTCTTTGAGATGGAAGATGATGCAGTTTGTAAAGAATGACACGGTATGAAGGAAGCGTGCGTGAGAGGGGTTTAGGTATATTTGAAATGATTGACTTTGAAACCCTCTCTTTATTTGTTAGGAACACACATACACTTGAATAGTATTCCCACAACAAATTAACTACTATAAATTCTCAGACAGGCAAATCCCTAATTTGCCCCTTAACACCTCATTGATTTTTGGAAATATTTATGGCACTCAAGTTGTGACAAAATAATGTCACATCTTGTGTGACATCATACTCAGTCAGCATTTGTTTCATCCACATGAGTTAAGAGCAACTACTCCCTGTTGCTATGTATTCAGCTTCAACAGTAGACGAGGACACATAATTTAGTTTCTTGCTAAACCAAGAGATCAAATTGTTTTCCAAAAAGAAACATCCTCTATAGGTGCTCTTCCTGCCATCAGCATTGTCAGCATCACAATATCCCATCAACATGGAATTAGAATTATGAGTGTACAACAGACCATAGTCACATGTACCATTTATATTTGACCCTTCAGGTCTTGGCACCAGATCCCATACCTTATGCCTCTTGAACTTCCTCAGTTCATCTTGCAGAGCATTGATATAGAACTCATCAGTCAAGGCCTCCTTGACACTATTGGGTTCAAATTTTGAGACAAAGCAAGTACCAATAACAAATTTTCTTGATCTGGCCATTATTCCATTATTTATATCTCCTATGATAAGCTCCTTAGGATGGTCTTTCAGAATTCTGATGGAATGTCCCTTGTCAACTGTCTTAGTCTCTGCAGGTTTAGGATTACCACTTGAGTCTGCAACATCATAGGATGTTCCAACATTGTCTGTGACATCAACTTCTGTGATTGAGTCATCAACAACAACATAGACACACCTCTTTCCTCCAACATTTTTAATCTGCATAGGTCACATCAAGTCCCTATGAAGTATTTCAAGAATCCTTGAAGTAGTCAGATGTTGTAGCTTCTTGTGTGACATCTTGGTTTGCTTCCCAGTCTGAAATTCACCACAGATTCTTCCTCCATCAATCTTCAGATTAGGGGTATCTCTGACTGCTGCATTTGACAAGACTTTTTTCATCTTCTGTAGATGACCAAGTTTCTGATGCTTCACTTTATCTCCTTCTGACATCAAGTATGTGTGAACACTCTGTCTCTAGAGGAATACACACATATCAATTATTCTTAAATCTGGCTCCCTTCATGATAACTTCATTTTTATCATTTGTTACCAGACACTCAGATTTAGTAAAGTTAACTTTAAGACCTTGGTCACATATTTGACTGATACTTATCAAATTTGCAGTCAGTCCTCTGACTTGCAACACATTATTAAGACTAGGCTGCCCAATACAGTCCAGCTTCCCAACACCCTTTATTTCACCTTTGGATCCATCTCCAAAAGTGACATAGCTAGTGGCATGTGATTCAATATCCACCAAAAGTTTTTTGACACCAGTCATGTGTCTAGAGCAACCACTATCAAAATACTACCCCTTTATAGCAGAATCTTTTAGAGAGGTATGAGCTATTAGAGTAACATTTCCATTCTTGGGAATCCACTTCTTTTCTACTTTACCAATAACCTGTATCTTTCTGGGTTGTGAAGCAGATTTGGGATAGCCATGTAACTTGTAGCAGTAAGGTTTTATGTGACCAAACTTACCATAATGTTGACATTTCTAGTCTTTCTTCTTGTTCCCTGAGGAATTCTTATGATGTCTTTCTTGATGTTGGGACATCTTTCTTGATATCTTTCAATTTTGCTTTCTTTGGGGATGAGCAGAATTCAATGCTGGCTCTTTTCCTTTATTCATCACAACTTGATCATTATAACCAAGCCTTTTGATATCTCCAACGTTCCTCCCAAATTGGAGAATCTTATCCAACATATTAGAACTGCTATTGAGCATTCTTACAGTTTTAGTCATATTGTCAAGTTTAAAGTTGAGCAATACAACTTCCTCCTTCAGGTTATAGATGGTATCCAAGTGCTTCAATCTTTCAGCCTCAAGTCAAATGATAGTATTATGTTGATCCTCTCCCAGCTGACATACTTCTACACTTCTGATGCCTAGCACCTTGTATGAGCTAGCCAGTTCATCAAATGTGAGTTCTCTAACATCTAATTCTTCATCAAAATCAAATACTCTAGTAAGAGCTGAAACCTGTTTAGCAGCATCTCCTTCACTAGAGGAACCATCTTCACACCATGATAGACAAGCCTTTCTTCTCCTTCTTGAGAAAGGTAGGACACTCAGGTTTGATGTGTCCAAATCCTTCTCATTCATAGCATTGGATTCATTTTCCTTTGTTAGAGTTCTCTTCAGTTTTGTACCTTCTTCCAAAATCCTTCCTTTTTTTGATGTCGAATGACTGAGTCTTGACATTTGATCTTGACTCCCCGCCCATCCTCTTTAATAATTTATTGTACTTTTTCTCAAGTAGCACAACAGCCTTAGACAATTCTTTCTTGGAATTTGGTTCACATTCACCTTGATTAGACACCAAGGCTATGCTTTTCTTCTTTTCAGATTTCTCACTGATTGTCAATTTAGAAGTCTGAAGAGGTCTCATTAGTTCCTCCACCTTCATGATGTTTATGTCTTGGGCTTCTTCAATGGCAGTCACCTTCATGTCAAATTTCTTTGGAAGAGATCTTAGGATTTTTTGGACCAATTTAGCTTCTGAAATCTTTTCTCGTAGATCACTTGAAGTATTGGCTATATCAACAATGTTCACATGAAAGTCTTAAATACTTTCATCATCCTTCATCTTCAAGTTCTCAAACTTGGTTGTAAGAAGTTGAATTCTTGATTATTTCACCCTAGAGGTTCCTTTATGAGCAGTCTTCAAAGTCTCCCAAGCATCTTTGGCAACAATACAATTCTTTATCAATCTAAAGATGTTCTTGTCCACTCCATTGAATAAGGCATTCAATGGTTTGGAATTACCCTGAGCTAGTTTGTCATCTTCATCATCCCAGTCTTCCTCAGGCTTTATTATATCAGTAATCTTACATTCCATATCTTTAGCCTTTGGTGGATCCCATCCTTTGACCACAAATTTCCAAGTTTTACCATCCATGGACTTAATAAAGGCCACCATTCACACTTTCCAATATTCATAATTGGATCCATCAAGGATGGGTGGTTTGTTTAAAATTCCTTCTTCCTTGTTCGTTGCACTAGAAAGTAACTTCCCTGAATCTCACCCAGATATATAGTAGAATGCCTTCTTTGATACCAATTGAAATTCTGGTATGCAGATCTCAGATGTCCTAAGAGATGTCGAGACACTTGATATCTACTTTAAACATAATAACAAGAAGGAGCACAATAAAAATTGCAGAAAGCAAACGAACATACAGTAATTGCTAACCCAGTTTGGTATACAAAAACACCTACGTCTGGGAGCTACCAAGCCAAAAATGAAATCCACTAGATAGTATTAATTATAAGCTAAACAGCCTTCGGTTTACAACTTATCACTTAATCACTACATGTGCTTAATTTCTACCTAAGACTCTCCTAGGTATGAGATCTTTCTCAATTCCCTTTCAATCATAATAGTGACATAAGTTACAACTCAATGCAAACAATTTAGCTCTAGTATCAACACGATACAAGAGAGGCTCACAAATACACAAACTCTAAAACTCACTAAGCAACAATGTATTTTTTTCTCACTTTGATTAGGTTAAATCCATCATATTTATAACTATAAACTAGACTAGATTTGGGCTTAAAAAACGTAGCAATTCTGTTACACATAATCTACAATTTATTCTCCTCAAGAATAGTTTCTTCAATTCAAAGTTTCCTAAAATGTCTCCACACTTAGAAAAAGACATCTTCAAATTCAAACAAAATCTCGGATTCCTCAATCTTGAACGCCACCTAGAATAAACAAATATTCCCACAATATTCTAAAATCTGGAAATAAATTAGCAGTATCAAAACAACAAAGTAATAGTCAAAGATATCGAATTATCATGATAGGACATCTTGTCCAACATCTTGTTCTTTCGTTTGTTCTTTATGTTAGGACATCTTGTAACACCCCAAAATAATTATAATATTTATTTAATTTATTTATTATAATTATTCGTGATTTTTGGAGAATTTTGATGAAATATTATGACGCATGGTGTATTTGTATTGTGTGTTGTGAGATATTGATGAGCTAAGGGAATAATGAGAGTATTTAGAAAATAAGTGATTAATTGGAATTATTTTAGTGTTAATAATAATAGAATAATGTGAATAATATTATTTAGATTATTATTATTAATTAAAATAAAAGGGAGTGGAACACTAAGGGTAAGGTGATCTTTTGTAAGAGAATAAGTGACGGTAAGATGGGAAAATCATAATAAGGGTCCTAAAGGCATGTTTGACAAAAGGAAAAGAGTGATTTGAGAAGTTCATTTTTGGAATGGTCGTGTTTTAGAGAACACTCTAGGGAAAGAAGAAGGAAGAGACTAGGGCTTAGAAAAACTCTGAAGAACTCAAGAGGAAGATCAGAATTGAGAATTCTAAGGTATGGGGAGTATCGCTTACCATTGTATTTGATATAGAGTTAGAGGTATGTAGGTAGTTGGAGTTTTAGGGGATTTTGGGGGATATGATGATAATATGACAAATTATGATGAGATTGGTGATTTGGGGATGTGTAAAATGATAGGAAATAATGTATATGTTGTCTACTATGATGTATTATTGTTGTAATATGATTGCCTTGTAATCGATGTGCATTTTCAGACTGTATGGTATTAAAATCGCAAGAAGTTTAGGGTCTGAATTATGCAAAAAACGCAATAGCAGAATTGTTGTTTTGTAGAAATCGTCGGGCGAAGGGTACTCGCTTGGAGGTCGCTGAGTGAAATAAGAAGTGAGCGAAAGGTGAAAAACAGGTGCTACTGGAATTTTTTATGAGGGAGGGATTTCACACCTGTTTCGCCGGGAGAACCCCAGGTGAGCAAACTGCTTCGCCAGGCAAGCACCAAGCGAGTAGGAGCAAATGTTTTTTTTATTCTTCATGTTGTCTTGTTTCTTTGTTGACCTTGTGTCGTGGGGCAATTAAAGTGTTGTGTTTTAATGATTATAACGTGATGAATTATGAAGTATTATGATGAATTATGACGTATGTGATTGATGTTATACTATGATGTTTAGATGAATTCTCATGAATGATGATGCAACTTTGACGATCCTATGATGGTGGTTATTATGATGTTTTGCATGATGCATTCATAGCATAGTTTAGAACTTCGGTCCAGTGACGATGTTAGCACTTCGGTCCAATGGTGGCTCCAATCCCATTGTGTGGATTGAATTGTTTAGGGATGTGCTCCAGTTCCAAGGGGGAATCAAACCTATGGTGAGGATATTTGGAAAGCGATGACCCCGTGTCCATCAAATGAATTGGTACCACATGCATGAGTCTATGTTATTGAATTTCATACTATGTGGCATTGCATCTTTGTGAATAAAAAATGTTATTAATGACGTGATTTTAAGTGATGTACGGCGATGATGACTTAATCATGATTATTTTGTTTGACGATACTACGACGGTGTAAATAAACTATTGATACTATTGTGTTGGTATATATTTTTATTTATATCTCGTATAATGATTCATGATTACTCATCCTGCCTGTTTGAATGTTGCCTCCACGTGGGTAACGTGAAGGTGATCAGGATTAGCTCTCTTGGTGCGTGAAAATTTAGCATTTGGAGTTATTTAGTTTTATTTCCGTAGAATTTAGAAAGTGTCTTGCTCTGATATGTAACATTGGGTCGGGACGTCCTTGAGTTGAACTTTTATGTTCTAGTTTTTATAGACATGATGTCACTATGACTTTTACTATTTTGACATTTTGGATGTAATTACTTAAGATTATAATTTCTGCTGCATAGTAGTTTTGATTGAATTTTTGGGATGAAAGAACCCGTGTTACGGAGCAGGATGTTATTTAGATGTTTTATAACGAAATGTGGGACCCTTGTGATGATTTACTCTGGTTTATTTATCTTTAGTTAGTTATTTTATTTGTGAGTATTTTGTGGGGTAGAAGGGTGTTACGTTAGTGGTATTAGAGCAGATCGGTTCGTTCGGCCAGGTTTTTGTATGATGTCAGTCCCCTGTTAGTCGATGTGTGTGTGTACACTGTCAATGAATTGTTATTTCTAATGTTGATTGATGGTGTGTAGAATAGATGGGAGAAATGATCGTGCTATTGCTGACGCGTTGGAATCGATTGCTCAAGTGGTGGCCCAGAATGCACAGAAAAATCAAAATGGAGGGGCTCCTGATAAGTTTCGTGCTTTGGGAAAGTTCCAAAGGAACAATCTGCCATTTTTCTTGGGCACTCATCCAGAGGGCGCTCAGAAATGAATCAAAGTGATTGAGAAGATCTTCTGAGTGATGGCATGCACTGACACTCATCAGGTACAATTTAGTACTCATATGCTGTCAGAGGAAGCTGAAGATTAGTGGGATAATTCCCGTCAGACATTGGAGGATGTTGGTACTGAGATAACTTGGGCTATATTCAAGAAAGAATTCTTGGATAAGTATTTCCCTGAGGATGTTTGTGGTAAGAAGGAGATAGAGTTTCTTGAATTGAAGCAAGAAAACATGACTATGGCAAAGTATGCTTCAAGTTTGAGGCACTGGTGAAGTTTTGTCCGCATTACAATCGTGCTGATGGTGAGATTGCTAAATGTCTCAAGTTTGAGAATGGGCTGAGACCCGAGATCAAACAGGGTATTAAATATCAACAAATTCATGGGTATGCTGAGTTGGTGGATAAGAGTAGAATCTACGATGAGGATAAAAGAGCTCGATCGGCTCACTACAAGCATCTTAATGAGAAGAAAGAGAAAGGATATATTCGAGGAAAAGCTTATGTAACTCCAACTGACAAAAGGAAACAAAAGGCTTCATATGGGAAGAAAACAAGTGGGGAAGCAACTCCCGCTTCTGTTAAGTGTTACAGGTGTGGCGACCAAGGCCACCATTTTAATGGTTGCAACAATAATGTGCTGAGATGTTACATATGTGGTAAGAGAGGCCATAGATCTACCGATTGCAAGGATGAAGGTCTGACTTGTTTCAATTGTTGTGAACAGGGTTACATCAGTACCCAATGCTAGAATCCGAAAAAGACTGTTAATGTGGCTCAGGCTAATGGTAGAGTGTTTTCTTTGAGAGGTTCAGAAGTCCCTAAGAAGGATAACTTGATTCGAGGTACTTATTTTATTAACAATACAAAGTTGGTTGCTATTATTGATACTGGTGCTACCCATTTGTTTATTTCGCTTGAATGTGCTACTAGGTTGGGCTTGAAATTGTCTGATATGAATGGTAGTATGGTGATAGAAACTCCTGCTAATGGTTCTGTTACTACTACTTTTGTGTGTTTGGGTTGTCCCTTAACTATTTTTGGGAAGAGTTTCGTGATGGATTTGGTGTGTTTACCCTTGCACCAAATTAATGTTATCCTTGGAATGAATTGGTTGGAGTTCAACTATGTTCATATCGACTGTTATAATAAGACTGTGAGATTTCCTGAGTTTGGTGATAATGGAGAACTGATGTTTTTGTCTGCTAAGCAAGTGGATGAACTTCTAGAAGATGACACCTTGATGTTTGTAATGTTTGCATCGTTGCAAGTTGACCATGAAATTACAAGTGTTGAATTACCTGTTGTTTGCGAATTCTCAGATGTATTCCCAAACGACGTAAGTGATTTGCCCTCAGAGCGTGGAGTCGAGTTTGTGGTAGAATTGATACCAGGTACGAGTCTGGTGTCAATGGATCCTTACCGGATGTTAGTTTCTGAGTTAAGTGAATTGAAGAAACAATTGGAAGAATATCTTGAGAAGAAGTTTGTTCGACTGAGTGTTTATCTGCGGTGTGCTCCTGTGTTGTTAGTTAAGAATAAAGACGGTAGTATGAGGTTGTGTGTGGATTATCGACAGTTGAATAAAGTGACTATCAAGAATAATTATCCACTTTCGAGAATCAAAAATTTGATAGATCAACTAGTGAGCGCTTGTGTGTTGAGTAAGACTGGTTTGAGGTCTGATTATCATCAGATTTGTGTTAAGCCAAGTGATATTCCGAAGACAGCTTTCAGGAGGAGGTACGATCACTATGAATACACTGTGATGTCGTTTGGTGTATCCAATGCACCAGGTGTGTTCATGGAGTATATGAATCAGATTTTTCATGAGTATTTGGATAAACTTGTAGTGGTTTTCATTGATGATATTCTGATATACTCGAAATCTGAAGAAGAGCATGTTGAGCATTTGCATACAGTGTTTCAAGTGTTGAGAGAGAAGAAGTTATATGCAAAACTGTCAAAATGTGAGTTCTGGTTGAAGGAAGTAAGTTTTCTTGGCCATGTGATATTGAGTGGTGGAATTCTTATGGATCCTTCTAAAATTGATGTTGTGTTACAGTGGGAGACACCGAAGTCGGCTACGGAAATACGAAGTTTTCTTAGGTTGGCAGGTTATTATCGCAAGTTTATCGAAGGTTTTTCTAAGTTGGCATTACCTTTGACTCAGTTGACTCGGAAGGGCCAAGCTTATATGTGGGATGTTGCATGTGAATAGAGTTTGGTGGAATTGAAGAAAAGGTTGATGACCGCTCCGATATTGATCTTACCTAATCTGAGTGAATATTTTGTGGTATATTGTGATGCGTCAAAGATGCGTTTTGGTGGAGTGTTGATGCATAACGATTAGGTTGTTGCCTATGCTTCTAGAAAATTGAGGGTTCATGAAAGAAATTATCCTACGCATGATTTAGAATTGGCAGCTATAGTGTTCATGTTAAAAATTTGGAGACATTACCTTTTTGGCTCTAAATTCGAGGTGTTTAGTAATTATAAGAGTTTAAAGTACTTATTTGATAAAAAAGAGTTGAATATGAGGCAGAGAAGGTGGCTGCAGTTGTTAAAGGACTATGACTTCGATTTGAGTTACCACCCTGGTAAAGCAAATGTGGTGACTAATGCATTGAGCAGGAAGTCATTGCATATGTCGATGCTTATGGTGAGAGAATTATAATTGATCGAACAGTTCAGAGACATGAATTTAATATGTGAGAAGACTCTTGACAGTGTGAAGTTAGAAATGTTGAAACTGACGAGTGGCATTCTCGAAGAAATCAAGGAAGGTCAGAAAGTTGATTTGAGATTAGTTGATCGATTGACCTTGATTAACCAAGGTAACAGAGGTGAATTCCGGATTGATGAGAATGTCATGATGAGATTCAAAGATAGAGTGTGTGTTCTAGATGTTCCAAAAATTAGGAAGAGTATTC
>OZ012741.1:23571685-23796685 GCA_963859935.3 Lathyrus sativus
GTTGTGATTGTTGTGTTGTTTGATGTTTAATTCGTTGCATGTGCTGAGAATGATAGATTGGATGAATTTTGGGATTTTAGGTTAAGTTCGAAGTTGAGCCGGAAGTTGGTTTTGAGAGCTGAGTTGATGATAGTCGGATAGAATCGGGAAATAGACCCGTAGTTCAGTTGTAGTGTGTTGTTGGTTGTGGGTTTCGATTTAATCGGGCAAAAATCGGTAAGGGAGGCGATTCTGCAACGCAGAATTTTTCTGTGTACGCAGGTATTCGCTGGGCGAATGGGGGCGAGCCTTCGCCAGGCTTCGCCGGGCGAACTAGCCAGCGAGTGCTGGCAGAAGCTTCTATTTGGCTTCGCCAGGCGAATGGCAGCGAGTGTTCGCTGCGGGGCTTCGCCGGGCGAATGTGCCAGCGAGCCCGACAGTAGGTTGTGTTTTTGCTGTTGATTTTGTGTTGTTCCCTTGTGAACTTGGACCCTTGTTGGTCATGAGCGACGAGAGGCTTGCTGGAGATGCTGATGCAAGCGTATGTTAGTGGTTGTAGGGCTGTTTGGCCGGCGTTTATCTCAAGTGGCATAATCATTGAATTACGCATTATGGATGAACCGGAGTGGATGCGTATGTGAGATATGTGCACCGTATGCATGTTGTGCGTGAGATGTGAGGATCAGTATGATCGTGGCGCCTTGAGTGCATTTTGTTGGTGTGTTGTGGTGAGTGGATCCGTGAGGATCCGTATGCTTATTATGCGTTGCATTTGTATGCTGTTATGTGATGTATTGGGTCAGTAGGACCGACATGCCTTGTGTGCATTGTAGGTGATAGGTTGTGTGGTGAATGGATTTGTGGGATCGACGCACTGTGTGTGCTTGTTATGTATGTATTTTGTGTGGTGAATGGATCTGAGGGATCGGTACGCCTTGTGCGTCGTGTATATGTTGTGTGAGGGGTGGATCAATAGGATTGGTGTGCACTTGGTGTGCTAGATGTCTGATGTGTGTAAATATTGTTGTGTGCTCCCGTAGAGGAGGGTGATGGCCAGTTGTCCATCGATATTAATTGTTGCATGCTCCCGTAGAGGAGGGTGATGGCCCAGTGACCATCGGTATTATTGGTGTGCTCCTGGTGAGGAGGGTGATGGCCATGTGTCCATCGATATTGATGAGGTGCTCCCGTTGTGGAGGGTGATGGCCAGGTGTCCATCGGAGATGTGCTCCCGTTGAGGAGGGTGATGGCCAGGTGTCCATCGGTATTGTTGTGGTGCTCCCATTGTGGAGGGTTGATGGCCAGTTGCCCATCAGTGTGGTGTGCTCCCTGTGTGGAGGGTTGACGGCCAAGTACCCATCGTTGATATGTGCTCCTGTGTGGAGGGTTGATGGCCAGTTGCCCATCGTGATTGTGAGTCGGTACCGTGTGTTAAGAGTTGAGTGAGTGTAATTGTTGAGTGATTGTATATTGTGGTTGATGGTGGGACCGTGAGTCCGGATGATATGTATATGGAATAGTATTATTATTGATTTCTTCCTTTTATTTCATGTACTATTATACCATTATTATTTAATCGTGATTCTCACCCCTTTGTTGTTGTTGTGGTCTGTGCTTCTTCGGAAGTACAGACAATTCAGGTGTTTAGCTTGTTGGATTGTGGTGTCTCCGTAGGACTGCTCTGATACGTAACACCGGGGCGTTTTGGGGAGTTTTACTGTTGATGTTGATATGTGTGCCCCTGTGGCGTATCTGACTTTTGTATATGTGTGGCGATGTGTGATGATGATATGTATTTTGGGCAGATAGCCAATGTTGTACATATGATGGATATGGATGATGTGTACATATGATATTTTGGGTTATGACAGACCATATCTTTTCCGCTGCAATTTTATTTGAATTTAGTTAAATTATCTTGGAAAAATATTTTGTGGAATTGTAGTGTGAATTGTGACATCCCGTTGTGGGAGATACTCTGATGTGTGCTTACTTAATTGTTTTATTTTATTTTGGGAAACAGGGTGTTACAGGATGCATCCAATTAACTCACACATTCACCACTTATTAATCTTGATCTTCTTAAATCTTCTCAATTAAATTAACAATAACCATCTCTAATCGTGACAATGTTGACTTACTTTTAGATGTTTCCTTAACTGTTTCTTCAACTATGTAAACTCTATAGCATTAAGGATTTTCATTCTGATGCTTTATATCTTCAAACACATTGAGCACCACTTTCTTATTGTTGTAGCACAAGAAAAGTTCTCTCATCTCAACATCTCTCAAAGATTTACATGTTTCAAGAAAAGGTCTTCCAAGAAATAATGGTGTATCTACGTCTTCTGACGTGTCTAAGATCTTAAAATATACATGAAATAGTAAATAATCTACTTTGACTAACACATCTTCTAAGACTCCATTCAAATATGTGATGGATTTATTTGTCAAAGCAAGAGTCATCTGAGTAGGCTTTTGTTCCCCCACAGTCATGTTTTTTCATCATAAATAGAGGCATTAGGTTGATACTTACTCCTAAATCATAAAGTGTGTTCACAATGTTTAATTGGCCAATGGTTTATAAGATAGTGAATCGTCATGGATCTTTGAGTTTGGGTGGAAGCTTTCTTGGGATGATAGCATTACACTCTTTAGTTAATGTATGTTTCTAGTGAGTAGGTCTTTCATGAATTTAGCATACACCAAAATTTATTCAAAATTATACACGACATCACATTCATTAACGTTCAAAAGATTACTATTTAACAAAATTTCATCGAACAAGTAACATGTCGAGCCACATAAATATTAACATGATATGTTCATTTCATATGCCTATTAAGAATATACTTCTTATAGATTTATTTTAAATATTTTTATTGATTTATATCTTTAATTTAGATTTTTATTGACCAACATGCATATAGTATTAAGGGTGTGTTTACGGTGTGGTTTTGACGCTAAAAGTCATTCAAATTGCGAGAGAAAAAAATGTATGATTCAATTTGATTTGGTTGACTTTTAGAAATACAACCAAACTAAACCAAATCAAACCAATGCGGTTTAGGTTGGTTCAATTTTGTATAGTATTTTTATTAAGTCATACATGCACATATGGAAGACAATATAACTCGGTTTTTAGTCATACATACATTACCAACTGACAACAAAACTCATCATATTTGAACAATAACTTGTCATTTAATATACAAAAATCATATTAGACAAAACTGGAATAAAAAACATAAAACAATAGCATAAAATAGTATCAAAAACATTATAATGAAACTGGAAAAAAAGAAGAGTAGAGGAGAGATTAGAGAAGATGAAAAAAAGAAAAGAAAAGAGAGATTAAAGAAGAAGAGACACGATAAGAATGAAATTGTTAGAGAGAGCAATAGCATAAAAATGAGAAGATGAAAAAGAAAGAACATAAAGATGAGCGTTAGAGAAGAAGATGCGAGATGTACCTGACAAAGAAGATGAAAAAAAATGTGATGCTACTAGGAAAGATTTAAGAAAGCTGAAATTGAAACCCTAAGTGTGAGGAAGAGGAAATTGTTTGAGTGGTAATATAATGCAATTTGGTTTGGTTCAGTTCTGTTTGTAAAGTACAATCTAGAAACCGAACCACACGGTTCTTTTAAAAAATGAACTAAACACATATGAATCAAATGTGATTTCTTACTGCTTTCGAGTTAATTTAATTCGATTAACGATTTTTTATTCAATTGATTTGATTTTTAAACACCCATATCTAATACAATCACGATCACATAATCCAAACTGTAAAATAAATATTTATTTATAAAAAACTTAAAAAATTAAATTAAAATTTTAAATGTCTCATCTCGATCAAACGATCCAGATGTGTTTGATTGTATGAAGTCTTAAAAGACAACCTTAAGCCTTATGTTTTTCATGAAAATTGATTTATCAATAGATTAAATATTGGCTTAATACCCTTTTTGGTCCTCTACCTATTACTCGGGGTCCATTTTAGTTCATTTTCTTTTTAAAGTTCCAAGTTGGTCCCTTACATTATTAAAATGGTATCACGTTAGTCCTGTCTGTTAGAAACGTTATATTATTATCAAAAACCTGGATGACGTGTTAAGTTATTGCTGAGGTGTAATGAATGGTTTGGTTATGTGGCATGATGAGTATTGGCCTTGCTGAGGTGTCATCTGAAGTAGCATGATATTAGCATTTTCATTGATTAAAACATGTGTTGAAATAGAAAGCCCTAGCAGACAAAGAAGCAGAAAGAAGCAAGTGAGAACCACGAAGAGCACGAAGAGAGAAGAAGAAAGCTGAGGAAGACGAAGACGCAACATAGACGGCGGTTAGTTTACACATCCTTATGTACTATGAATGTGTCTAAATGTTGCGTTTTCTTGATCTAATTAGGTATCTAGGGTTTTTTGCCCCTTTTGAAATCTGCTATTATGTTGCGTTTTCTTGTATGTAATGTTGCATTTTATTGTCTTAGGTAGAAATGGAAGAAATTTTGTGTTTGAAAATTCATCATAGTGGTTGTAACGCCCCGATTCTGAATTTCCTTTATTTTGAGTCCTTTCTGATTTAATTAATTGAATTATTATTTTAAATATGGAATTGTGTGTTAATATGTTATTTGTGCATATTGTGCTATTGTTGCCTACTTTGAGAGTATCAGGTAAAATAGACCGGAGGGTATTTTGGGCATTAGTAATTATGTTAAGTGGATATTTTATGTGAATTGATTAATTAGTGTGTGGAAAGAATTTGAGAGGAAAGAAAAGAGAATATGAGTATATATAGAAAAACAAAGGAAAGAAAGGAAGAGAAGAGAAAGAGGAGAGAAAGAAGAGGAAAAACCTAGAACTTCAAGAAATCATCACCAAAGCTTTCGATTGTTCGGGTAAGGGTGTGAAACTTTATTATTCTATCAATGTGTATAATCATGTGTGATTTTGTTGGATTGTTTTGGATTGTTGGTAGTTTTTCTACACTTTCCATTTTAGGTTGAATTTGGTTTAATCGATAGAAATCGTTGTTTAACGGTTAGAATCGTGGTTAGAAGGCGTAGATTAGTCGGTATATGTTAGACTAAGGCTGCTGGATATGAGTTGGAGTTTATCGGGTGATTTTATCGGTGGTTTTGGATTCTGAACAGTAGGGAGAAGTTCTGATCGCAGACGCTCGCTAGCAGTTCGCTAGGCGAGCAGGTCGCGAATGGTCGCTGGCAATTCGCTAGGCGAGTGCACAGCGAACGGTCCCAGACTTGGGACAGAATGGTATTATGGTCTTTCTCTAGTAGCGAAGGGAGTGGCGAAGAGCTCGTTGGGGGTTCGCTGTGGCGAACGAGGTAGCGAGCAATGTTTGGAGGTTCTGTTTGCACTCGCTAGCAAGTTCACTAGGCGAGGAGGTGGTGAACGCTCGCTAGCGGCTCGCTAGGCGAGAGTGTAGCGAACGTAGCAGGATGGATTTTTCCCTGTTGCTAGGTGCTGTCGTGACTTGGGGTTTCGGTTGCGATCGACCCCTCTTTGATTTAGTAGTTATGTGCTGGGTTGTTTTGTGCTATGGGTAGCCGTAAGGCGTGAATCCTAGATTATGAATTGTGGCCGCTTGGGCAATTATGTGCATTGTTTAGCCTGAATGAAAATCTATGATGTTGTATGAATATATGCGATGAATGTGTAGAATGCATGAGTATGTTTGTAAACATGTGTGCATTTTCAAGAGTGTCATGAGTCATGTTGCATGTGAAGCATCATGGTATGAATTCTTGTGTCCATTGATTCCTCGGTGAATCTGCAGAACCTCGTGTGCCCTTGTGGGGTGTGAGCGATGGTTAATTATTGATTCCTCGGTGAATCTGCAGAACCTCGTGTGCCCTTGTGGGGTGTGAGCGATGGTTAGTTATTGATCCCTCGGTGGATTTGCAGAACCTCGTATATAACGATGGTTATTTTGATTCCGCGTAGAATCTGCAGAACCTCGTGTGCCCATGTGGGGTGTGAGCGATGGTTATTTGGTTTTTCAATTGAACCTGCTGAAATGAGTCGGTACCGCATTTGCATCTGCATAGAGTCGTGTGTCGGTCTCTATGAGTTGCATGTCGACATCCTGCATGGTGTATGGTGAGTGAACATAATTGTAAATGTTTATATGAATTGTTGATGATTGGCATGATTGGTATGCTCAAAGACACATGTATGTGTGAATATATGAATATGTATGTTTGGTGTGTTCATGAACCGATATAAACATTGTTGACGCATATTTGCATATGCATGATGTTCTATTTGTATATAGATGATGTGAATACATCGCGATGTACGGCATGACGAGGTGAGTTGCGGTGAGAATGCGAAAGACGTATTTTGGGTATTATGTATATATATATATATATATATATATATATATATATATATATATATATATATATATATATATATATATATATATATATATATATATATATATATATATATATATATATATATATATATATATATATATATATATATATATATATATATATATATATATATATATATATATATATATATATATATATATATATATATATATATATATATATATATATATATATATATATATATATATATATATATATATATATATATATATATATATATATATATATATATATATATATATATATATATATATATATATATATATATATATATATATATATATATATATATATATATATATATATATATATATATATGTTTTTATGCATTGTTAATATGATATCGTTTCTCACCCTTCTGTTGTTTCTTTTAATGCTCTATGAGGCATTGCAGACTAGATTGCTGAAAGTATTTTGTGAAGCGTGGCTTCTTCCCTTTTTGGTCGGTCGGCTCTGATATGTAGCACCGGGTAGAATAGGATTTATTTCGATTCTTTTGTGATACATCTGAGTATGTATCTGCTGTTGATATGTTTTGTAAAACATGATGAATGATAACTGTATATGTGTTACATGTTTGGTGAATTATGAAATATTTGGATATTTCCGCCTTTGTTCTAAATATTTCTTGTGGGTGTTATCCCGTTGTTGCATATCTGTTGAGCAGGTGCTGTATGTGTTGGAAATTTTATGATAATGTGATATTTCCCTTTTATGCCATGTTACAAATGTACTCTGATGAAATTTTAAATTTATGCCTAAATGATTAATTGTATTATTTGGGGGCATAGAAAGGGGGTGTTACAGTGGTGGATTTGTGGACTCTGAAAAAACCGATTATGTGTAGGGGGGGTAAATGTAATGATTTAGAGATAAATGTGGATAGGTGGTCATACTTTGAATTGGTTGGTGTTCTGAAAGATCTAGGTTACACTGAGGTAGACGCTATATATTATAATGACCCCACATTTGGAACGAATGTTCTTAAGGATAATAAGGGTGTGTTAGAGGTAGTTGTCCTCTATAGGGTACATTTGAAAGTTGACATTTACATAGAACATATGTTATCTCAACCAGAATATGTTGAAAATCCTATAAACATGATGGAGGAAGAAGTCATAGATGAAGAACCATTAAATATGGTTAATCTGGAGGTAGAATCCATCCTTGAAGATATTTATGAAGAAGTCATAAAGGATACAAATGTAGGTACTGATGGTGAGGTTGTGAACAATAATGATATTGAGGGTATGAATGTAGGTGAAGGTGTGAACAATAATGGTGTTAAGCATATGAATGTAGGTGAGAGTGTGAACAATGATGGTGAGGTTCATGATGTTATAGATATTAATGCTGGTTTGTTGAATGAGGTTACACGCTCTGATGACAGTGAGGATGAGAGTTACAATTATGATAGTGCTTTGGAAGTTACATTTAGTGATTATAGTATGAGTGTGGATTATTCTGAAGAACACTTAGACAATCTTGTTGAATATGATGGAAACCATGAAGAAACAAGTAAAAAGAAGAAAAAGAAATGGGAAGGAGACAGTGGAGAGGAGAACGAGAGTTTATATGATACCGAGGAGTTAGATAATGGATGTGATAGTGAGGAGAATGATGAATCAAGGAAGAAGAAGTATCCCATTTTTAAGTTATTGAAAGATATGGCTCATTATAAATGGGAGTTGGGAACACCAACCACAACTCAAGGAAAAAAGACAAGGGCAACACCAACCACAACTTAAGGAACTCAACCAAGGACAACACCAGCACCAAATCAAGGAAATCAGCCAAGGGCAACCCCAACTCAAGCAAGTCAGCCTAGGGCAACACCAACACAAGCAAGGCCACAGAAGTTGCCTTTTAGGAAACCAAGACAAACATCTGTTACAATGGCTTCTGTTTCACAGGGATTAACCATCGGACTACGTGCATCACAAAATGCAGTGGGACCTACAACTAGGAGGACCACTCCTACCAAAAGAAACAACACAAAGAAGCCCATTTATATTTATGTAGTTTCTATTTTAAGAACATGGTTGATATTATGTTGTTTTGAAATGTTTAGGTTATGTTGTTTTGAAGTGTCTGTGACAACTTATGCTGATATGAAGTGTCCGTAACAATTCCGTGTTATGATATTTTGAACAAGGTTTATGTTATGTTCCATTTGAACTATGTTTATGTTATTTTGAACAAGTGTTTGTAACAATGCCATGTTATGGTATTTTGAACAAGTGTTTGTAACAATGTCATGTTATGGTATTTTGAACAAGGTTTATGTTATGTTCTCAAATTTGAACAAGGTTTATGTTTGATCAAATTTCTGTTATACCAAAATTCTATTATTTAACTTTTCAAAATAAATCTTATAACAACAGAGCACAGATTTTACTACAATGCAATTTTAACTTGTCCAACTAAATCATGTAACAAAAATACGGAACTAACTTGACAACTTTGAATAATGCAAGTTTTACTACAACTTAAACACTAAAACAAAGAACAAAATACTTCAACCTCTCACAACAACTTGAATTCTTTTACAACAATTTGATTACTAAAACAAATAAAACAACATAGAACATAAACTTCCAGATCGTCTTCCACTTGATGGTGTTCTTCAAAGCATCCTCTAATTCCATATTATTGAGCCTCAAAACTTCAACTTCTTTGTTGGCTTCTTCCATCTCTTGACTAAGCACATCTATCTTCCATTGATTCTTCATCAAGGTTTGCTCCTTTTCACCTCTAACTTCTTTATAGAACCATTCAAAAAAATCCACAACCAGCATTGTTATATTCCTGTAGAGATTGAGAACGCAAATTGTAATGAATTACATAGACATTTCAACAACATTCAACTTATCTTATTCAGACTAAACCTTACCTTAAAATGCCGACAACCCCAAAAAAACTTTTCATAATTGTTGACAGTTCTTGCCTTACGAAGTATAACATTGTCTCCACAACGACATAGAGGCTTTCATGAAAGATTAGAGTTGCTAAAGACTTGCGATTCACTTCGGTTTCTAGATGATGATGACGAACCACGCATAGAACTCATGATTAGATTATGATTTAGGTTTCAATTAGGGGATTTTGGGAAGAATTTTGTTTTAGGGCTGAATTTGGGGGAGAAATAGAAAAATGTTTCAGCAACAAGAAAGAAGGTGATAAATAGACAACTCACCCATTCACCTCAGCTTCCACATCATCAAAATTAACATTGTTACCTATTTTTTGATAGAAATGACCACTTTAATTTTGTTAGGTAACGTAAGGGACCAACTTATAAGTTTTAAAAGAAAGAGAAAAAAAATGGACTCTAGAATCATTTATAGCAGTGATAGATGACAAAAAGGTATTAGGCATTAAATATTTCAACTTTATAATTGAAAAACTAATTTATTAGTTTATAAACTCAATAAATTATCCTATTTTTTTACAATTTCAAACACAAAAATGTCCATGAATTATCCACACATTTCTCTTACATTAATGATCTATTCTACCATTATCATCATCCGCAAATTTCTTCTCTCTTTTTCTATTTTCTCTTTTCTTCCCCAAAATGAATAATCCAATGCTAAAACCCCAAACAACACCTTACCATCATCCACAACATCTCATCCCACAAATCAAAAACTGCAAAACCCTCCAACAATTGAAGCAACTTCACGCCATTTTCATCAAAACAAACAAAACAAATGACCCAACAGTATCAACAGAGCTTCTCAAACTCTCAGCAACCTCAGATTTTCGTGACCCAATTTACGCACTCTCTCTGTTCGACCAAATGTCCCAACCGAATTGCTTTGCTTGGAACACTGTCATAAGGGCACTTGCTGATAGCAGCAGTAATGCTGATAATGCCTTGTTGATTTTTTGTAAGATGCTGTCTGATGGAGTTGTGGAGCCTAATGGATTCACTTTTCCTTCTGTTTTGAAGGCTTGTTCGGTTGTTGCTGGGTTGGAAGAAGGGAAACAGGTTCATGGGTTGGTTGTTAAGTTGGGATTTGTTGATGATGAATTTGTTATTAGTAATTTGCTTAGGATGTATGTCATGTGTGGGAGTACTGAGGATGCTGGTGTTTTGTTTCGGAGGAGTGTTGATTGTGTGAGTGATGGTAATGGAATGGTAGTGAGAGGTAAAAGGAGGCAAGAGGGTAATGTTGTTCTGTGTAATGTTATGATTGATGGGCATGTAAAAATTGGGAAGATTGATGCTGCTAGGGAGTTGTTTGATAAAATGGTCGAGAGAAGTGTGGTTTCTTGGAATGCGATGATTTCTGGGTATGCTCAAAATGGGTTTTTTATGGAGGCAGTTGACCTTTTTCATAGGATGATGGAGATGGGAGATGTGTCGCCAAATCGGGTGACTTTGGTTAGTGTGTTGCCTGCGATTTCGCGGCTTGGAGCACTTGAGTTAGGGAAATGGGTGCATTTGTATGCTGAGAGGAATGGTGTTCGGATTGATGAGGTTCTTGGTTCTGCTCTTGTTGATATGTATGCTAAATGTGGGAGCATTGAGAAGGCTATTCAGGTCTTCGAGAGGTTGTCAAAAACTAATGTTATCGGTTGGAATGCTATCATTGGCGGTCTTGCAATGCATGGTAAAGCCAAAGATGTGTTAGATTGTTTTTCGAGGATGAAGAGCAGTGGAGTATCACCTAGTGATGTTACTTACATAGCAATCTTGAGTGCTTGTAGCCATGCTGGTTTAGTCGAAAAGGGGCGATCAATTTTCAATGACATGGTTAATAGGGTTGGATTAGAGCCTAGAATAGAACACTATGGATGCATGGTTGACCTCCTAGGACGTGCTGGTTATCTAGAAGAGGCCGAGGAGCTTATCACGAATATGCCAATAAGACCCGATGATGTCATATGGAAGGCCTTGCTCGGTGCTTGTAAGATGCATAAAAACGTCGAAATTGGTAGACGTGCGGCTGAGGTTTTAATGAAACTTGCTCCTCATGATAGTGGTGCATATGTGGCTCTCTCGAACTTGTATGCCTCGGCGGGAAATTGGGATGGAGTGGCGGAGGTGAGACTGATGATGAAAGAGTTGGATATAAGAAAAGACCCTGGATGTAGTTGGATTGAAATTGATGGTGTTATACATGAGTTTCTTGTTGAGGACGATTCTCATCCTAGAGCCAAAGAAATACACTTGATGTTGACGGAAATTTCAAACAAGTTGAGCTTGGTAGGTCATGTGCAAGATACTACACAAGTGTTGCTTAAGATGGATGAGAAACATAAAGAAACTTTGTTGCACTATCATAGTGAGAAGATTGCAGTTGCATTTGGATTAATTAGTACATCACCAAAGACAACACTTCAGATTGTGAAAAACTTGAGAATTTGTGAAGATTGTCATTCATCGATGAAATTAATCTCGAAAGTTTATGAGCGTAGGATAATAATTAGAGATAGGAAACGGTTTCACCATTTTGATAATGGTTTGTGTTCTTGTATGGACTATTGGTAGCTTAGCATTCTGTTCTTGTAGAGCCTATGTATTTATTCATTTGTACAGGTAATCAATATGTAAGATGCATAACTTCATATCCCACTATCTGTTTATAAAGTATAAACACTGAGGTTCCATCCCATATGGTATTAGACATGGTTAGTTTGTAATTCAAACTAATCAAACAGTTAGTAGTTTGATATCACAAGCTGTTATTAGTTTGTTAATTGTTAGATTGCTAGAGGTTAGTTAGTTTGTTAGTTGTAAGAGCTTTACACAATCTGATCTGTTAAAAAGTGTGAAAGATCTTATGAAGAACTATAGTAGGTAGTAATAAGTGGTCAAGAAAGTAAAGCTTCGTACCTTGAGAAAACAATCTGAGGTGATGGAGATAAAAAATGGTGAGAAGTTACTTCACAAGGTTGGTGACTCTCACCAACCAAATAAAGAACGATGGAGATTCCATGACAAATTAGATAGTAATTGAGGTGTTGAGAACAGTAACCACAAAATTTGATCTTATTGTGGTGACAATTAAATAAACAAAAATAATTGAGCGAAATCAAGATTAAACGCATGCGGAGCACTCTTGAAGTCTATGAGTTGAATGTTATTGAAAGAAACACTAATAAAGAAGAAGAAAAGAAACACTAATAAAGAAGAAGAAAAAGTTTTTCTTGCTCAATTCAAGAAGAGTGGAGCAAAAAATTAATAAGGAACAAAACCATTGGAAAGGAAACTCCAAAAATAAAGAGAAAATTGAATCCTCTCACGGAAAAGGATGGGAATGATAAAAATTAAAACAAGAAGCCTTTTGAAAAGAAGAAGATTCAATGTTACAATATTTAGGCACTATGTTTGATGAATGCTAGCCTAGAAAAGGAAACAAGTCTTAAAAGAGTTAAGAAGAAGCAAGTTTGGCATAAAAAGGCTCTAGTTCTAACTTTGAACAATTGGTTATGAACGACTCAATATGCAATGGATTCTATGATTTGGTGTCTTGATATGAGATGCTCGAATCATATGGCAAGCAATAACAAGTTATTCATTGAATTTGATCTTAGGAAAAAAACCTGTATTGTTATATCTGTAAAAGGATTTTACTAGGGCAATGGTTAGACGACTCCCAAAGAGAGGCGACGATGACATGTCTCTCAAAGGGAGGTATCACCCCGCCTCTAAGGTCTTCTTTCGTCCAGTCATGGGAAGTGTGGAAAAAGACATTCTTAGGAAAGAGAGAACTTAGGGTCATTAACTGGCCCACAACCCCTTTGAAAATAAGTATTCAACAATCCAACATTGACTGAGTGGGCGGTGACCCTTCCCAAGAGAACTCTGGGCCTTTAAAACCTCTATAAATACACCTCACTCGTGGGGGGAGGACAACTCATTACACCCTAAGCATAGCGTGTAGCCAGATCACAATGCATATTGATCATACTTCTTACACGCTTAGTACAAGCATATCTTCCATCTACATAGTCTCTCACCTCACGTGAGCAGAACTCCTAAAACCACCGTAAAACACCATCATTGGAAGCTTCTCGTCATCGTGGGCAAGCCCTAACCATCCCAAATTATTATATAGATACTAAGGGCTATGAATCCCCTTGCCATTGCAGGAGGAACACGCGCACCTGTAACTTTTGACCAGTACAATGGTGTCCACCATGGGGTCCCGGTAAAAATAACTTGGGCCACACTCCTACTTTATCTCCCTTCATATTCCCCTATGAGAATGTCTGAAAAAAGCCTAAATTACAACACAAAAACCATATTCGGAGGTTTCGCTAATAGAAGAAACTTCAGATCCTCCCAAAAGAAGTGCGCAAGGTGGGTGTTTGTAAAAAATGTAATATTCCATGGTTTCCCCAAAAGCTCTCAATAGAAAATAAGGTCTAACATCATCTTCTCCGAGGAGGATGCCCTCGGCATCAACCCTCATAACAATGATCTCTTTCCATCACGGTGCAACATGACAATTGGGATATCAAGCGTATCTTGATAGATCTTTATAGTTATGCTGACGTCCTTTTCTCAGACGCCTACCAAAAGCTGCAACTTGGCCCGAACAACATAAAAATGTTTGGTGGTTCTTTGATGGGGTTATTAGGCGAACAAGTACGAATAATAGTCCATGTAACCCTGGAAACCACGTATGGCGAGGGATCGCAAGC
This sequence comes from Lathyrus sativus, assembly GCA_963859935.3. Taxonomy (NCBI): domain Eukaryota; kingdom Viridiplantae; phylum Streptophyta; class Magnoliopsida; order Fabales; family Fabaceae; genus Lathyrus; species Lathyrus sativus. The sequence goes on from OZ012741.1 coordinate 23,585,754, forward strand.
CAAGGCGATTGACGTCAGTTACTCATTGTAGGCATCATATTAGCGTATAATATCATTCTAAGGAGATTGTCTATCAACGCCCTAGGGGTAGTCGTATCCATTTTGTACCTGACCTTAAAATAATTGCTTCCTAATGGGTGATTCAATACAATATGAGGGGACCAAAAAATTAGATCGAAAGTGCTACCAAAGTAGCCTGGAGACAGCCAAAGAATAGCTCTCCCTTGTTGATCTCCCTCTTTCTGAAGTTCCAAACACTAGTTTCGAGTGTTGGGACCCCTAACTAGGCACAGAAGTAGAAAGGCTCATGCCCATAGAAGATCTGAAAGAGGTCCAAATAGGTCTTCATGCCTACCAGGTGACAAAGATAGGTACCTCATTGTACATAGAGGATGAACGGGAACTAGTCAACCAACTTATTAAGAATGTCGACCTGTTCTCTTGGGCTCCCTCCATATCAGGGATGGACACCAAAGTGGTATGTCAACGCCTCACCATCCACCCTTTTGCCAAACTAGTGGCACAAAGGAAGTGGAAAGCAGGCGAGGAAAAGAGATCCGCCGTAGATGAAGGGGTGGGAAAACAATTTGATGTCGGATTCATCATATAAAAAATATCCCATATGGATGAAAAATGTGCTTCTAGTAAGGAAGGCTAACAACAAGTGGCACATGTGCGTGGTTTTCATCGATCTGAATGCCGCATGTCCTAAAGAACCATTCTCGTTATTAGACATGCCTCATTGACGAGTCACCATGCTACCACACACTGAGCTTCATGGATTCATACTCAGGGTACAACCAGATTTGGATGAACCCCCGAGATGTACCCAAAATAGCCTTCATGTCAAATACTGGCAACTATTACTACAACATCAGACCTTTCATCCTCAAGAATGTTGGCACCACCTACCAGCGGTTCATGGATGTTATCTTCGCCCACCATATAAGGTGGATCCTGGAGGCCTACATTGACGACATGATAGTTAAGACTATCAAAGGGCACAACCAGGCAAAAGACTTGGAGGATGTCCTGCAGTCAGTCAAGAAATATGACATGCGCCTAAACCCCGTTAAGTGTTACTTTGGGGTTCAGGTTGGAAATATCCCAGGTTTCATGTTGACACATAGGGGTATCAAGGCTAACCCAAATAAGTGCCAAACATATATCACCACGAGGAATCCAACTAATGTAAAGGAAGTACATCAACTTATAAGTCGTATCGCCGCCTTGTCTCATTTCCTATCATGCTCAAGCAACAAAGCCTTTCTCTTTTTCGCTTCCTTAAAGAATAATGAAATATTTTAATGGATATCTGAATGCAAGGAGGCTTTCACTAAGGTGCAGAACTTCCTCACTTCACTCTCATCCCGACTCTCCCGAGAGATGAGTTATTCTCACTCTTTTATATCTCGGTCACAAGTCAGGTGATGAGCCCAGTCTTTGTCCATGAAATACACAAGGCGGAGAAACTTGTGTATTTCATAAGAAAGGTGTTCAGGAGCACCGAATCGTGACATCAGAATGTCAAGAAAATGGCACTAATTGTCTTCATCATGAGGAAATTGAGATAATACTTTAAGGATCACAAGATCCTAGTAAAAACCAACTACCATGTTCATCAAGTCTTGAAGAAACCCTATTTAGTAGGAAGGATGGTATCCTGGGCAATGGAACTCTTGGAATCTAACATCCAGTACTTGCCAAGGGAAAACATTAAATCACAAACTCTAGAAGACTTCATGGTAGAGTTTAGTTCACCCGTAAGCGAGGAAACACCTCTAGTGTGGGAACCATCTGTGGATGGCTCCTCTAACATAAAAGGAAGCGGTGTTGGGATACTTCTAGAAAGACTTGGTGATATATTCATCAAGAAGACACTAAAATATGAGTTCACTGCTAGCAACAACCATACGGAGTACTAAGCTTTAATTACTAGAATGATCCTCAACTTAGAAATGGGAACCTTCAAATTAAAGGCCAAAAGTGACTTTCAGCTGGTCACCAACCAAGCCTATGTGTGGTGCCAAGCCAAGGAGCCACAACTAATAAGATATCTACAAAAGATATGGAATTTATTCTCTTGTTTCACCTCTTTTAAAATAGAACATGTCCCCCGTGATCAAAACTTTCAAGCACACCTTGTGTCCAAGCTAGCTACATCAAAGATAGCAAGGTTCAATAGAACAGTTAACTAGGAGGCCCTTTGTAACACCCCCTTTATATACCCCCAAATAATCAAATAAATCATTTAGGCACATATAAAAATTCATTTCATCAAAGTATAATTAAAACGTGGTATAAAAGAGGCATGTCACATTATACGTGAAATTATAACATACAACACCTGCTCACAAAGATATGCAACAGTGGGGTAACTTGCAACAGAGGAACTTAGTCCTTACACCCACATCTCAATATTTAGAATAAAAGCAAAAAATCTAAACATTGAATAAAATCAAAACATATAATCATATATATATATATATATATATATATATATATATATATATATATATATATATATATATATATATATATATATATATATATATATATATATATATATATATATATATATATATATATATATATATATATATATATATATATATATATATATATATATATATATATATATATATATATATATATATATATATATATATATATATATATATATATATATATATATATATATATATATATATATATATATGTCAATCAGTTTGATTCAACCATATTCAACATGTTTTCATAAACATTCCATCATCAAGATACATATACAACGTATCACAAAAGAATTCTATACAATCCTAGCTACCCGGTGCTACATATCAAAGCCAACCGACCAAAAAGAATGAAGTCACACTTCACAAAAAGACCTCCAGCACACCTACTCTGCAATGCCTCACAGAGCATCATAAAACAGCAAAAGGGTGAGAAATATTATCATAATAATCAATGCATATAATTATATATATATATATATATATATATATGTATATATATATATATATATATATATATATATATATATATAAATATATATATATATATATATATATATATATATATATTTATATATATATATATATATATATATATATATATATATATATATATATATATTTATATATATATATATATATATATATATATATATATATATATACACACACACACACACACACACACACACACAATCATAGAATACACATATTCCACATTCTCACCACATTCATCAAACTTCAACATATACATCACAATGTATATACATAAAACTAAGCATATTCATCATTCATGCTTCTACAGTTCACATCATTTACACATAAACATTTACAATTATGTTCATTCGCCAATCACAATTATAATGATGATAAATGCAACTCATAGAGACCGACTCACGACTCTATACAGATGCAAATATGGTACCGACTCAATCATCTCAAGTTCACTCAGGAACTTATTGGAACCATCGCTCACACCCCACATGGGCACACGATGTTCACCCATTGCTCACACCCCACACGGGCACCTAATGTTATGGATTGCTCACACCCCACCTTGGGCACACAACCCGGTTGCTCACACCCACATGGCACACGATGTTACGACATATTCTCACTATAATCACACAGCACAAGAATGTATATCATGATGCTTCACATGCAAAATGACTCCATACACTTCTTGAAATGCATACATATTCATAATGTTTTTATGCATTTTCATCTCATCTAATCTCATACAATCATTATACATTCACAATGTATATTCCATATTGTATTCAACATTCATTACATTCTATCGCATACAATCAATATGCATTCACAATATCATGCCAAACGACAACAAACTCCATCACAATCACCATGCATTTTTAATCAATTTGAACAATGCACATATATTTGCCAAAAGGCCACGATTCACAATCGATTCCACAATCTAGGATTCACGCCATACGGCTACCCATAACATATCATATCATAGCATACAAGATACACATCGAAGAATTGATATTGGATTGAAACAAAAATAAAATGTTGTTTTGTCACGCTCGCTATACTGCTCGCTTAGCGAAGTCATAGTGAACACTCGATACTGGCTCGACTAGCGAACATGCTAACGAAGGCTGTCATTATGCTACTGGAAGTGTTCGCTACTTACTCGCTGGTGCCTCGTGTAACACCCCGCTCCCCAAAATTAAAATAAATAGCAATTAAATCAAGCAATTATCAAAGTTGCTACACCAAAGCGGGATATCACAAAAGAAGCTCAACAAAACACTTCATTAAATGGTTTTCAACAGTAAACAGCGGAAATATCATATATACATCATATTCGGCCATCCTCCTAAAATATACACAACATTCATCAAGGGTTCCAACAAAACATGATACGCCACGGAGTAAAACAAAATCATCAGAAAAACAATAAACTCCCAAGCTCTGTGTTACGTATCAGAGCATCCCTACGACCCGACTCGCCACTATCCAAGCTAGCTACGCACCTGGATTATCTGTACTTCCGAAGAAGCACATACCATAACAACAACAAAAGGGGTGAGAAATCATGATCAAAATATTTAGCGGTAATAGTGTACATGAATAAAAGGCAGTAATCATATGAATATCATTCAACATACATCAACCAGGACCTACAGTCCAACACCAACACAACACACAAGACAATGCAAAAATATGCAACTCAACACCATGATATGCGGTACCGACTCAACATCACCGATGGACACCGGGCCATCAACCCTCCATAAGGGAGAACATGATAGATCACATACACCTACCAATGGCAATGATCTATCCCCACCATTCTCCACACAGGAGTACGGATGAATCACATACACTCCTCCTGAGCAACGATTCATCCCACCATTCTCCACACAGGAGTACGGATGGATCGCATACACTCCTCCTGAGCAACGATCCATCCCACCATTCTCCACACAGGAGTACGGGTGAATCGCATACACTCCTCCTGAGCAACAATTCAACCCCATAAAAACATCATGATATGCACGACGCTAATGCACAACAACAATCCAAGCACACAAGGTGCACACGATCCTACTGATCACATTTTATTCATCGCACGTACTTATTCCACACATCACCACATTCATACATAATAACCTACACCAAGTTAATTATTCTAATTAAACGAATAACAAGGAAATCACATTCCAACGCCACACATACACTCTTAACTGTTCAACACCAGTCTTATATTTAATCATGACCAACAAGGGTCTCACGACACAAGAGAACAGAACATAACAGCACAAAAACACAAACTACTGTCATGTTCGCTGGCTCATTCGACTGGAGAAGCATCAGGGAATGCTCGCTACTCGCTCGCCCAACGAACTCCCTAGCGAAGGCAGACAGTGGCTACTGGAAGTGTTCGCTACCACTCGCTACCTCCTTCGCCTGGCGAAACCTCTCGCCACCTCCTTCGCCTGGTGAACACACCAGCGAAGACTGAGTTTGGCCACTGTAATGGTTCGCTACCCACTCGCTGGGCTTCGCCTGGCGAACCTTCGCTTCCTATTCGCCTAGCGAACGCTAGCGAACCTGCTAACTCAGAACCCCAATCTATTCAGAATCGGAAAAACTCTCAGAAATGACCCGATTTCACTCAAGCCAGTTCCCACAACACTAGTTCAACATTCTGCAAGTTAGCTACATAATCTATTCTAGATTCCACCCGATAAAACATAAGCTCTACCGATTAAATCATTTTCGGCTTAAAATTGCGAACTACCGAAAACCCCAAATCATCCAAACAATTATTCTACCACCACATGCAACAGGTTCATCATGCTAATAACATTTCAGAATTTCAACAACATATCAAACATGATCATGAATCTACCATGGGGTTAGGGAAATCCCCTCTACCTAGAATTCATGTAACATACCAAATTTCGACTCGTTTCTCCCCCTACCTCGATAACTCGATCAGATTGCTGAAGAATCCGAAGAATGATGATCCTAGCCTTCTTCCTCCTCCTTTTTCTCTACTTGATCGTGCTTCCTCTTCTTCTTTCCTCACCGTGTTCTCCCTTCTCCGTCTATCGTGTTATTTTCCTTTTTCCTTCTTTCTTTCCCAAGCAGCCCCTAATACCCCCAAAATCCAAATTCCTCTTATTTACTTAATAATAATAATAATAATAATAATAATAATAATAATAATAATAATAATAATAATAATAATAATAATAATAATAATAATAATATTACTATTATTTGTTAAATTATTATCACTAATAATTATATTATTAATATCCAAGTCCAAAGTTTAGTAACTAATCTCCATACTTAAGGGCACCCTCCACGCACTCAAACACCCCCCCACAAAAGCACACCGAAAAAGACTAGATAATTAAAATGGGTGTTACAACTCTCCCCCACTTTAATTATTTTCGTCCTTGAAAATTACCTGATGGAAACAATTCTGGATACGCATCCCGCATCCTACTTTCCAATTCCCAGGTCACACTGCCTCCTGCAGCACCTCCCCAAACCACTTTCACCAAAGATATCTCCTTTCCTCGGAGTTGCTTCATCTTACGATCTTCGATCCTCAACGACATCGTCTCAACGGTAAGATTCTCCCGGACTTGCACTTCATCTCTCTGAATCACATGAGATGGGTCCGTGATATACTTTCGAAGTTGCGACACATGAAACACGTCATGCAAATTCAAAAGCTCAGGTGGCAACGCCACCCTATAAGCCACAACACCAATTCTTTGCAGAATCTGATACGGCCCAATAAACTTTGGATCCAGCTTCTTGGATTTCAACGCCCGACCCACACCGGTCACTGGGTTAACTCTCAGGAACACGTCATCACCTTCACTGAATTCCAACTCTTTTCTCCGGTTATCATGATAATTCTTCTGTCTTTCCTGAGACGATTTCATTTTCTCACGAATTGTCTTAGTAGTTTGCTGCACAATTTCTGGTCCCAATACTACATTCTCACCCGTCTCATACCAACACAGAGAAGTTCTGCATCTCCTACCATACAAAGCATCAAAAGGTGCCATCCCAATACTAGAATGGTAACTGTTGTTGTACGTGAACTCGATCAATGGTAAATGAGTATCCCACACACCACCTTTCTCCAACACACAAGCCCTCAGCAAATCCTTCAACGTCTGGATAGTCCTCTCTGACTGACCATCAGTTTGTGGATGATAAGCTGAACTCAGCTTCAACTTAGTACCCAAAGCTTCCTGTAAACTCTTCCAAAATTCTGAAGTAAACCTTGGATCCCTATCCGACACAATACTCGACGGTACACCATACAGCTTCACAATCACCCGAATATAAATCTCTGCCAGCTTCTCCAACGGAAAACTGATATTAATCGGCACAAAATGTGCAGACTTCGTAAGCCGATCCACAATCACCCAAATAGCATCAAATCCTCTTGTCGTGTTCGGAAATCCCGTAACAAAATCCATAGCGATACAATCCCATTTCCAAACCGGAATTTCCAACGGTTGCATAAATCCAGAGGGTCTCTGATGTTCCACCTTCGATTTCTGACACGTCAAATAGGCGTAAACAAACTGAGTTATATCCCTCTTCATACCTGACCACCAAAATATCTTTCTTAAATCATGATACATCTTAGTAGCTCCCGGATGAATACTCAAACCACTACGATGTCTTTCACTCAGAATTGACTTTTTCAGCTCGTCATTATCCGACACACAAATCCTGCCTCAGAATCTCAGCACACCTGCACTATCCAACTTAAGATCACTATCGGAGTCACTTCCTACTCCATACATCAAATCCACTAGCTTTACATCTAGCTTTTGGCCTTCTCTAATCATATCCAAGAAATCGTTGTTCACTTGCAACTTGCCCAACATCACGCAATCTGCCATAGTCTCACAAACCATGCTCAAATCTCTAAACTGCTCAATAAGTTCCATTTCCTTCACCATCATAGCCGACACATGAATTGCTTTTCTGCTCAAAGCATCTGCTACTACATTTGCCTTTCCTGGATGATAACTTAAGTTGAAATCGTAATCCTTCAAGAATTCCAACCATCTTCTCTGTCTCATATTTAGCTCTTTCTGATCAAACAGATACTTCAGACTCTTATGGTCGCTGAACACCTCAAATCGTGAACCATACAAATAGTGCCTCCATATCTTTAACACAAAAACTACCGCGGCCAATTCAAGATCATGAGTAGGGTAATTTCGTTCATGCACCCTCAGTTGCCGCGAAGCATACGCCACCACCCTACCATTCTGCATAAGAACCCCGCCTAATCCCATCTTAGACGCGTCACAGTACACCACAAATGGTTTGCTCAGAGTCGACAACACTAACACTGGTGCCGTAGTCAATCTCTTTTTCAATTCTACAAAGCTCTCTTCACAAGCGGCATCCCACACAAAAAACTTGGTTCTTTCTCGTCAACTGAGTCAACGGCAACGCCAAAGTAGAAAAACCTTCGATAAACCTTCGATAGTACCCTGCTAAACCCAAAAAGCTTCTAACTACTGTTGTTGTCTTTGGCGGTTCCCACTGCAACACTGTACTCACCTTTGATGGGTCTACCGATATACCATCACCAGATATTACATGGCCCAAGAAACACACTGTCTTCAACCAGAACTCACACTTAGACAATTTCGCAAACAGCTTATTATCCTTAAGCACTTGCAGAGCAATTCTCAAATGTCCTGCATGCTCTTCCTCAGACTTAGAATAAATTAGTATATTGTCAATGAACACAATAATAAATTGATCCAAATAAGAATGGAAGATTCAGTTCATATACTCCATGAACACTCCCGGTGCATTAGACACTCCAAAAGGCATTACCGCATATTCGTAATATCCATATCGAGTTCTAAATGCGGTCTTCTGAATATCACCTTCTTTCACTCTAATCTGATGGTAACCCGACCTCAAGTCAATCTTAATGAACACCCGAGCTCCCACCAACTGATCCATCAAATCATCAATCCTTGGAAGAGGATATTTATTCTTAATGGTCACTTTATTCAACTGACGGTAATCGATGCACAAACGCATACTACCATCCTTCTTCTTCACCAACAGTACTGGAGCCCCCCACGGCGACACACTCGGTCTGATAAACTTCCTATCCAACAATTCTCCAATCTGAGACTTCAATTCATCCAATTCCACTGCCGACATCCTGTACGACACTATAGATATAGGCCTCGTACCAGGTACAAGATCAATGCTAAACTCCACTTCTTTCTTCGGAGGTAATTCTATAATATCATCAGGGAACACTTCAGGAAATTCATTCACCACTGCCAACTCCTTCAGTGACGCTTTTCCGTCGACAGCTAATGATGCAAATAAAGCAAACATTTTAGCTTCGTCATCCAACAAGATCCTCAATTCCTTACTAGACAATGAATCTGCCAATGCTTCTTCTTCTGGCGTAAGAAACAACAACACCTTTCGGAAACAATCGATGTAGACTCGAATGAACTCCAACCAGTTCATACCCAGAATAACATCCAACTTACCAAGGGGCAAGAAAATCAGGTCCACTCCAAAATCTCTACCAAAAATAGTCAGTGGACACTTCAAACATACCAAAGAAGTAGTCACTAAACCAACAGAGGGAGTTTCAATAGTCATCCGCCGCTCAAGAGTAGTCAACACCAATCCTAACCTCTTCACACAATCAACAGAGATGAACAAGTGGGTTGCACCCGTATCAACAATAGCAGACAAGGGAACATTATTGATGAAATAAGTACCTTGGATAGAATGCTCTTCACTGGCAGCTTGAGTTCCCAACACCTCAAACACTTTACCACAGGTCTGAGACACCTGAGACGGCTTCGGCTTCTCGCAATGCGTACTGATATGACCCTTCTCACCACAACTATAACAGGTAGGCATAGCGGCCCGACAATCAGCTATCACATGGCCCGTCTTACCACACTTGAAACACTTCTTCACCTCATGAGAACAAACATTGGCATGATGACCCGCGCCACCGCACCGGTAACACTTCCCACCAGCAGACGCTCTCCCTTCTCTGGGCTTCTTATCAGCAGCAGCCTTAAACTTCCCCTTATCAGCAGGAACACTGTAAGGAGTACCACCAAACCTCTGCTTACCCTTACGGTCCTTTGCAACCTTGTAATGTGCAATCCTAGCTCGGTTATCATTATCATAAATTCTACTCCTGCTTATCAGTTTAGGATAATCCCTAATCTTCTGACAAGCAATCCCCATCTTAACTTCCGGACGCAGCCCATTCTCAAACTTCAAACACTTAGAGGTCATCGCCCCGTCAGTATTGTAATAAGGACAATACTGCACCAGATCTTCAAACTTAGCAGCATACTCAACCACCGTCAGATTGCCTTGCTTCAGCTCCAGAAACTCTATCTCCTTAGCACTTTGTATATCCTCCGGAAAATACTTTTCCAGAAAACCAGTTCGAACCACATCTCAAGTAATCCCAGTCCCTGCAGTCTCCAATCTCTGGCGACTGTTATCCCACCAAGCCTCAGCCTCTCCTTCCAGCATGTGGGTACCAAACCTCACATTTTGCTCATCGCTACAACCCATCGCCCTGAAGATCTTCTCAATCTCCTTCAGCCACTTCTGAGCAGCTTCGGGATCCAAAATTCCTCCTTGAAACGTCGGCGGCTTGTTACTCTGAAACTGCGCCAAATCCCTGAATTGCACACCCGCAGCTTGGTTCTAATTAGCAACCACCTGCGCCATCGCTTGCATAGACGCAACCAACGCATCATCATTCCTTCCTGCCATACTGCTTAACAATAACAACAACGCCAGGTTAACAGATACGCAAACCCTATCCTACAGACAGACTCAACTACTACACTGGCCGGACGGACCGACCTGCTCTGATACCAACTTGTAACACCCCGCTCCCCAAAATTAAAATAATCAATTATCAGAGTTGACACACCAAAGCGGGATATCACAAAAGAATCTCAACAAAACACTTCATTAAATGGTTTTCAACAGTAAACAGCGGAAATATCATATATATATATATATATATACATCATATTCGGCCATCCGCCCAAAATATACACAACATTCATCAAGGGTTCCAAAAAAACATGATACGCCACGAAGTAAAACAAAATCATCAAAAAAACAATAAACTCCCAAGCCCCGTGTTACGTATCAGAGCATCCCTACGACCCGACTCGCCACTATCCAAGCTAGCTACGCACCTGGATTATCTGTACTTCCGAAGAAGCACAGACCACAACAACAACAAAAGGGGTGAGAAATCATGATCAAAATATTTAGAGGTAATAGTGTACATGAATAAAAGGCAGTAATCATATGAATATCATTCAACATACATCAACCAGGACCTACAGTCCAACACCAACACATCACACAAGACAATGCAAAAATATGCAACTCAACACCATGATATGCGGTACCGACTCAACATCACCGATGGACACCGGGCCATCAACCCTCAACAAGGGAGCACAGGATAGATCACATACACCCACCAATGGCAATGATCTATCCCCACCATTCTCCACACAGGAGTACGGATGAATCGCATACACTCCTCCTGAGCAACGATTTATCCCACCATTCTCCACACAGGAGTACGGATGGATCGCACACACTCCTCCTGAGCAACGATCCATCCCACCATTCTCCACACAGGAGTACGGGTGAATCGCATACACTCCTCCTGAGCAACGATTCAACCCCACCAAAACATCATGATATGCACGACACCAATGTACAACAACAATTCAAGCACACAAGGTGCACACGATCCTACTGATCACATTTTATACATCGCACGTACTTATTCCACACATCACCATATTTATACATAATAACCTACTCCAAGTTAATTATTCTAATTAAACGAATAACAAGGAAATCACATTCCAACGCCACACATACACTCTTAACTGTTCAACACCAATCTTATATTTAATCATGACCAACAAGGGTCCCACGACACAAGAGAACAGAACAGAACAGCACAAAAACACAAAGTACTGTCATGCTTGCTGGCTCATTCGCCTGGCGAAGCATCAGCGAATGCTCGCTACTCGCTCGCCCAACGAACACCCTAACGAAGGCAGACAGTGGCTACTGGAAGTGTTCGCTACCACTCGCTACCTCCTTCGCCTGGAGAAACCTCTTGCCACCTCCTTCGCCTGGCTAACACACCAGCGAAGACTGAGTTTGTCCACTGCAATGGTTCGCTACCCATTCGCTGGGCTTCGCCTGACGAACCTTCACTTCCTGTTTGCCTAGCGAACCTGCGAACTCAGAATCCCAAACTGTTCATAATCGGCAAAACTCTCCGAAATCACCCGATTTCACTCAAGGCAGTTCCCACAGCACTAGTTCAACATTCTGCAACTTAGCTACATAATCTATTCTAGATTCCACCCGATAAAACATAAGCTCTACCGATTAAATCATTTTCGGCTTAAAATTGCGAACTACCGAAAACCCCAAATCATCCAAACAATTATTCTACCACCACATGCAACAGGTTTATCATGCTAATAACAGTTCAGAATTTCAACAACATATCAAACATGATCATCAATCTACCATGGGGTTAGGGAAATTCCCTCTACCTAGAATTCATGTAACATACCAAATTTCGACCCGTTTCTCCCCCCCCCCCCCCCCCTTACCTCGATAACTCGATCAGATTGCTGAATAATCCGAAGAATGATGATCCTAGCCTTCTTCCTCCTTCTTTTTCTCTACTTGATCGTGCTTCCTCTTCTTCTTTCCTCACCGTGTTCTCCCTTCTCCTTCTATCGTGTTATTTCCTTTTTTCCTTCTTTCTTTCCCAAACAGCCCCTAATACCCCCAAAATCCAAATTCCTCTTATTTACTTAATAATAATAATAATATTAATAATAATATTACCATTATTTATTAAATTATTATCACTAATAAATTCCAAAGTTTAGTAACTAATCTCAATACTTAAGGGCACCCTCCACGCACTCAAACACACCCCCACAAAAGCACACCGAAAAAAACTAGATAATTAAAATGGGTGTTACAACTCGCCTAGCGAGCACTTCTCTACTTCCCTCGTCAGAGCGAATGAGGGTCTTTTTGGTTCTGTCCAAGTCTGGGAGTGTTCGCTATTGGCTCGCTAGGTGCTCGCCTAGCGAACGCTTTGCTAGCTCACTCGACAGTGACTCGCCTAGCAAATACTGCGATACTCAAACCCTCTCTTCTCCAAAAATGTCAAAAGGTCACAAAATCACCTGATTCTAAACAAACAAGTTTCAATAGCCTCGACCTAACAATCCTCGACTAAAATATGCAATTTATTTCGAATTCTAACCGTGAAAACATCGGTTTCTAACGATTCTACCACTTTCGACCTAAAATGGAAAATGTAGAAAAACATCCAAAACAATCCAACAAACTCATACATAATGATACACATTGATAAGATAATAAGATTTCACACTCTTACCCGATTAAATCGAATCTGAGATGTTGATCTTGAGCTATCCAAGCTTTTTCCTCTATTCTCCTCTTCTCTCTTCTTCCTCTTTCTTTCTCTTCCTTTCTATATCTATCTCTTTTCTTTCCCCTTTCTCTTATATATATTTCTATTCTATTTCTCTTTATTATATTTTCTTCTCTCAAAATTATCTACCAATTCATATTCTCATAAAATATCCAACTTAACATTAAACACTAAATGTCAAAAATACCTCCAATTTATTTTCCCTGAACTCTCAAAAATCGGTAAAATAGTATAATATGCAAACATAACATATTAATACATAAATTCCACAACTAAAATAATAATCATCCAAATAAATCAAAAAGACTCAACAAAAATGGGAAATCAGAATCGGGGCGTTACAACTCTCCCCCACTTTAGAAATTTTCGTTCTCGAAAATATTACCTGATCCAAACAAATCCGGATACGACTCTCGCATCCCACTCTCTAATTCCCAAGTCATATTTTCTTCCGAAGCGTCTCCCCACATTACTTTCAAAAGCGTAATATCCTTGCCTCTTAGTTTCTTAACTTCACGATCCAAAATTCTAATCGGTAAAACTTCAATCGTAAGGTTATCTCTCACTTCAACCTCGTCCATAGGAATAACATGTGACGGATCCGGAACATACTTCCGAAGTTGCGAAATATGGAACACATCACGCAAATTCGAAAGATTCGGAGGCAAAGCCACACGATAAGCCACAACACCAACTCGTGCAGTAATCTGATACGAACCAATAAAACGAGAAGTCAACTTCTTCGACTTCAAAGCACGACCCACACCCGTAACCGGTGTAACTCTCAAAAACACATGGTCGCCTTCTTGAAACTCAAGATCTTTTCTCCTTTTGTCATGATAACTCTTCTGCCTACATTGAGAAGCTTTCATCTTTTCTCTAATAAACTTCACTTTCTCTATAGTTTGTTGTACTATCTCCGGTCCAACTACTGACCTCTCACCAGTTTCATGCCAACACAAAGGTGTTCGACATCTCCGACCATACAAGGCCTCAAATGGTGTCATACCAATACTTGAATGAAAACTGTTATTGTAGGTGAACTCAATCAATGCCAAATAACTATCCCAAGCACCACCTTGCTCTAGCCCACAAGCACGCAACAAATCCTCCAACGATTGAATTGTCCTCTCGGTTTGACCATCCGTCTGCGAATGATAAGCCAAACTCAATCTTAACTTAGAACCCAAAGCCTTTTGCAAACTCTCCCAAAACCTCGATGTAAATCTAGGATCTCTATCCGATACAATACTCTTAGGAACTCCATGCAACTTTACAATCACATATACATAAATCTCGGCTAACTTTTCCAAAGGATGACTAATATCAATCGGAATGAAGTGAGCAGATTTAGTAAGCCTATCAACAATCACCCAAATAACATTATGACCTCTTTGCGTATTCCGCAACCCCGTAACAAAATCCATCGATATACTATCCCATTTCCACTTTGGAATATCCAACGGTTGCATAAATCCACTAGGCTTTTGATGTTCCACTTTAGACTTCTGACAAGTCAAACATGCATACACAAATTGAGCTACATCCCTCTTTCTTGATACATCTTATTCGCTCCCGGATGAATACTTAAGTTACTTCGGTGTCCTTCTTCCAATATCATCTTTTTCAACTCCACATCATCGAGAATACAAATACAACCACGAAATCTCAAAGCCCCAAAGTTATCAACCTTGAAATCCTCGTCTCCTTCATCATCAAATCAACGAACTTCAAATCCAACTTTTGCTTTTCACATACGGTAGCAAGAAAATTGTTCGTAACATGCAGCATACCAAGTCTCACACTTCTCGGCGTCATTTCACAAACCAAACTTAAGTCTCACAAACCAAACTTAAGTCTCTAAAATTCTCCAAAAGTTCCCATTCTCTCATCATCAATGCAGACATATGTAACAACTTCCGACTCAAAGTATCGGCCACCATGTTTGCCTTACCCGGATGGTAATTCAAACCAAAATCATAATCCTTCAAAAGCTCTAACCACCTTCTTTGTCTCATATTCAATTCTTTCTGATCAAATAAATACTTCAAACTCTTGTGATCACTAAAAACTTCAAATCTCGCACCATAAAGATAGTTCCTCCAAATTTTTAAAACAAACACCACGGCCGCTAATTCCAAATCATGCGTAGGATAATTCTTTTCATGCACTCTCAATTGTCTTGAAGCATAAGCCACAAATTTTTAGTCTTGCATCAAAACACCACCTAAACCAGTTAAAGAAGCATCACAATAAACCACAAAGGGTTCCGTCGGATTTGGCAAAATCAAAGTCGGCGTTGTCGTCAATCTTCTCCTTAACTCAATAACTCTTTTCATAATCAATATCCCAAATGAAAGCCTTTCCTTTAAAAGTCAATTGCGTTAACGGAAGTGCCAACTTTGAAAATCCCTCATTAAACCTCCGATAATAACCCGCCAAGCCTAAAAAGCTTCGAACCTCCGTAACTGATCTAGGAGACTCCCATTGCATCACCACATCAATCTTGGATGGATCCACACTAATACCACTACCGAAAATAACATGTCCAAGAAAACTTACTTTCGACAACCAAAATTCACACTTCGACAACTTAGCATACAATTGTTTCTCTTTCAAAATCTGTAACACAATCCTTAAATGCTCTTCATGCTCCTCTTGAGACTTAGAGTAAATCAAAATATCATCGATGAACACAACCACAAAACGATCCAACTGATCATGAAAAATACGATTCATGTATTCCATAAATACACCCGGCGCATTAGAAACCCCGAATGGCATCACTAAATATTCATAATGAACATACCGTGTCCTAAAAGCCGTCTTTTGAATATCCTCTTCTTTCACACGAATTTGGTGATATCCCGATCTCAAATCAATCTTCTAAAAATACGCACACCAACCAATTGGTCCATCAAATCATCGATCCTTGGAAGCGAATACTTGTTCTTAATTGTCACCTTGTTCAATTGCCGATAATCAATGCATAATCGCATACTTCCATCTTTCTTCTTTACCAACAATACAGGTGCACCCCAAGGAGAAACACTAGGCCTTACAAATATCTTTTCCAACAAGTCATTCAATTGCTTCTTCAATTCTACCAACTCTGAGGCCGACATACGATACGGTGCCATCAAAACCGGTCTAGTACTAGGAACTAGATCAATAGAAAACTCAACTTCTCTTTCCGGCGGTACATCCGTAATATCCTCCGGAAACACTTCTGGAAAATCACACACCACTGGAAACACATCGAACTCAACTTTGCTCTCCACCGACAATGATGCAAACAAACCAAACAACTGAGCTTCATCCGCTAAAAGTTTCTTAAACTCTTTAGTGGATAGAAAACTCTCATCTTCATCATCTTCCAAAGAAGGAAACCTCACTAACTTGTGATAACAATCTATACAAACTCTATTAAATTGCAACCAGTTCATACCCAATATCACATCCAAACCCTCTAACAACAAACACACTAAATCCATAATGAAGTCTTTACCATACATGGTCAAAGGACAACTTACACACACTAAAGAAGTAGTTACCGACCCTGAAGCAGGAGTCTCAATAACCATCTCACCACCACAAGAAGACATGCACAAATCAATCCAAACGCTTAGCGCACTCAAAAGAAATTAACGAATGAGTCGCTCCAGTATCAATAATAGCAACTAAATGTGTATTATTAATAAAGCATGTACCTTTAATCAATCGATCTGCACTAGTAGTGTCTGAACCTGCTAATGTAAACACCTTTCCGCCCGCTTGAGCTTGTTTCGGCTTAGTACACTTAGTACTAATGTGACCCACTTCTCCATAATTAAAACACTTCACCATATTCCTCCTACAATCTATAGTAGCATGTCCCGTGCTTCCACAGTTAGCACATTTCACTCCGGGATTTCCGCACTCAAATGACTTATGACCCATTTCACCACACTTGTAGCACTTAATGAGACCAGAACTTCCTCCTCCAGATCTCTTATCAAAGTTTCCCCTATGATTTCCCTTATCAACAGGTGTCACATAAGGTCCACTTCTAACTTGTTGCTTTCCTTTTCTTTCACTCAAACTCTTGTAATGAGTAGAACGAGCCTTGCTATCTTCCTCGAAGATTCTACAACATTCCGTCAAGTCCGAAAATCTCCTTATTCTTTGGTATCCCACAGCTTGCTTAATTTCAGGATGTAAACCATTTTCATACTTAACACACTTAGAAAACTCAGCAGTAACCGCAGCATAATGAGGATGAAACTGTACCAATTCTACAAACTTAGCAGTATAGTCCACCACAAACATACTACCTTGTTTCAATTCAAGGAATTCCATCTCCTTCTTCCCCTTCACACTCTCAGGGTAATACTTCCTCAAAAATTCAGTACGAAATAACTCCCAAGTTATCTCTTCATCGTCTACTTCAAGAATCTGACGCATACCGATCCACCAATCGTCGGCTTCTTCTCTCAGCATGTGAGTCTCAAGTCTCACCTTATTCCCTTCCGCACAGCCCATGACTCTAAAGATTCTTTCAATCTCTTTCAACAAAATTTGAGCACCATCAGGATCAAATCTTCCTTTGAAGACCGGTGGTTGATTCTTCCTGAACTCATCGTTAGCATTTACATTCTGCGCACCCTGCACCGCCCTAGCCATTGCCTCCAATTTAGCAACCATCGCATTGTCGTTACGACCAGCCATATTCTGATAATTCCCAAAAATAACAACAAGGTTAAACAACCGTTTAACCAACACAACAACGAGACAGACACAACTGACTCAACACTGGCTCTGATACCACTTAATGTAACACCCCCTTTCTATACCCCCAAATAATCAAATAAATCATTTAGGCACATATAAAAATTCATTTCATCAAAGTATAATTAAAACATGGTATAAAAGAGGCATGTCACATTATACGTGAAATTATAACATATAACACCTGCTCACAAAGATATGCAATAGTGGGGTAACTTGCAACAGAGGAACTTAGTCCTTACACCCACATCTCAATATTTAGAATAAAAGCGGAAAATCTAAACATTGAATAACATCAAAACATATAATCATATATATATATATATATATATATATATATATATATATATATATATATATATATATATATATATATATATATATATATATATATATATATATATATATATATATATATATATATATATATATATATATATATATATATATATATATATATATATATATATATATATATATATATATATATATATATATATATATATATATATATATATATATATATATATATATATATATATATATATGTCAACCAGTTTGATTCAACCATATTCAACATGTTTTCATAAACATTCCATCATCAAGATACATATACAATGTATCACAAAAGAATTCTATAAAATCCTAGCTACCCAGTGCTACATATCAGAGCCAACCGACCAAAAAGAATGAAGCCACGCTTCACAAAAAGACCTCCAGCGCACCTACGCTGCAATGCCACATAGAGCATCATAAAACAGCAGAAGGGTGAGTGAGAAATATTATCATAATAATCAATGCATATATATATATATATATATATATATATATATATATATATATATATATATATATATATATATATATATATATATATATATATATATATATATATATATATATATATATATATATATATATATATATATATATATATATATATATATATATATATATATATATATATATATATATATATATATATATATATATATATATATATATATATATATATATATATATATATATATATATATATATATATATATATATATATATATATATATATATATATATATATATATATATATATATATATATATATATATATATATATATATATATATATATATATATATATATATATATATATATATATATATATATATATATATATATATATATATATATATATATATATATATATATATATATAGAATACACATATTCCACATTCTCACCACATTCATCAAAATTCAACATATACATCACAATGTATATACACAAAACTAAGCATATTCATCATTCATACTTCTACAATTCACATCATTTACACATAAACATTTATAATTATGTTCATTCGCCAATCACAATTATAATGATGATAAATGCAACTCATAGAGACCGACTCACGACTCTATGCAGATGCAAATGCGGTACCGACTCAATCATCTCAAGTTCACTCAGGAACTTATTGGAACCATCGCTCACACCCCACATGGGCACACGATGTTCACCCATTGCTCACACCCCACACGGGCACCTAATGTTATGGATTGCTCACACCCCACCTTGGGCATACAACCCGGTTGCTCACACCCACATGGCACACAACCATCCATAACCACCGCTCACACCCACATGGCACACGATGTTACGACATATTCTCACTATAATCACACAACACAAGAATGTATATCATGATGCTTCACATGCAAAATGACTCCATACACTTCTTGAAATGCATACATATTCATAATGTTTTCATGCATTTTCATCTCATCTAATCTCATACAATCATTATACATTCACAATGTATATTCCATATTGTATTCAACATTCATCACATTCTATCGCATACAATCAATATGCATTCACAATATCATGCCAAACGGCAACAAACTCCATCACAATCACCATGCATTTTTAATCAATTTGAGCAATGCATATATATTTTCCAAAAGGCCACGATTCACAATCGATTCCACAATCTAGGATTCACGCCATACGGCTACCCACAACATATCATATCACAGCACACAAGCTACACATCGAAGAATCGATATTGGATTGAAACAAAAATAAAATGTTATTCTGTCACGCTCGTTATACTGCTCGCTTAGCAAAGTCATAACGAACACTCGCTACTGGCTCGCCTAGCGAACATGCTAGCGAATGCTGTCATTATGCTACTGGAAGTGTTCGATACTTACTCGTTGGTGCCTCGCCTAGCGAGCACTTCACTACTTCCCTCGCCAGAGCGAATGAGGGTCTTTTTGGTTCTGTCCATGTCTGGGAGTGTTCGCTACTGGCTCGCTAGGTGCTCGCCTAGCGAACACTTCGCTAGCTCACTCGCCAGCGACTCGCCTAGCGAATACTGTGATACTCAAACCCTCTCTTCTCCAAAAATGTCAAAAGGTCACAAAATCACCCGATTCCAAACAAACAAGTTTCAATAGCCTCTGCCTAATAATCCTCGACTAAACTACGCAATTTATTTCGAATTCTAACTGTGAAAATATCGGTTTCTAACGATTCTACCACTTTCGACCTAAAATGGAAAATATAGAAAAACATCCAAAACAATCCAACAAACTCATACATAATGATACACATTGATAAGATAATAATATTTCACACCGTTACCCGATTAAATCGAATCCTAGATGTTGATCTTGAGTTATCCAAGCTTTTTCCTCTATTCTCCTCTTCTCTCTTCTTCCTCTTTCTTTCTCTTCCTTTCTATATCTATCTCTTTTCTTTCCACTTTCTCTTATATATATTTCTATTCTATTTCTCTCTATTATATTTTCTTCTCTCAAAATTATCTACCAATTCATATTCTCACAAAATATCCAACTTAACATTAAATACTATATGTCTAAAATACCCTCCAATCTATTTTCCCCGAACTCTCAAAAATCGGTAAAATAGTATAATATGCAAACATAACATATTAATACATAAATTCCATAATTAAAATAATAATAATCCAAATAAATCAAAAAGACTCAATAAAAATGGGAAATCAGAATCGGGGCGTTACACCCTTGCCTCCTATAACATTGAGGCAAACGATTTGTACTTCATCGAGTTGTCCCAAAAACTAGTTGAATGTCACTCATAGTATCTTATCTACAGTCTGATAAACTTCCACTAGACGAGAAAGAAGCGATAAGAATGTGGAAAGAGATTGCCAAATACACCCTTCTTTTTGGGAAACTTTATAAAATAGGGAAAGCCTCCCCATGCTGCAATGCTTGGGTGAACACAAAACCGCCTATTACTTGCAGAGGTGCACAAGGGGCATGTAGCAGTCACATTGGTAGAAATGCCTTCGCTCACTAATTGTTAAGAGCAAGGTATTACTAGCATACTCTAATGAAGGATAGAATCAACTTTATCAAGATATGTGATAAATTCTAGAGACATGTTGGCCTTCACCATGCTCTAAGAAAATTTCTCTAGTAGATAACGTCTCCCTAGCCCTTATACCAATGGGGCATGGACATTTTAGGCTCGTTCCCCTTGGCTCTAGGTCAATTGAAGTTTTTAATAGCAGGAGTCGATTACTTCACCAAACGGATAGAATTAGAGGCGGTATCCAAAATTACGATAGAAAGAGTGCATCATTTATAGTGTTAGACAATTATGTGTAAATACGGGCTTCCAAGAGCCATTGCCTCTGATAATGGACCCAATTTGGCATCGCTATGGTCACATACTTTTGTAAATACTTAGGAGTGCAAATGAAATTTGTGTTTGTGGTTCACCCCAAGCCAAGGGCCAAGCTGAGTCAGCAAACAAAGTAATTATGTATGGACTCAAGAAGAAAATTAACGATTCCAAAGGCTTATGGGTGGAACTACTGCATGAGATATTATGGTCATACCACACCATTTTTCACTCCACCACCAAAGAAACCTTATTTTCCATGGTTTACAGAGTGGAACCCATGCTACATGTAGAGATCAATACACCCTCGTAGCAACGATCCTAGTTCAATGAAAAGGCAAACGAGATATGCTTGAAGTGTGTGATAGACCTAATTGACAAATTGAGGGAAGTCGCTTATGTCTGAGAGTTTTCCGCAAAACATAGGGCCTCCTACATATATAACTGTAGGGTCAAGCCAAAAGAAACTAAACATGGCGCCC
Organism: Lathyrus sativus; assembly: GCA_963859935.3. NCBI lineage: Eukaryota > Viridiplantae > Streptophyta > Magnoliopsida > Fabales > Fabaceae > Lathyrus > Lathyrus sativus. The sequence goes on from OZ012741.1 coordinate 23,608,265, forward strand.
TGGTTTTGAAATAGGTAGTTTTACTCGCACATCAAATAAAACTACAACCCAAATAGGAGGAACTGTATCACATATTTTAGAAGCTTCCTTGAGGCACACAAGATGCAGGAGATGAAAGGAACTCTCTTTCCCAGAACCTGGAATGCTCTCCATCTTAGATGTTATTATAGTTAAAATTATTTATAATTCTCCAGTAAGTGTCTTTATTATGTACTTATGCATAACTATTGAGTAATTTATTCCCAAGAGATATGTTTACCATGAATGTATTTATGTTGGACTTCATAATGAAGGTACTTGTTTCCCTCCGAGATAATATTTTGCATTGTAGTTCATAACAAAGGTCCTTGCTGCTCTCTGAGGCAATACTGTAAGAGTGGAATGCACCTAAGAGGGGCGGGGGAGGGGGGGTGAGTTAGGTACTTAAAAATTTCTTCGGTTTTGTGGTAGAATTCTGGTTTTACTTTCCTAGAAGTTTCTACGTGAGGAATCGGTAAATTGCGGAAAGTAAAAGTGACACGGTGAGATATCCTAGTTTCCCTCACAGTCCGAGAGTACTCTAGTCCCGTTTCAACATGAAAGAGATTTTTAATAATCGTTTGATCCTAGACAAGACTTTCTACCTAGTCTTTCGATATAGACGTAAAACAATCAAACTACCAAGAGCACACTCTTGGATTTTCAACTAAGTCCAATGAGAACAATCCTCTCAATATGGACCTCTTGCTTCCAACAATCCTGGACAGCAAGGTAATAATCCTTACAATCTTAATTCCAACAATCCTAGAACACTTAGATATTTGAATAACTTATTTGAATGGTATTGAAAGTGTCTTCAAATTTATCAATATTTCGGTTGATCTTCCTCTTAATTATCCACCTCTATATAACTTATCAAGTGATCAAAATGTAAGAGACTGAAACTTAGATGAATTTCTGAAAATTTGAGAATGCAAGTTTCACTCTATGAAAATTTTAGAATTTTTGACACTTGAAAAATATGAAAAGTAAGAGATGAAAAATATTTGAAAATTTTATGCAAGAAGTTGATTTTAAAATCTGAGTTTAGAGGTTTATATATGCCTCTAAACACCCTTTCAGAAATGGCTATAAAGATCAAAAGATGCCATGGTTCAAGAAGAAGAGGAAAACATTTTTCAAACCAAAAGATGCAACTTTCTGGCCTACACGTCAGTGGTAATCGGTTACCATAAGTGGGTAACCAGTTACCTGCCTTTAACGTAACCAAAATTTGAAAAATTGCAGCAAGTAATCGGTTACCAGTTTTGGGTAACCGATTTCTCAGTGACAATTTCCAGAAACCAATTTTCTTCCAAAATAAGACAAATTGCATAGTTTTATGTGAAAAGGTTCTTTTATGCAATGCAAGAAGGAGATGAAGTTTGAACACTTGAATAAGGTACATAAATGCTTAAATTGTTGTACCTCCATTGTGTCAAAAATTTTCTTCTTTCTTGATCAAACTTTGATATATTGAATTGAAAGAGAATTGCTTTAGCTTGATATAATCTTGAATTCTTTGAGAGCCATCCTTGCATGTTGTGGATTATTTTGTCACCAAAATCAGTTGAGAAGCTTGTCTTCATAGTCTCTTCCTTTTTGATGATGACAACCTCTGCTTGAAAATTAATTTTCCACTGGCTTTTCTAATAATGGCTCAAGAGCTCCCCCTCAGATAGTGCTCCCCCTTAATCGTTGATTTAAGAGAGTCTTTGATATTTCTGCACAATTTTGTTATAAAGCACAAGAATAGTACATGTTTCTTCTCCCCCTTTGTCAACAACAAAAAGGATGGGAAAGCCAACACACCAAAAATCATAGATATGAAAACTTCACGATACGAAACAATACAAACAATCACTTTTACGAAACAACCACGATACTTGAATGAAAACAAACATAGCATTGCACAAACACACTGTTGTACGTGATTTTTCCAACATGAAACGTAAAATACGGAAACATAAAACTGAAGTTTAAAACATAAAAAAATAAACATAATTAATCACTTTTCGACATGTCTTCATCATCATCATCATTGACATCAACAACATCATCATCTTCTTCATCATGATCTTGTTCCATTGCTTGTTGTTGCTGCATAGTCATAGCTTTAAACATGTTTTGCATTGGGGCCATTCCTTTCTGATGCTCCCTTATGTTGAGATCCACTTTGGAGTCGAGAGCCACAAGCTTTTTGTAGATGAGCTCATTGGTGTAACCCTCCTCAGGAGCCGAAACAACAACAACATACGAAGAAGTAGAATCATCTTTGTAAACATATCTTCCATTGTTATTTAAGATGATCCTGGTATTTTTTATCACCATCGAAGCATTAATCTTGTTTTCCTTGGATATCATTTTTGTGTGAGGTTCCCTTTGAAGTAGAACATAACTTGATTCTAAATTTTTTTAGACTATCCTTCCGTAGGGAAGTCCTCCGGATAGAGTCCTTGCATGTCCCATATGAGTTAAGATGACATACACCCAGTTAACCTGCAAGTTAGATTTCATGGCAAAAAGCAGTGGCATTTCCATTTCACTCACTTGAGACTGATTTGAATGCTCAGGAACCAACACATAATCAAGTATATAATGTAACATTCGATCACTAACGGTTAAATTCTTCGCCAGCTTGATGACACGAGAAGAATCTGGATTTTGTCTACTCATTAATTCTTCTTGTGTAATCCTAGAAATTTCAACATAATACTCCATCATATTAAAATTATCCCATGGAGCTTCTTCCAATTGAAATCCAGTTTTAATCAAAGCACCTGTAGATGGAACTTCTAATACCAGACCTAACTGCTCTACAATTGCACTAACAAATTCTCCTTTAACCTCAGCTTCCAATCCAAAATTTCCTTCCTCATTATATCCAATTACAAGAGTATAGAAAAATTCTTTTACTAAATCCGGATAAACCGGTCCAACATCGCTAACCATTTTCTCTAAACCTTGTTTCTTAATTAATTCTGGAAAGTTAAAATTGTGAGTAGTAAAATTGAGCCGCCTTGACTTCACTGTAGGTTCTTGCACAGCTTCTGCAGGTTCAGAAGATTCACCAATTTTGTTTTTCCCTTTGTCTTGCCTCTTTGGAGCCATTTATGAAGTTTTTTGAGCTTCTAGGGTTTTGACAAAGAGAGTGTGAAGTTTGGATTTGAGATGAATGGGGAGAAGCTTTGATGGGGTATTTAAGGTGAAGTGGGTGTTCATGGAGTTTATGAGTTGTTTATCAAAGCTTTGAATGTGAAGAGGAGAAGTTTGAAGATGAGATGGATGTGAAGAGAGTCTTTTAAGTCTTAAACAATAAGTGCTTAGAGAGTGGGAAGAGTGAAGGATCGAGTTTTAAGAACTTTTCCAATTCTGGTTGTTTTAAAAAAAATATGAAATACAATCAGTGGTAACCGGTTACTTCAACTGGGTAACTGATTACCTCCACACAAAAATATCATAGAGTTGAAAATGTAACAGTGGTAACTAGTTACTCAAAATGAGTAACTGGTTACTTCATGCAAAAAAAAAAACAGTAACCTTTTTCTCTTTACCACATGAAAATTTTCACAACTTAATATTCAAATATGTTAGTATAGTACATAATGCCTATGATAAAAAGTTACACAAGTCAAAATACATAATTTTAGCTTATGTAAAATGAAGATATAAAACTTGGTAATTTTTCACATATAACCAAAATACAAAGACTTAGAAATAAATACCTTTGCATTATTTTTATGAAAAATAATGAATTACCATTGAAGATTATACATCACTTTCATCTAATATTCCAAGTTATCTTTAGATTTTGTAAAATGGTTCTCTTGGAAGTGGTTTGGTGAAGATGCCTACCAGTTGATTATGAGTATCGACAAATGTTACTTCAACGTTCTTTTGTAGAACATGGTCTCGTAGGAAATGGTGTCTGATATCAATGTGTTTTGTTCTTGAATGCATCACAAGATTATTTGTAATGTTGATCGCACTCGTATTGTCACACCTAAGAGGAACGCATCCAAGATTTAATCCATAGTCGTATAACTGTTGTTTGAGCCAAAGAATCTGAGCATAACAACTTCCAGCCGCAATGTATTCCGCTTCAGCTGTGCTAAGTGCAACACATGCTTACTTCTTACATGACTAAGATACTAATGCATTTCCAAGTATATGACAAGTTCCACTTGTGCTCTTGTGATCTGTCTTACATCTTGCATAGTCTGAATCAGAATAACCTACAAGATTACATATACTACCTTTGGGATACCATAATCCAACATTTGTTGTTCCTTTGAGATACTTCATGATTCTCTTCACAACGGTGAGATGTGACTCCTTTGGATTTTCTTGAAATTGCGTACATAGACACACACTAAACATAATGTCAGGACGGCTTGCCGTCAAATATATAAGAGAACCAATCATACCTTGGTACTTTGTGATATCAACTAAGATTTCGATTCATCTTGATCAACATATGTTCCTAATCCCATCGGAGTAGACATAGCCTTGAAACCATCCATATCAAATCTTTTCAATAGCGCTTTGCAATACTTTGATTGGTTGATGAAGATGTCGTACTTCATATGCTTGATTTAAAGTCCAAGGAAATAATTCATTTTGCCTATCATAGACATTTCAAACTCTCCTTGCTTCATCAATGAGAATTCCTCACATAGGTATTTATTAGTCGATCTAAATATAATGTCATTAATGTAGACCTGAACTAGCAAAGTGTTATCCCTAATTCGCTTGATGAATAAGGTCTTACCAACTTTACCTTTTTCAAATCTTTTCTCGCACAGAAAATTGCTGAGTTGATCATACTATGCCCTTGGAGCCTGCTTTAAGCCATAAAGAGCCTTTCTCAACTTGAAGACATGTGATGGATTCTTGAAATCTTCGAAGCCTGGGGGTTGCTTAACATAGACTTCTTCATTGATGTAGCCATTAAGGAAAGCGCTCTTAACGTCCATCTGGTACAACTGAAAATTCAAAGAACAAGCATAAGCAAGAAATAACCGAATAGCCTCTAACCTTGCAACCAGAGCGAAAGTTTCTTCAAAGTAGATTCCTTCTTCTTGATTATACCCTTGGGCTACCAGTCTTGCCTTGTTTCGAACAATTATCTTGTTCTCGTCAATTTTGTTCTTAAACACCCCTCTCGTACCAATGATGTGCTTATTACTTGGTATAGGAACAAGCTCCCAAACTTGATTCCTCTCAAATTGGTTGAATTCTTCTTGCATGGCAATGATCCATTGGTCGCCTTCTAAGGCTTCATCAACTTTAGAAGGTTCGATTTGAGATACAAACGCCATATTTAAGCATGCATCCTTAAGATTGAGTCTTGTTGTAACGCCTTAACTAATATCACCAATAACTTTATTGATCGGGTGATCTCTATGTGTCCTTCATTCCTTTGGTAAATCATCATATTTTGTCTCTTGTTGAATTTGTTGCTTAGGTTGATCATTTGCTTTAGAATTACCTTCTTCGGGAATATCTACAATATCATCATCTTCATCACACAAAATGACTTCCTCCTTTGAGGGATTAGATTCATCAAATTTAACATGCATAGATTCTTCAATAGTTAAAGTTCTTTTATTGTAAATTCTAAAAGCCTTACTAGAGAGAGAGTAGCCGAGAAAAATGTCTTCGTCAGATTTCTCGTCAAACCTATCAAGGTTGTCTTTGTCATTATTCAAGACAAAGCACTTACATCCAAAGATCTGAGAATAAGAAATATTTGGTTTTCTCCCTTTGAAAAGTTCATAGGGAGTCTTTTTAAGAATAGGTTTAATATTAACACGATTACTTACAAAACATGCCATACTAACCGCATTCGCCCAAAAGTATTTTGGAAGATTCAAGTCGCTTAGCATCGTTCTTGCAAGTTCTACCAATGATCTATTCTTTCTTTCTACAACACCATTTTGTTGGGGAGTTCTTGATGCCGAGAAGTTGTGAGAGATTCCATATTCTTCGCAAAATTCTTCAAACAGGGCATTTTGAAATTCTCCACCATGGTCGCTTCTTATGGAGACAATTTTTAACGCTTTCTCATTTTGAATTTGTTTCGTAAACTTCTTGAATTTTTTGAAAGCATCATTTTTCTACACTAAAAAGTAAGTCCAACAAAATCTAGAATAATCATCAATGATAACCAAAGCATAAACATTACCTCTGAAGCTTTTTGTTCTTGATGGACCAAATAATTCCATGTGTAACAAGTGTAGTGGCCTTGTAGTGGACACCACATTCTTTGACTTGAAAGTTGATTTGGTCTGTTTCCCTTTTTAACATGCGTGACACAACTTATCCTTGATAAATTTGATCTTAGGCAAACCAACAACTAGGTCATGTTTAGCCAACTTGTTTAAATGTTCCATGTGTATATGAGCAAATCTCTTATGCCATAACCATGAATCATTATTGTTTGCCATGAGACATTTAACCTTCAAAGATAAATTGTCAAGAGTAATCATAAATATGTTATTGACTCTTTTACCTTTTAGCTTTACATCTTTAGTGACTTCGTCTTCTATCAAGCATTCATCTTTTGTAAAGTTGATTTTAAATCCTTTGTCACATAATTGGCTTATGCTAATTAGGTTGTGCTTTAGTCCTTCGACATAAAGGATATCCTCAATAGATGTGAAAGATGGTGCTCCAACTTTTCCTATGCCAAGAATCCTTCCTTTTTTATTGTCACCATAGGTAACATAACCCTTGGCCTTAAGCTTTAGATTTGAAAATTTGTTGAGGTCACCGGTCATATGCTTCGAACAACCACTATCAAGATACCAAAGATTTGAAGTGGTCTTCAAGCAAACCTACAAAACAGATTACTTCTTGTTAGGTACCCAAGTTGCTTTGGGTCCTTCATAATTAGTACCCTTCTTAACCCGCACATAATGCCCGCTTGCTATACTGAAATTTATAACATAGTACGCATTATATTTATGGCCTATAATACCACAATAGAAATAATTAGGTACAAAGTTACTCTTATATCTAGGAACGAAAGATTTCTTTTTCTTAGCCTTTTTCTTTTTATGATGACGATGCACAACTTTAGGCTTGCTCACTTTCTCTTTAGAAGTTTGGTCACTGGCCTTAACAAAGATTGTTTTGTTAGAACTTGGTTTAGAAAACTTTGAATATCCAAGTTCGCTTTTATCGCTTGAGTATATTTGTTGGCTAAGGACCCCTTCTAAACCAATTTGTCCTTTTTCGTATCTTTCAAGAGTTGTTTTAAGTTGGACAATTTGAAATGAAAGTGACTCACAGTTTTTGCATACAAAGTTTTGTTTCTCTTCACTAATAATTTTTTCTTTTTCATTCTTTTCATCTTTCTCATTCTATTCAATGATATTTACTTTTTCTTCTAAAGATGATATTTGTTTCTTTTGTGAAGATATGGTTTTATACAAAACTTTGCATTCATTTAATAGTTCATTTATAGCCTCTTGAGTATCATTATCATAAAACTTTGCATTTGTCGTCAGAGTGATGAGAAGCCATCAATTCCAAATTTTCACTTTCGTCACTTTTGGATTCGGATGATGAACTAATGTCATTGTCTTTCCATGCAACATAAGCCTTTTTGTTCTTAGTCTCCTTTTTACCTTTGAATCCATTCTTCTTTGAAAGTCTTGGACACTTCGGTTTGATGTGACCTTGTTTCCCACATTCATAACATGTAAAGTCTTGACTTGATGTGGAAGTCTCCTTTTTATTCAAGTGCTTCTTCCTTTTTTCATAGTCGAAAGGTTTGTCACTTTTTTTGAAGAATTTTCCAAGTCTCTTTACTAGTAACATAAAATTCTCATCTTCCTCCGATGCACAACCATCTTGTCCTTCTTTTGAATCTACTTTTAGAGCAATACCTTTATACTTTTTCTCTTGATGTTCATGCTTCTCAAGACGACCAAGTTCTAATTCGTGCTCTTGAAGCTTTCCAAAGAGTGATGCAGAAGTAATTGTTGAGAGACTCGTCTTCTCTGATATTTGTCGCTACCGCGAAAAACGAGGCCAGCAAGACAGAAGAGTCGCCACCTTTCATTATTTATCCCTCAGAATGGGAAAGGAAACGATCGGAAAAACCTGACGCAGAGGTATAAGACAAGGTCATCGCAACCATTGCCTGGATTCGGGAGTCGGTTACGCAAGGGGAAGGTATTAGCACCCCTCATGTCCATCGTACTCGATGGGATCCATGCTTATTGTGTTTATCTGACGGGTTCGTTAAATCTATATACGCTAAAGGTCTGGTCTGAAAAGAAAAGAAAATGAAAATGACTAGGCAAAGCGTCGCACTTTATGCCTACGTATTCCCGTCTGGAACGAGAAATCAAAGTCAACGTAGTTCGCCTAACTACGGGGAAAGGTTGCTCGCCAAGATATCACATCTTGTGCCTACTTACTTTCACACGGCACGAAAGATCAGAGTAAACATAGTTCGGGACACGAGAGACACAGGTTTATCCTTTTTATCCGAGTAGGGTTAACAGACGGTTCCAGCAGTTGGTGTATGCAGCTCGACCATTGGAGAGTTAGGTGTTTACCGTTTGCGGTAGAACTGGGAGTTAACAGAACTCTCCTTCTGAAAAAGGGTTTCCAAGAATTAAAGGTCCAAGCGGACAAAAAGAGTTTGATCTTTGTTTTTTGTTTTTTAGAGAAGTGTCTTTTATGGATGTTTGCAACTGATATCGCACTAGAGATTATGACCTGAGAGTGAATGCGTCGCATGTCACCCAAAGGGTACCATACTAAACATACAGACTGTTGAAAAGAAACTCTCCAACAATCCTTTCTCAAGTAGCTTAAGGCTCGTAGCGTACGATGTCAATTAACCTTTATTACTGTATTTTGATTTTGTTTGAAGATGAGAAGAGAAAGGACGCACTAAAGGGGAACTGATCCAATCCTAAAGTTGTCGTGCAAAAATTGAACCTATGGTTGAGGTTAGGAGGGAACTACCTAATGTTATCATGCATGGTTAGAACCCTAATGTCTGTCATAACTTCTCTTGAACAAGAGAAGTCAGAGTTCCTAGGGGAACATGGCAAAGGAAAACAACAGCAAAAGAAACAATTGTACAGAAACAACTGTAAATAAAATGCATGCAATGCAACAACCAAGCAGAAGGAGCCAAGCTCAACTTCTAGAACAAGCAAGCCCAGAGGCAACACACAAAACACAGGCAAGGGAGACAGACTCAACCTTAAGCCAGCAAGCAAAGCCAATCAATAACAGTCAAGCAGAGGGAGCCAGAGTCAACCTCTAGATGCAAACAAGCAAAGGGAGCTATTCTCAAAATTTAGGATGCTCTTATGCCTAAATCACTATATGAGAAACCTAGTCTAATGTAACACGCAGTCAATCAGTCACACAAGCAAAGCAGAGCAGTCAGAAAATAACAGCATACAAACTAGCAGACAAACAGCTCAACAGCAAAGCAGATAAACAGCAAGCAATCAAACAGCTGCAAACAAAATTCAAGCAATCTTCAAGAGAAGTCTTCATCTCCATGCTCCAACAAGAGAAGAGAGAGTAAACATCAAGAATATTGGATTGATGATGGGAAGCAGAAAGGAAACCAAAGGAATCCCTCCTGACACTCAACCAGTCATCAGAGATAGGCATCCTCAAAGGTTCTACCTCTTGTGAAATGCCACACATCCTTCCAAAGGAAAGATGAGGCTTTCACATAGGGACCTTGAATCATAGGATGAGAGTGGAAAGCAATCAAAGCAATCCATGTTTATTTGAAGAAAGAGAGAACAACTAAGCTCTTCCTAAACCCTAATTGAACAAGCTCAAAGAAAGCTTCTAAAGGGAAGTCTAAACACCAAATCAAACACCACCATCAAGCAAACAGAAGCTTAAACATGTATAAAACACCATCAAAGAAGATTAACAAGCTTATCATGCACTAAAGGCAACCATTGAGGTCATTCTAAAGCAAGTGCTATGTTGAAAGCAACCTAAAACTAGCCTAAGTATTAAATCTATGAAAAATCCTAAAACACCTTATAAAATCCTAAGAAATTTTCTAAGGGAAACTAAACATGTTAAGGACCTATGTGCAAAGGTTCAGAGCCTTAATCTAAAGGGAAGTCACCTAAAGAAATCCTAGATCACAAGGTATCTAACTAAAACCCTAAAATAGAAAGTCTAATGATCCTAATCCAAAACAGAACCTATTTTTGTCTAATAAATCAAAATTAAATCATAGGGGATCATGCATCTCTAATCTACCAGCTAGCAAAAAATCAGCCCAAGATTCAATACCAATTGCAAGAACAAAAATTAACAAAAACATGTATACAATATGCAAAATTAAAGAAATTAATAAAATGGAGAAAATCAATTTAAATTGAAAAATAAGCAAAAATGAAATGTAAAAGCATAGAAAAATCACAAATAAAATGAGGATCATGAACATATTTTTATTTTATTTTTCTGATGAATATTGAAATTAAAATGAATTTTAGATTGAAAATACAATTAAAATAAAAAGAAAATCAAATAAAAGAATTAAAATGCCAGAAATAAAAGAGGAGCGTAGGATGGTTGGACTTGGTCTCATGATCCAAAGGCTCTCAGGCTGCCACCTCAATAAATGAAACGCAACGTTTCATTCCAAAACTCAAACTCTCAAAACAAGTCATGGCCACACGATGTGCATACAAAGTCCACTTTCAGGCTAGATCCAAGGGCTCAACACTCATCTTCTTCGTTTGAATGGGAAAAGGGAGGGAGAGTTGCAGAGGTGGACCAGACGGTGGTCCGGTGATGCGCCACCGTCTTCTCCAGCGACCAAACATTTACAGGTCATTAAAACTTAACAAAATCTACATCAATCCACTCCAAATTCCACGCTGATTTCAAATATGACATTCATTTCTCTCAACTCTCACCAGAAAATAAAACACGAAGAAGATCTTAAAATTCAACTCAATTTGCAATCTCACCAATCCTTAATCTAAAACCATAGATCTCTTCCTTATGTTTCACTGATCATCCTCCACAAATTAAATCATGCTAAATCCTCAAGATCAGATCAATTCAACTTCAAACAGAAATTACACATCAACCTAAACTGTCTCGAAACTCTCAATTCATGATCCAAAATCCATCTAAGCAACTTCCTAAAGCTTAATCGCATGCAAGCAGATGCTAAATCATGATGAATCTTCAATAATTTTGAAAACTACATACCTGTGTTAGAGCTTGAAATTGAGGTATCTAGAACACGATTCCCAGCCTCAAACTATGTAGATCCACTCAATGTTTGATGCTGAAGGTGTTTGTAACTTCAATTTGCTTTGAATTGGCCTGGAAATGAAATCAAGATTTCCAATTCTCCTCTTGAAACTCAACTTGCAAGCTCTGGTTCTAGCATGAATCAATCATCAAAACTGTTCTGAATTCAATATAGAACTTAAATAGAAGTGTTTTGTGGGCTTTTTTTGATCCAATGGAGGCCCAAATCAGAAAATCCACTTTTCAATTTTCTTTCAAAACTTCAACAATGGAGAGCACGATTTTTGGATCAAAACTTCCCTTGGAAGCTTCCATTCAACTCCTTGTGGTCTGTTGAGAGTGTCTAGAGTGATTAGAGAGCTTGAATTCATCCCATGACCAAATTTGGATATGTTGCTTACTTGTGAAGTAACAAGCCACAAAGCTATGAAATTGACCTCAAATGAAAATTCTAAAAATGCCAAAGTACTCAAAATGGTTTTTCTGATTAAAATGAGTACCCACTTGCCTTGTTTGAGCACAAAATGAATTAATTATGAATTTTCACTTAAATGCCTTTAAATTCTTCCTTTTGCCAAATTTCTCAAACCAAATCTCACCCTAAGCCAAATTAATTCATCATGAGGACATGGTTGACCTAAAAACACCATTTTGAGCAAGTTTTGTGTTGAACAAAATTTCATTTGAAGCTTTCAAGATGGAGATAATGACCTATAATGCCAAATGACCTATAATCTCACTTTCCCAAAATAACCCTAACTTGTAAACCTCATAACTTGAGTTCTACAAACCAGATGGAAGACTTATCATACAATTTGGAAAGCTAGGCTCAAGACATACAACTTTAATGTTGGCCAAAAGTTTAGGAGAAACACCCTTCTAGGTCAAAAGTTCCATGGACGTTGGTTGACTTTCACAGACAAATTTCACATTCTTCAGATGACCTGTAACTTGTCTAGGTCATAACTTGAGTTCTATAAATCCAATGGAGGACTTCTAGTACTCAAATTAAATCTAAGAGCATGATCTACAAGCTTCATGTTTACCAAAAGTGGAGATGAAACTTGTATCTTGAGATAAGTGGTCTTGAAGTTAGGTACTAAATAAGGGATTTTACCCTGAGAACCCTAATTTAGCAACTCCCCACACTTTGAATTCTTCTTGAATTGATCTTGGAATATCATCTCATGTGTCTCAACACAACTCTCCATGATCACAAAGACTTAGAAATAGGTTTTGATCCTCTTCAATTGCACAGTTGACTTAAGGTTGACCAGATGAAAACCCTAATTGCAACACCCTCAACTATGGCTCTCCATACTTAGCACAATGACTTGATTGAGCTCCACTATGACCCTCAAGGCACTCCATGAGCTCTATCCACACACCCTATCCATGATCAAGGCCTCACAACCCACTGATGCTCTTCCATTGGTCCTCATCTTAGGAGATCAACCCCATACAAACAACTGAACTTCTCAAGAACCCAACTCTCTTCCTGATGACTTTGGTGACTTCTCAAGCTTGAACAAAACTTCTAGATAGGCTCCTCTTGGCATAAACCACACTTGATCCCCTGCTAAATGAACAATGATATGCTAAGCAAATGCTAAAATAATGCAATGCTAATGCAATGAAACATAAACCAAGTGATAAAAAGGTTAGGCAAATTTTGGGGTACAACAATATTGACGTAACTTTGGGTTGCCAATCTCTTGTTAAAGATCTTAACACTTTAAGATTTAATTCATCATTGGAGAATGTTTTACCTAATGCAATCAAATGGTTAGTCAAATGAACAAATCTTTTCTGAAGAGCAACAATAGATTCTCTGGGCAGCATACAAAACATCTCATCTTCTTGACTTAGTGTGTTCAACCTTGATCTTTTAACCTCGGCGGTTCCTTCGTGAGACTCCACCAAAGTATCCCAGATTTTCTTAGCCGATCTACATTGTGAAATTTGGAAGAACTCATTCATGCTTAAAGCACTTTGCAAAATATTGATAGCCTTTTTCTCATTTAGAATTTTCTTTTTATCATCATCGCCCCATGAACTTTGAATTTTTGGAGTACCGACACCATTTACAACACTAATTGGTATGTGAGGGCTAGTTTCAACAGTTTCCCATATGATTTCTCCTTGTGCGTCTAAATGTGCCTTCATGCGAATTTTCCAGAAGTCGAAATATTCACTAGAGAACAAAGGAGGTTTATTACTGCTACCGCCATCTTCGAACACCGGATTTGCGCTAGTGAAAGCCATCAAGATCTTTTAGGAACAGGTTACCTATAACCTTCTCTAATACCAATTGTAAGAGTGGAATGCACCTAAGACGGGGTGGGGGGTGAATTAGGTACTTAAAAATTTCTCCAGTTTTATGGTAGAATTCTGGTTTTACTTTTCTAAAAGTTTCTACGTGAGGAATGCGGTAAATTGCAGAAAGTAAAAGTGACATAGTGAGATATCCTAATTCCTCTTACAGTTCGAGAGTACTCCAGTCCCCTTTCAACACGAAAGAGATTTTTAATAATCGTTTGGTCCTAGAAAAGACTTTCTACCTAGTCTTTCTATACAGACGCAAAAGAATCAAACTACCAAGAACCACCCTTAGATTTTCAACTAAGTGCAATGAGAACAATCCTTTCAATGTGGACCTCTTGCTTCCAACAATCCTGGACAGCAAGGTAACAATTCTTACAATCTTAATTCCAACAATCCTGGAACACTTAAGAATGTAATCGCAAGATATTTGAATAACTTATTTGAATGGTATTAAAAGTGTCTTCAAATTTATCAATTTTTCGATTGATCTTTCTCTTGATTATCCACCACTATATAACTTATCAAGTGTTCAAAATGTAAGAGAATGAAACTTAGATGAATTTCTAAAAATTTGAGAATGCAAGTTTCACTCTATGAAAATTTTAGAATTTTTGACACTTGAAAAATATGAAAAGTAAGAGATGAAAAATATTTGAAAATTGTATGCAAGAATGTGATTTTAAAATCTGAGTTTAGAGGTTTATATATGCCTCTAAACACCCTTTCAGAAATGGCTATAAAGATCAAAAGATGCCATGGTTCAAGAAGAAGAGGAAAATATTTTTCAAACCAAAAGATGCACCTTTATGGCCTACACGCTAGTGGTAACCGGTTACTTGCCTTTAACGTAACCAAAAATTGAAAATTTACAGCAAGTAATTGGTTACCAGGTTTGGGTAACCGGTTACTCAGTGACAATTTCCAGAAACCAATTTTCATCCAAAATAAGGAAAAATGCATAGTTTTATGTAAAGAGGTTCTTTTATGCAATGCAAGAAGGAGATGAAGTTTGAAAACTTGAATAAGGAATATGAATGCTTAAATTGTTGTACCTCCATTGTGTCAAACTTTTCTTCTTTCTTGATCAAACTTTGATATATTGAACTGAAAGATAATTGCTTGAGCTTTGTATAATCTTGAAGTCTTTGAAAGCCATCCTTGCATGTTGTGGATTATGTCGTCATAAAAATAAGTTGAGAAGCTTGTCTCCACAAATACTTTACACTAGAATTCATAACAAAGGTCATTGCCATCCTCTGAGGCAATACTTTGCATTGGACTTCATAACGAAGGTTCTTGCCGCTCTCTGAGCCAATAATGTACACTAAACTTCATAACTAAGGTCCTTGTACCATATGAGGCAATACCTTAAGATGGACTTCATAATGAAGGTTCTTGTCGCTCTCTGAGGCAATACTTTGTGTTGGACTTCATAACAAAGGTCCTTGACGCTCATTAAGGTAATATATTTATGTCGGACATTGTAACGTTGGTCTTTACCACCTTTTAAGGAAATATCTCTATGTTGGACTTTGTAAGAAGATCCTTGCCACCCTTTGAAGCAATGTCTTTAGGATACGCTTCATAACAAAATACCTTGCCACCCCTCACGAGAACAAAAGCTATTAAACACCTTGCTAGAGAGAGTTATGGTCTCATCAGTCAGGATACATATAACTCCACTTTAGGGACTTATATTCCTCGGGTTTGCTAAACTCTCGACT
This sequence comes from Lathyrus sativus, assembly GCA_963859935.3. NCBI lineage: Eukaryota > Viridiplantae > Streptophyta > Magnoliopsida > Fabales > Fabaceae > Lathyrus > Lathyrus sativus. The sequence continues at coordinate 23,623,609 of OZ012741.1, forward strand.
GAGGGACTTAGTGTTTCCTAGGGTGGGACCAAAATCGAGAATCACGCCTAAGAGGTGTGGCAAATATCTAGTTTGAGATACTTGGTCACAACTCTTTCCCGAGGACTCAATGGAAGTACCACAACACAGGCTAAAATACCTTGATTGAGAGACTTATGGTCTCATCATTTGGGTTATATATAATTCCTTCAGAGGGACTTAGACTCCCCGAGCTAACTAAAATCTCACCTAAGGGATTAAGTGTTTCCTTGAGTTGGACCAGACTTATGAATCACACCTGAGAGGCGCAACAAATATCCATCTTGAGAGACTTGGTCACAAGCCTTGCTTGAGGACCCGATGGAGGTCCTCCTCGATAGGTTAGAACACCTCGCCTGAGAGACTTATGATCTTATCATCCAAGTTACATATAATTTCTCCTTAAGGACTTAGATTCCCCAAGCTACATGGGATGATTCAGATACATCTGAATCTTCATCAGAGTCAGAAGAAGAATGTGCCAACATGGCACTGATGGCTGGCGTGGAAGATCAGGATGAAGGAACATCTAGATCTGAATCTGATTCTGAATCTGACTCAGAAGAGGTACTTTCTGATCCCTCTAGGGAAGAACTTATTAAGGTTTTATCAGAAGTCCTGAATAACTACAACCAGATTAAGCTCAAATGCAAGAAGCTTAAATGCAATCTTGAATATGAGAATAGTCTGTTAAAGTCAGAAGTTGCTGAGCTCAAAGAAAACAATTTGAAAATGAAAAACAATTTTGAAAAAGCTCAACAAGACTCTGAATCTGAAACTAAGTCAAAATGCAAAAATATTTTAGAAGAATATGACTATAGTTTTCAGAAGTTTCTGGCTAAAAGCATAGATAAAAGCAAGATGGCTTCAATGATCTATGGATTTAGAAGAAATAACAGGAAAGGAATTGGATATGAATCTTCCTCTAGAAAGGATTTAAATCCAATACATTTTGATAAACTTATCATTAAGAAGACTCCCATATATTCTCATTTTAAGTTTAGTCATCTGAATGATATTAAACACACACGTTCTGATCAGAATGTTCCTGTGTTTAAACAAAAAGTTAGTCAGAACAAACCTGTTGTAAAAAGATAAAAGTTCAGATAAACTTTTAAGGAAACTAACCCAAAAGGACCCAAAAAGATCTGGGTACCTAAGGATAAGATAATACATGTTGCAAATATATTTAGCAGCAAAGTCAAAACGCCAATCATGGTACCTGGACTCTGGCTGCTCACGTCACATGACGGGAGAAAGGTTTATGTTCCAAAGCCTGGAGCTTAAATCTGGAGGAGACGTCAAGTTTGGAGGGAATCAGAAGGGCAAGATTATTGGCTCTAGTACTATTGACAATGGTAACCTTCCCTCTATATCTAATGTTTTACTTGTAGAAGGATTAAAACATAATCTATTGTTCATAAGTCAATTAAGTGACAATGGTTATGACATAATCTTTAATCAAAAATGTTGCAAGGCTGTTAGTCAGAAGGATGGCTCAATCCTATTTAATGGAAAGAGGAAGAACAACATTTATAAAGTCAATCTTTCAGAACTTAAAGTTCAGAACGTAAAATGACTTATGTCTGTTAATGATGAGCAATGGGTCTAGCACAGAAGATTGGGGAATATTAATATGAGACGTATATCTCAGATTAATAAACTCAATATGGTTAGAGGACTTCCTAAGTTGAAGTTCAACTCAGATGCTCTTTGTGAAGCATGTCAAAAAGGAAAATTTTCAAAATCTTCTTTTAAAACTAAGAATATTGTTTCAACTTCAAGACCATTAGAGTTACTTCACATTGATCTGTTTGGACCAGTGAAAACTGCATCCATCAGAGGCAAGAAGTATGGATTAGTCATTGTTGATGACTACAGCAGATGGAAATGGGTGAAATTCCTAAAACACAAGGATGAGTCACATTCTGTGTTCTTTGACTTCTGCAAACAAGTCCAGAAAGAAAAAGATTTTAAAATTATTAAAGTTAGAAGTGATCATGGTGGCGAATTTGAAAAAAAATATTTTGAAAAATATTTTAATGAGAATGGAATTGCTCATGATTTCTCCTGCCCTAGAACTCCACAACAGAATGGAGTTGTAGAGAGGAAAAATAGAACTTTGCAAGAAATGGCCAGAACCATGATCAACGAGACTAATCTGGCAAAGTATTTTTGGGCAGAAGCAATAAACACAGCTTGTTATATTCAGAACACAGTGTCTGTAAGACCTCTTTTGAAAAAGACTCCCTATGAATTATGGAGGAACAGAAAGCCCAACATTTCTTATTTTCATCCTTTTGGATGTATATGTTATATGTTGAACACTAAAGAGAATCTGAACAACTTTGATTCTAAAGCACAGAAGTGTTTCATGCTTGGTTATTCTGAACACTCTAAAGGCTACAGAGTATTTAATACTGAAACACAGATTGTGGAGGAATATATACATGTTAGATTTGATGATACGCTTAGCATTCAAAAGCCAAAGCAGTTTGAAAGTTCTGCAGATAGAGAAGTAATTCTCACAGACTCTGAAGGCTCAGAGGCAGAAAAGGTTCAAGTGAAAGAGCCAGAAGCAACGCCAGATGCAACTTCTTTGGCTACTCAAATGAATAACTTGAATATTTCTGAAGAACTTAATGATAGAGGATCATCTTCCAGAATCAAGGCCTCTCACCCAAAAGACGTGATCATTGGAAAGAAGGATGACCCTATAAGAACAAGATCCTACCTCAGATCATCTGAAGCGTCATTATTTGGTTTAGTGTCAGTTATTGAACCAACTTCTATGGATGAAGCTCTGCAAGACAATGACTGGATAATTGCCATGCAAGAAGAGCTCAATCAATTCACAAGAAATGGCGTTTGGGATTTGGTTCCAAGACCAAAAGGATTCAATATAATTGGAACTAAATGGGTCTTCAGAAACAAGTTGAATGAAAAAGGAGAAGTTGAAAGAAAAAAAGCAAGGCTTGTTGCTCAAGGTTATAGTCAGCAAGAAGGAATTTATTACACAGAGACTTATGCTCCTGTGGGCAGGTTAGAGTTTATTCGTTTACTCATTTCTTTTACTGCACAAAATAACATCACTCTATATCAGATGGATGTTAAGAGTGCCTTATTAAATGGGATTATAGAAGAGGAAGTCTATGTTCATCAACCTCCTGGTTTTGAAAGTGATAAATTTCCAGAACATGTTTTTAAACTGAAGAAATCTCTTTATGGTTTAAAACAAGCTCCCAGAGCTTGGTATGAGAGATTAAGCAATTTTCTTCTGGAGAAATTTTTTATCAGAGGTAAAATGGACACAACTCTCTTCTATAAAACATTTAAGAAAGATCTGTTAATTTGTCAAATATATGTAGATGATATTATATTTGGATCTACCAATGTTATGCTGGGAAAGGAGTTTGCTCAATGTATGCAGGCTGAATTTGAGATGAGCATGATGGGAGAATTAAGATTCTTTCTGGGAATTCAAGTCAACCAGACTCCAAATTGCACTTACATTCATCAGACTAAATATGTAAAAGAGCTTCTGAAGAAGTTCAACATGACTGATAGTAAGTTAGCAAAGACTCCAATGCATCCAACAAGCACTCTTGGTAAGGAAGAGGTAAGTAAGAAAGTAGATCAGAAACTCTGCAGAGGTATGATTGGATCTCTTCTATACTTAACTACTTCTAGACCTTTTTATTCAGTGTATACTTGTGTGCAAGATTCCAATCAGATCCCAGAGAATCACACTTAACTGTTGTTAAGAGGATTCTAAGGTATCTGAAAGGTACTTCTAATGTGGGTTTGGTTAATTTGTCAAATATATGTGGATGATATTATATTTGGATCTACCAATGTTATGCTGGGAAAGGAGTTTGCTCAATGTATGCAGGCTGAATTTGAGATGAGCATGATGGGAGAATTGAGATTCTTTTTGGGAATTCAAGTCAACCAGACTCCATATTGCACTTACATTCATCAGACTAAATATGTAAAAGAGCTTTTGAAGAAGTTCAACATGACTGATAGTAAGTTATCAAAGACTCCAATGCATCCAACAAGCACTCTTGGTAAGGAAGAGGTAAGTAAGAAAGTAGATTAGAAACTCTACAGAGGTATGATTGGATCTCTTCTATACTTAACTGCTTCTAGACCTGATATTTTATTCAGTGTATGCTTGTGTGCAAGATTCCAATCATATCCCAGAGAATCACACTTAACTGTTGTTAAGAGGATTCTAAGGTATCTGAAAGGTACTTCTAATGTGGGTTTGTGTTACAGAAAATCTGATGAATTTAAACTAGTTGGATTCTGTGATGCTGATTACGCTGGAGACAAAGTTGAAAGAAAAAGTACTTCTGGAAGTTGTCAATTTCTGGGAAGAAATTTAATCTCCTGGTACAGCAAGAAACAACCTACAATTGCGCTGTCAACCACAGAAGCAGAATATATTGCTGCTGCTGGATGTAGCACACAGATGCTCTGGATGAAAAGTCAGCTAGAAGACTATCAGATCTTTGAGAGTAATATTTCTATATTCTGTGATAATACTTCTGCTATATGCTTATCTAAAAATCCAATTTTACACTCTAAAGCTAAGCATATAGAAATTAAACATCACTTCATTAGAGACTATGTTCAGAAGGGTATTATAAATTTAGACTTTGTTGATACAAATCATCAATGGGTTGATATTTTCACAAAACCCCTTGTTGAAGATAGGTTTAAGTTTATTCTGAAAAATATTGGTATGGAATTTTGTCCAGAATAATATTTATCAGAAGCAACTCTCTCAGATGCAAAATGTTTAAACTCTGAAGTATTTCATCTGTCAATTATTTAATTTCTTGAATTATTATTTCTGTGTGTATCTGAACTAACCAATCTCAGAGGATCTGAACGTTGGCTAACGTTTCATTTCTCAAAGAGTTTTCAGAAGCACATGCAAGCAAACACGTGTAACTCAGAATCTGAAAAGATGGAGTCCACTATACTGAAGAGACGTTTGAGGTACTATTTGAATATTTGGTTTCTCGTTTTCCCCCCAATTGTCAGAATCATTAATGGTTTGAAATGATTAATTTCTTTTTATTAAATGCCATTAATTGCTAATTGTGTACGTGTTGAACGTGTGACCTTTTGTGTGCCCTAAATTTCTTCTATAAATTCCACAAATCTCAACATTTCACACTTTTCACTCTCACAAACACTTATATGCATTTCTGCTTGTTCTTTTGCCTTCATCTTAACCCAAAACCCAAATTTGTTCGTAAACCTATTTCTTCAACATTTTCAACAATGGCTACTTCATCTTCAACCTCAGCTCAGTTCCAATCTACAATGGTTGCAGTTTCTTCATCAAACATGGGTGCTGTCCCTTTTAAGGAACCTATCAGAACATTACTCACACCTGTTGACAAGTTGGAAGTCTTGTGTGAATCTATTATCAACTTTGAATCATTTGCTGAAAATGGGTATGATATTCGTCCCATTGTTGATGCACAGTGTTGGACCAAGTTTTTTGACAGGCTAACGGGACCAGTTTACCCTCGTCTGGTAAAGGAATTATGGATACATGCTTCTTGTTGCCCTAAGTTTATAGTTTCATTTGTTCTGGGTAAAGAAATTATCATTACTGAAGCTTTGATAAGGAAACTCATAGGATATGAGGAAACTGATGGAGTCACTAATCTACCATCTGGGAGTGTGGACATGACTGAAGTATATAAAGAAGTTTGCTCATCTGGAGTAGCTTCTAACAAGGTTAAGGATCTGAAACCAGTTTACAGAATCTGGGCTAAGATTTTCATGAGTTGCATTCACCACAGAAAATCTTCAAATTCTCCAGATTATGTCAACACTGATCAGCTATACTTCATGTATTGTCTGAGTCAGAGCACCAAGGTGGATCTGCCATATCTTTTGTTTAATCATTTGTGGACGCATGTTAAACAGTCAAGGGAAGAGGTCAGAACCAAACACCAGAAGCTTAGGAACTAGATTCCAATGGGAAGACCTATCTCAGACATTCTGACTGAGAATGGTCTTGTTGGTCATCTGGTTAAAGCTGAAATGAAGGAAGAATTGGCTTCTGCAGTTGGAAAACCTCTGAACGGGAAGAGTCCTCAGAGGATGAAAGTTGTAGGAGAAGTTACTTATGCTCCAAAGAAATTCAACACTGAAGAGGTCACTCAAAGAAGAGTTCCAGTTGCAAATTTCCCTATGTTCTTTGCTAATGAACCAAGGGATATTGTTCTGAATTACATCACAGATTGTCTGAATGAAGGAATCCCTCTACCAGCAAATCTGGTTCAGAAGGCAGGTGAACCTGCTCCAGATCTTTATGAGGCCAGACAAAAGAAGAAGAGAAAGGTTGCTTCAGAAGAACCTTCTAAACCTAAGAGGAAGGCTATTGGTGAAGCTGCTGCTGTCAAGCCTAAGAGAGTCAAGAAATCAGAGATCAATCCTCCAGAGGCAAGTCTACGCGAGATTCTGGAAACTGTGAAAGAGGTATTAACATCTGATCAAACTCTTCATGAACCTATACCATCACCTTCACCTTCTCCTCCTCGTGTTTCTAAACCTAAGAAACCTTCTGCTAGACCATCTGTAACCCAACCTATTGCAACTCCATCTGAAAAGTATCCATCTAAACCAACACCTTCTAAAACATCTGAAAATCCACCATCTGATAAATAAACTCCTGCACCAAAATCATCTGAAATTCCCCCACCAGAACCACCAACTTCAACACCAGCAAAACCAACACCACAAAAACCTTCTCCACAACAACCTGAATCTCAACAAACTTCAATACCTGAACCACTATCCTCTGAACCTATTGTATCTGAACCACCAAAACCTATACCTTTCAATCCACAACCTAATCCTCAACCAGAGCAACCCAAACCTACTGAATCATACATCTCTGATTCTGAGGTTCTAGATGTTCAACCCCTCAAAACTAGGTTTGATGTATCTTCCACATCTTGTCCCTCTTCTACCTTATCTGATTCATCTGAATCTGATGTTCATCCAGATGTAAACTCACCACCATCTCTTCGTGGCTATGAACCCAAACAACCATATACATCTATTTCATTTGATGCTATCATTCCTGAACCCTCTCCAAAACCTACACCAAGAACATCTGAATTTGTTTCATTTGCATCCTCAAAACCTTTTCCATCTGATCCCCTTCCCTCTGGACTCAAACTCAAACACTTCTTTCTCAACCCAAAACAATCAGCTTTTGTTCTATACCTTGATAATCCAAGAGCTGTTATTCCATCCATTCGCAGAATAAAACCTTTCTTTCACCTCATGCCTGCTCAAAAGAAACCATCATATCCTCGTCCTCTGTTCATCATCCCAACTTTCACCATACCACCTCCACCAGAACAACCCAAACCAACACCTCTGGAAGCCTACCTTAAACCCAAATCCAGATTAGATGTTAATACTTTATTTGCTAGTTTTAAGAAGGAAATCAGAATTAGTCTAAACTCTGTGGAAGAGAAATGCCTCTCAAGCATTAATCCAGAAGCTTCTGAAGAATGCTGGAATAATTTCATTGCCAGATTCAACACTGTTGCTTCAAATCTGAAGAATGTCTGCTCTGATGATGCAAAGATCAGATTCGCTGAGCTTACCAGAACAATGCTTTGGAATGTGACCAGATCTCCTACATTGCTTCTTGAGGATGCTCCTTCATCTTCTGGAGTGTCTGTTACTTCTGAAAATATTGAAGGATCTGCTTCTGAAGTCATTCTGGAAGATAATCCTTTAGCTCTGATGATTGTGGACAAATCATCTGAATCTGTGCTTCCAGAATCTTCAAATCCAATGGATATTGACTCTGCTCCTACTCCTGCATCAGAATCTGCTTCGTCTACTTCTTTTGAGATTAAGAAAGAGAACCCAGACTTAGAAGATAAGATTGTTGTGCTGGAAGCTGGTCAATCTGAGATAAAGTCCTGGATGACAAGGCAAGATCAGAAGACTGACAACATTGAGAAATGGATGTCCAAGCAAGAAGAATCTTCTTCTGAGATCACTCACCTTCTGAAGATGCTTCTCTCCAAACAATCTTAGATTTATGTTTTCTTTATCTGATGTTTGAGCACTTGTTTTGAATTTCTCATCTGATGTTTTGTCTGTTCTATCTGAATATTTGAATGAATGAATCTGAATGTTCTCTCTATATGATTATATCTTTTCTCTCTGTTTCCTTTTACTTGTCTTTAAGAGTTTTCTTTTTTATTATGACAAAAAGGGGGAGAAAATGAAATTCTAACTGTTCAAATAAACTTTACCTGAATGGAATTCAGACATATCAAATCATAACTAACATGAATTTTTAGTCTTTCAGAAATATAATGATAAATCTGACAAAATTCATTAAAGTAACTCTAAGATCCCCAAATCAAGGTTAACCAATCAGGCTCTGATTTTGAAACGTTCATCCATATCAAGCTCTAATTTTGAACATTCAGGCTCTGATTCTAAAACGTTCATCCATATCAAGCTCTAATTTTGAACATTCAGGCTCTGATTCTGAAAAGAATACTCATGCAAAAATGGAAGTTTCTATTCTTTCTTAGTATTCAATTCAGGGGGAGATTCATAATCTCAGGGGGAGTTATATTTATCTCTTTATTAAACAAAATTTCCTATGTTTTTGTCATCATAAAAAAGGGGGAGATTTTTAGAACACAGATTGGTTCTTAGTTATATCTCTATGTTTTGATGATAACACTAATGAAATTTTGTATTAAGAAATTACATACTCTAAATTTGTTCAAGTATTTTTGCTGCAGATATTAAATTTAATATTCTTCTGAAAGCAAAAATGGATCTGAACGTTGAACTACGCAAGGCTCTGAGCGTTAGAAGACTCTGAGCGCTGCCTACAGAAGACTCTGAAGCAGAAGCTACAGAAGCATCTGAAGCATAGACTGAAGACTTTGTATGAAGAGTTTCAAGCACTATTTATCAGAATAATCTGATAGTACTGTTCGCTGCAAGTACTGAGGATCTGATCTCCAAACTCTGCTCTGATTGATTTCATGCTAAAGCACACTTGCTGCAACACTCTGATACAACAAATTCTGATGACATCAAGACTCTGATCACTCAAGGCTCTGATGTTGATTGCTGTGAAATAGAAACTTGTTAAAGAAGATTATTCAAAGTTATATCCGTTGGTTATGCCAAATGACTCTTTCCTCTTCTATGCTAGACACGAGAACTCAGGAAAAAAGGATTTCTCTGAATGTTCTACTTCTAGGAAAGGTCAAGTGATATGAAGACAAAAGGCTACAGCTACTTTACAGTACACGGTCTTCAAGCTTACAACGTCTTGGACTTCCTTGACTATAAAAGCAATACTTCAACAACTTTCTTCAGTTGACGTATTTTGACAAATCCATTGAAAACTCTTAAAGCTCTCATACAAATTATTATTCTTTGCTGAATTGTTTCATACGTTCTTAAACTTAAGTGTAAATCACAGTTGTGATATAGCTTTCTTAGAAGCATTTCAAACACTTGTTTAGTTTACATTTTATTGTAAAAGTTCCTTAAGAAAACCAAGTTGTGGTCAGTAGTTCTTGAGAAGACTAAGACAGTTGTTCTTAGTGATTGATATTGTAATCAGTTTGATTATAGTGGATTAAGTCCTTGTGGAGAAAGGCAAATCACTCTTGATAGGGTGGACTGGATTAGTTGAGTTCAATGAACCAAGATAAAAGTCATTGTGTTTTTATTGCCATAATATTTTCTAAATCCTTATTCAACCCCCCCCCCCCCCTCTAAGTATTTTCTCACCTTCAGGTTCCACTTGTACTTTTTCTATATGTTTTGCAACCTGCATAATCCTAGTCAAAATAACCAACTAAATCATATATACTACCTTTTGGATACCATAATTTGACGTTCTCTATTCCTTTTAAGTACTCCATGATTCTTTTCACCGAGGCAAGATGTGATTCCTTCGGACTGGCTTGAAACCATGCATAAAGGCAAACACTAAACATAATGTCAGGATGGCTTGCCGTCAAATGTAATAGTGAACCAATCATACCTTGATATTTTGTAATATCGACTGAAACACCTGATTCATCTTGATCCACACAAGTTTTGGATCCCATAGGATTAGACATTGCTTTGCAACTATCCATGTTGAATCTCTTCAACAACTCTTTGCAGTACTTGGCTTGGTTGATGAAGATGCCATCCTTTAGTTTCTTGATTTGTAATCCAAGAAAATAATTCATCTTACCCATCATGGAAATCTCGATTTATCCTTGCATCATCAATGAGAATTCTTCACAAAGTTCTTTTTTTGTTGATCCGAATATGATGTCGTTAATGTAGAATTAAACCAATAAAGTGTTGTCCCTAATTATCTTAATGAACAAGGTCTTGTCAACTTTACCTTTTTCAAATCCGTTTTTGCAAAGAAAGTTGCTAAGTCGATCATACCACGCCCTTGGTGCTTGCTTTAAGCCATAAAGAGCTTTCTTCAACTTGAAGACACGTGAAGGATTTTTGAAGTCTTCAAAGCCTTGGGGTTGTTTAACATAGACTTCTTTATTGACGTAGTCATTCAAGAATGCACTCTTGATATCCATTTGGTATAACTGAAAATTTAATGAACACGCATAAGCAAGTAATAAACGGATAGCTTCTAGCATTGCAACCAGAGCGAATGTTTCTTCGAAAATTAAATCCTTTCTCTTTGATTGTATCTTTGGCCCACCAATCTTACTTTGTTTCGAATAATTATCCCATTCTCATCAAGTTTGTTCTTAAACACCCATTTACAACCTATGATGTGTTTACCACTTGGCCTAGAAACAAGTTCCTAAACTTGATTCCTTTCGAATTGGTTTAACTCTTCTTGCATAACAAGTATCCATTGGTCATCACTTAAGGCTTCATCAACTTTGGAAGGTTCAATCTATGAGACAAACTCCATATTCAAGCATGCATATTTGATATTGAGTCTAGTTGTAACACCTTGACTAATATCACCAATGACTTTATCAATTAGATGATCTCTATTAGTTCTCCATCCTTAGGTAGATCATTATTATTTGACTCTTGTTGAATTGGTTCTTCTTGATACTTTAGTTGATCATCATTGTTTTCTTTGGAAGAATCTTCTTTAGGAATATATATACTATCATCATCATCATCACACAAAATAATGTCCTCCTTAGAGGGGTTAGATTCATCAAATCAAACATGCATAGATTCTTCAATTGTTAAAGTTCGTTTGTCATATATTCTATATGCTTTACTATTAAGAGAATAATCAAGAAAAATACCTTCATCGGATTTATCTTCAAACTTACCGAGATTGCCTTTTTCATTGTTTAAGACAAAGCACTTGCATCCAAAAAGGCGAAAGTAAGCAATGTTTGGTTTCCTTCCTTTTAAGAGTCCATAGGGGGTATTTTTCAAAATAGGTCTAATAATTACTTTTTTACTTACATAGCATGTCGCGCTTACTGCATTCGCCCAAAAATACTTTGGAAGATTTTAGTCGCTTAGCATTGTTCTTGCAAGTTCCACAAGTGACATATTCTTTCTCTCCACCACTCCATTTTGTTGTGGAGTTCTTGGTGCTGAAAAATTATGATTGATTCCTTGTTTTTCAGAAAACTCTTCAAAGGATGCATTTTGAAATTCTCCATCATGGTCGCTTCTTATGGAGGCAATTTTTAGTGATTCCTCATTTTGAATTTTCTTTGCATACTTCTTGAATGCTTTGAAAGCGTCACTTTTCTGCACTAAAAAGAATGTCCAACAAAATCTAGAAAAATCGTCAATAATAAACAATGTATATACATTACCTTTAAAGCTTCTTGTTCTTAATGGACCAAATAAGTCCATGGGCAACAATTGTAGTGGCCTTGTAGTGGACACCACATTCTTAGATTTGAAAGTTGATTTGGTTTGTTTTCCCTTTTGACAAGCATCACATAATCTATCTTTGACAAACTTTATCTTAGGCAATCCAATAACAAGATCATGCTTGACTAACTTACTTAAATATTTTATATGAACGTGAGCAAATATTTTATGCCAAAGCCACAAATCATTATTGTTTTCCATGAGACATTTTACCTTCAAAGACAAACCATCAAGGAAAATCATGAATATATTATTAATTCTTTTACCTTGAGTTTTACCTCATGTGTGACTTCATCTTCTATCAAGCATTCATCCTTTGTGAACTTGATCTTGAAGCCTTTGTCACAAAGTTGGCTAATACTTAGAAGATTATGCTTTAGTTCTTCAACATAAAGAACATCTTCAATGGATATGAAAGGTGGTACTCCAACTTTGCCTATGCCAAGAATCTTTCCTTTGTTGTTATCTCCATAAGTAACATAACCCTTGGCCTTAAGCATTAGATTTGAAAATTTATCAATATCTCTCGTCATATGCTTCAAACAACCACTATCAAGATACTATAAATTATAAGTGGTCTTCAAGCATATCTACAAAACAAATTAACTTTTGTTAGGTACTCAAATTGCCTTGGGTCTTTCATAATTAGTACCTTTCTTTACCCACACATAATGCCCACTTGCAACACTAAATTTTTTAACATATCAAGCATTAGGTGCATAGCCAATAATACCACAATAAAAGCAAGTAAGAGCAAAATTGCTCTTATATCTAGGAACATATCATTTATTTTTCACAAATCTTTTCCTTTTAGGATAAGGATGCACAATTTTAGCTTTAACTTTATCTTTTGGAGTTTGATCAATAGCTTTAACAAAGATAGTTTTACTTAAACTTGGTTTACTAAATTTTGAATAACCAAGACCACTTTATCGTTAGAATATCTTTGTTGACTAAGAACATCCTCCAAACCAATTTGTCAATTTTCATATCTTTCTAAAACTCTTTTTAGTTTGACAATTTGAAAAGAAAGAGATTCACACTGTTTACCTACAAAATTTCTGTTTTTGTTCACTAATTAATTTTAATTTTTCATCTTTGTTATCTTTTTCCATAGTCTCAATTTTATTTTGTAGAGATATAATTTCTTTCTTTTGAGATGATATTATTTTGTACAAAATTTTGCATTCGTTAAGAAGTTCATCAATAACCCCTTGAGCAACGTTATCATAAATGGAAAATTCAGTATTAACCTCTTCTTCATCATCGAAATAGTGTGAAGTCATTAATGCTACATTTGCACATTCGTCGCTATCCGAATCTAATGATGAACTTATCTCATTATTATCCCATGAAATATAGGATTTCTTGTTCTTATTTTCCTTTTTGTTCTTGAATTCACTCTTTTTAAGAAGTTTCAGACAATTCGTCTTAATATGGCCTTGTTTACCACATTCGTAACAAGCAATATCGGATGTTGAAGTAGAAGCTTCCTTTTTCCTGAAATTTTTCTTTCTTTTTCCATAATTGAAAGATTTATCATTTTTATTAAAGAATTTACTAAGTATTTTTATAAGGAGCATAAATTTTTCATCTTTTTCAGGAGCATTATCTGATTCTTCTTTTCATTCAACTTTTAAGGCGATAACCTTGTATTTCTTTTATTGATGTTCATATTTTCCAAGTCGTCCAAGTTCTAATTCGTGTTCTTGAAGTTTCATGAACAATGATGCAGAACTCATAGTTGAAAGGCTTTTCTTTTCGGATATTTTCGTCACTTTCGGTTGCTATTCTCTGGTTAAAGATCTAAGAACTTTAAGATTGAATTCATCATTATAAAATGTTTTACTAAGTGCAATTAAGTGATTTGTTAAATGTACGAATCTTTTCTACAAAGTGATGATGGATTCTCTGGGCTTCATTCGGAACATTTCATATTCTTGACTTAATGTATTCAATCTTGATATTTTAACTTTATCGGTTCCTTCATGAGTCTCCACCAAGGTGTCCCAAATTTCTTTTGCGGATTTACTTTGAGAAATGCAGAAGAATTCATCCATATTTAATGCACTTTGTAGTATGTTAATGGCTTTCATTTCATTAAGAACTTTCTTTTTATCATCTTTCTCATAAGAACTTTTAGTCTTTGGAGTTCCGACACCATTGATAACATTAATAGGACTATGCAGACCATTTTTGAAAAGTTTCCCAAATTCCATCTCCTTGTGCTTCTAAATGTGCCTTCATGCGTATTTTCCATAAATCAAAATATTCGCTAGAAAATAGTGGGGGTTGTTGCTAATACCACAATCCTTGAAAACCATATTTGCGCTTGTGAAAGCCATACTGGATTTGTAGGAACAGGTTACCTATAATCTGCTTTGATGTCAATTGTAATTATAGTTTGCACCTAAGAGGGGTGAATTAGGTACTTTGAATTTTTTCCGGTTTTTATCTTATGTTGTGTTTTCTTTCCTGATTAATTTTTAAGTTATGAAAGCGATAAAGTGTGGAAAGTAAATGACACAAGGATATATCCTGGTTCCCCTCACTGTCCAAGAGTACTCCAATCCACTTTCAACATAAAAGAGATTTTTAATATTGTTGTGACCTATACAAGACTTATCCTAGTCTTCCTATCACTAAAAGACCAAGAACAATCCTCTTAGAATTTTTCACTAATTTCAAATGAGAAAAATCCTCTCAAAATGAACCTCTTATTTTCAACAACCTGGACAACAAGGATAACAACCACACAATCTTATATCCAACAATCCTGGAAAAATAAGATGTGATACAACAAGCGTTATTGAATTTTTACAAGAGTGTGATATGTAGAATACACTTATCAATCTATTGATTGATTTTCTCCTTTGAACAAGCACATTATTAGTGATATACAAGTGTTCAATATAGTATAGAATGAAACTTAGAATGTTTTATATATGAAGTTTAAGTGTAGAAAGTTTCACTCTTTAAAATTCTAGTTTTGAACACTTAGAGAATTTTTGAAAGATGAAGAAAAAATTTGAATGTATGAAATTTTGAAAAAGGAGGTGAGTTTAAATCTGAAAATAAAGGTGTTTATATAGACACAATGCACCTCTGCGGATAAGTGTAATCAATGAAATGTTGCCATACTTCAAAAACCACATTTGAAAATCAATTGGCTGAAAAAATGAAGTGTTTTTACATAATACTTTAGTGTTAATCGATTAACCCAATTGTACTACCAAATGGTTAATCGATTAACCCCTTGTAACGGACCAAAAAATTCAAAATTTCCAAAGGTTAATCGATTAACAGATTAACACATGACTTAGTTAATCGATTAACCAGTGTCTAAAAATGAAAAATACTTTTGAAAATGATGTGAAATGCAATGATATTTTAGAACTCATATTTTAATGAATCATGGAAAGTATGAATGAAGTTTTGAACACTTGTATATGCAAAGACAAGTTGAGTTCATATACCTTATCATTCATGATCAATCACCTAAATCTTCATGACTTTTGATTGACTTTAAAACTTGAATTATGCTACTAGTCTTGAGCCATTTCCTTTTTGAGAGCTTCACTTGGTTGTTGAATGTTGTTGTTTTCATCAAAACATATTGAGAAGCTTGATTCTTCAAACATTTTTATATAATGCGACTTTAACACTAAAAACTTGGGAACATATAATAGATCAAATAGAATATATGGTTCTCTAGATTATATAGTCTTTTAATTCAGATATGTGCAATATGTTGGAACAATTAGGGTTTTCAAGAAGAATGAAGAAAAGAGAGAGATAAGAGAGAGAAAATTATATTGTGTGAAAAGGAATTTGTGAAGTTACTACTACTAGATCTACAAAGTTACGTGTACATATATAGGCAACAAAACAAACAATTTACAAACTGCAGTATTCGACTTTGTCAAATACATGTTTATACTTTGACACACATTATGTATTTGAGTAACACAACTATATTGAATACAAATTTCCTAAAACATTGAATTATATCTTCTAACACACCTCCTAATTCATGTTTTCGAGGCTTCTTACCCCAATGTTTATTGTTAACTCATCAAACCTGACTTTCTTCGGGGGCTTGGTGAGTATGTTAGCTAGTTGTTGTTCTGACTTACAATGCTCAAGTTCAACCATTAATTTATTTACTTGATCCCTAAGAAAATAATACCTCCTCTCTATGTGCTTAATTTGACCATGGCACACAGGATGATTTGTCATGTCAATAGATGACTTGTTATTGACAAACAACTTCATTTTCTTGGGTTCCAAGATCTTGACCTCTTCGAGCAACATCTCTATCCATACTGCTTGACATGCTTCATATGATATAGACACATAATCATCTTCACAATATGACAAAGCCACAATGTTTTGCTTTCTTGAGCTCCAAGATATTTTAGCACCTCCAATCATGAAATGTAGCCTGCAGTACTCTTTTTCTGCATCTGTGCTGATATTCTTTTGCCTTTGCATCAACACACCATGATCAATTATACCTTTTATGTATCTCAACACTCTCTTTAGTACAGTGAGATGACATTCACGTGGCTTCTTCAAGAATCAGCTCTCCAACCTGACACTTTGACAAATATCTGGTCTGGTGTTACATAGATATCTTAAGGATGCAATGATTTGCTTATACAATGTTACACTTACAAACTCATAATTTGTACCCTTTCTCAATTTTTCTCGAGTCTCCAATGGTGTGACAACTACATTAGAGTTACTCATCTTGAATCTTTTCAAGATATCTTGGGCATACTTCTTTTGCTGCAGAAACATTTATTCACTTGTATCTTTAAACTCCATCCCTAAGAAATAATATAAGTTACCTAGTTTAGACATTTCAAATTCATGCATCCATTTCAACTAGATCCTTTATATTTTTGCTTCATCTGCACTTGTAATCAGCAAGTCATCAACATACAAGCATCTTACTCGACTGAGCTTGCTTGCATTGTTGACATACATTTCATGTTCTGAGACACATTTTTTGAAATATGCATCAATCAGGAAGCTGTTTATTCTCTTGTTCCAAGCCCTTGGGGCTTGCTTCAAACCATATAGAGCCTTCCTTAATATGTACACCTTATGTTCTTGCCTTTTGATTTCGAATCTTTGTGGTTGAATGACATAGACCTCCTTTTCCAATGGTCCATTCAGAAAGGATGACTTTACATATAATTGATGTATCTTTAATCATTTATATGTTGTAGACGACACAACAATTCTGATGGTTTCCATCCTTGCAACAGGTGCATAGACTTCATCAAATTCAATACCAGGTTTTTGTATAAACCCTCTCGCCACTAGTTTTGCCTTATGCTTGTAAATATTACCATTTGGCCTTAGTTTCAACTTGTAGGCTTACTTCACATCAATTGGCTTCATGATTGAAGTTTTTACAAGCTCTCAAGTCTTGTTCTTCTCGACTTCCCTGAGTCCTTCTTGCATGGCTTCCAACCAATTTGAATCATCAATGGCTTGGTCTAAACCAATTGGTTCTGACTCAGCCATCATCATCACTTCTTCTATGAAGTCACCGTCTGCATCGATCTGGAAATCTCTCATATCCAGCTAGCCTTATTGACTCGGTTCTCATTCTATATCTTCGAACATTCTTCTCAAGTGGTTCTTCATTTTGATTGGTTTAGTCTTTAGTTTGTTGGTCTTCTTCAAGCATTGTCTCAATTGTATCTTGCTCATGTTGAGCTACCCCTTGAGTCCAACTCCACCCTTTGCTTTCTTCTACTAGAACATCCCTACTTATCACTAGCTTATCATCATTTGGTGAATACAATTTGTATGCACCATTCGAATGATAACCTTTGATAATCATGGCCTGACTTTGATCATATAGCTTCTTCCCTAGTTGCTCAGGTACATGCCTGAAACACATTGATACAAATGCTCTAAGATGACCAACATATAGCTTCAGTTCTCTCCAAGCCTCATAAAGTGTCTTCTCGAATATCTTCTTTGTTGGACATATGTTTATAATGTATATTGTTGTCAAAGTTGTTTCACCCCAATATTTCTTTGACATTTCTTTAACTTTCAACATACTCTTGGTCATGTTTAGTATACTTTTATTCCTCCTCTCCACAATACCATTGTGTTAAGGTGTATAGGGTTCCATAACCTCATGCTCTATACCTTCCTCATTGTAAAATCTTGCAAATTCTCAAGAGGTGTATTCACTTCCACCATCAGTTCTCAGTTTCTTTAACTTACATCCACTTTGTTTCTCGACATGCAACTTAAACTTCTTGAAATGTGTTAATATCTCACTTTTCCTTTCAATAAGGTAAATCCATATATATATCTGATGAATTTATCTATGAAGGTTGGGAAATATAAATCATCTCCATTCGACCTTACTTAAAAAGGTCCACATACGTTAGAGTGGCCAAACTCTAGCTTTTCTCTCGACTTCATGGACAAGTCATGTTTGAAGGATTTCTTAACCTACTTTGTTTTGAATAATTCCTCACACACCTAACTTGGTTCTTTCACTTGAGGTAAGTCATACACCATCTTCTTTTGGTTGAGCATACCTAGACCAATGAGTTTAGGTGTCCATACATGTGAGCTATAGTTAATTCTTGTTTTCAACAATAATCGAAGCAAGATATTGATGATCAATCGTGTTGATCTCTACCTTAAAGGTTTTGTTATCAGCCAATGATGCATTCAGGATCATCCTTCATTCACCATTAAACACATTCATCAAATTTTCTTCCAACTTCATGGTATACCCTTTGGCAAGTAATTGACATATGCTTATCAAATTACTTGTCATTGAAGGTAAATATAATACGTCAGTAATATTGGACCTCTCGCCATATTTTCTCACCACAAATATGTTTCATTTTTCACTTGATGTGACATGTCTACCATCTGCATACCTGATCACTTTCTTAAATGATTCATCTAACTTGGTGAACCAGTTTTTATTCTCAATCATGTGGTTGTTGCATCTTGAATTCAGGTACCACATATTGGTTTGTTCATTATTCTACTTGGTATTTGCCATGAGTAGCATATGATTAGAGTCACTTTCTCTAGCATGTGAATATTGCACTTCTTCATTATCTTTTTCTCTTGAATCCCTCTTTCATTGACAATCTCAAGCATAATGACCAAATTCTTGAAAGTTGTAAAACTGCACCTCCTTCATGTCAACTTTATTCCCTGAATACTTGTTGCCCATGACTTTTTTGGTTGAATAAGAGTGATTCTTAGGATTCTTGCTTAACTTCTCATCATTTGCAAGATTCTTTCTCTACTTCGCCTTTTCTTTTCCAGACTTCTTGATGAATCTTTCTTGCAATGCCTATTCAGCCACATTCTCCCTTTATGAGTTCCTATGCTTCAGCCTTATCTCATGAGCCTCTAGTGAAGGTTGAAGTTCTTCTAACTTCATCTTAGCTAGCTTCTTGGACTCTTCAATAAGCACTATAATATAATCAAAATATGTAGTTAAAGATCTCAACTCTTTCTCAATCTTTTGAAAATTATTAATCGATTCACCGCATGTCTTCATCTAGTTCAAGAGTAACATTAATCTTGAGAAGAAATCAACAATTGATTCATCTTCTTTCATTTGTGTTATCTCAAACTGCTTTTCCAGTGTCTATAACTTCGCCCTATTCAATTTTTCATCTTCATCTTATAAGTTCTTCAACTTGCTCCACGCTTCTTTGAACGTTTTTTCTTTAATAATCTTCTAGAACACGTTAGGATCCACATATTGATGAATCAAGAAAAGAGTTTTTCCATCTTTCTTCATTTTTTTTCTTGTAAACAACTGTTGCAATGAGAATTAGATATCAAGCTATTGAATTAACTTGAATCACAAATCTAAAGTTTCACCACCGAGCTTTGATTTATCCAAAGGAAAGGGTAAAGATCGAAGAAACCCCTAAGTGCAAAAAAATCTAAGGTTTGGGGGTTGGTTATACCTAGGGAAGGTGTCAGCATCCTAAGTATCTGTAGTACTCTACAGGAACCTCTTGTTAGTATTTGTGTTATGCTATTGTTTCTTGCTAAGGAAAAGGTAATAAGGTAATGATCGCGACTTTCTATGTCTAACAAATCTAACTGCAAGTGCACAGTCTATCGCGTAGTAATAATAGATATCGATCCCACAGGGACTCATAATTAATCTAGTATTATCGGGTGTTACGGTGTTTAGCTAGGTCGGTTTGGTTTCAAGTTGAATAATAACAGAGTAGATGCGTAAACTAAAGGGAACTGAGGTTTTTACTTAAGATATGAATTTATGAATCGATATGCAATAACTTTGTTCTTCGGGGATTTGACAATTTACTGGCGTATTAAGTGTTTTCAAACTTAGTTTAAGAAGAAAATAGTGATCTAAAGACTTTTGTCTCATGATGGTTGTTGACGCTAGTCGCAACTCTAAGGCGGAACGTATGCTGTCGCTATCCCGTTCGGGGTTAGAGTTACCTTTTGAAAATCTCTAAGTTCTAATCCTTTTTAAAGTGCTTTTGCTGTTTTTAAATCGAATGCCTAGATTTTACTATCTGGTCTTAGCCTCAGCTGTCGCTTGTTGGTTCGTACCTTAATATGGTTTCCCACTGTCGTGGCAAAACCACCGTAAATAGCTTCTCACTGTCGTGACAAAGGTTTATTTAGAATTTTGATTAAAAACTAAAACCATAACTGAGTTTTGAAAAGAGAAAGACTATGCCAATTATTATCAAATTCCGTCTGAACTATTATTACATATCGATTACGGTAATTTAGCTAGACATGGAAAAAGAAATGGTAATACATAAATAAAAGCAGTAATTAATAACATACATCATAATGAAAATTGCAATTACGATTAAAATTGAAAACCTGTAAATATTCCAATTGGCTTTTGGGCAGATCCTCCACAATGTTGGCAGGATTCTGGTCTTTGTGCCAATTGATCGTACAAGGGAAATGGGAATTACAAAATAGCAAAGAATACAGAGAAGGAAAAGAGAAACAAATAAGAATATAAGAACGGTAAGGTTGCTCTGAAGATGAATTGGCAGCACTTCGTTGTCTTGAATGCGGCCCCTTTTTTCAGGTCCCAACCTCTTCCTTTTATAGAGGGAGAGTATCTAACGGTTATTCCTCCAGGAAGTGGGTTTGAGGCAGAAAAGTAGGAGTTAATGACCACACTTTTGGTCTTTGAGGGGGGATTTTTGCACGTGACTTCATTCTGCATGTTCTGGCTGCATGACGGTCGTCATGGAGGTGTGACGGTCGTCACACGCATGACGAGCATAACGGCTGTGTGACGGTCGTCACATCAGTAAAACTCGTTTCTGCTATTTTTCTCTTGGTTTTTCATCTATTTTTCACTTGTTTTTGCTCCTTTTCTTCATATTGCTTTGCTTGGACATGTTCTTCGAATACCTGCATAATACTTAGACAAATAGCATGGAATGCCCCGAATTCAGAGTGAAACCGGTCAAACATTAGTTAAAACACATGTCATTTTATATATACATTTTCACGTTATCAAACTCCCCTAAACTTGAATCTTTACTTGTCCTCAAGTAAAAGTTGGAAAAATTAAAAATATGGCAAACACGCGGCACGCTTCTCCTTTCCGAAAGGTTTTTCGAATTATAAGTTAGGAAGGCCAAGACTTAAATTGAAACAAAACACACACGGTGGTGACACTGAGTTGTAAGTCTTCGAAGGCCTCCCTTTTATGCAAGCCAGTTCCAATCATGCTACTGCAGCTTGGCGCCAAGTTCCTTTCGACAAGTTTTACCCGGTTTGTTCTGGCGCAGTCACATTAAGCCCGTTATCCATATACTTTCATGGCAAGTCAACCTGTTAGTGGCTATGATCTCTTTTCTATTTCGATTCTTCTTTGCACATAAGCTTATGCTGTTGATTTCCAAAGACTTTCTGTACCGTTGGGTTAAATGCTCGGGTGAGGAGCACCTAACTTAGAAGGAACATGCCTCTATACTCAGGCTATATGGCTTTTCTTCTTCATGATTTTTCATTTTGAGTTAGAGATCACACACACTTATTTGCATCAGTTTCATTGCTTAGAAGCATTTAGGATGGTGCTGACTGCTTATATAAACTACTGGGGGCTATGTTTGAGTAGGAGCTTGAAGCTTCGGTACGTGTTGGTAGTGAAACGGACTCGCATAAACTGGAGGTCTAAGGTGTCAGGACGGTAATGGAATTGTTAGAATTTTCTTCTCGGGATTTCCATACTTGATTTGAACTTTGGCGTGTCCTCGTGATGCTTTGAGGCAAGAAGTTTAAAGATTTCTTTGTATAGTCATATGAAACGCGGGGAGTTCACGTAACGGAGATAAATATATATATAAGAGCTTATGTGCCGAAACCGAAAATTAAAATTTCTTTAAATTCGAAAGAAAAAGTAAAATGGGAAATAACATGAGAAAGGGAAATAACGATCCGCTCCCACACTATCTCAATCAGTGTCCCCACTGATTTGAAAGAATGTGGAAGGGAGATACAAAGGAAATAAAGAAAAAAACAACAAAAATGGAAAAAATGAAAAATACTACTAATCCCGTCCTCGTCCTCGATCTCTTCCTCGACCTCTGGCTGGGGGGTCACGGGCGGCGAGGTTCAGAGCTCCGGTGTGGAATATGTAATCCCGGAGGCCGTCGACTCGCACAGTGAGGTGTGCCATCTCGTCAGCCATGCCGGAATGGATATCGTGCATCATCTGCAAAGATTGTTGGATTTGGCCGGTTTGCTCTCTCTGCCATGCTTCAAATTCCTCAGCCCTGCGGTTCTGCTGCTCCATCATAAGCATCATCTGGTTCTGTTGCTCGATGCAGCGGAGGAGGGCCGCGGATGTGTCATCAGTGGCAGGACGGGGGCGGCGGCGGGTGGAAGGGCCAGCGGCAGCAGCTGCTTGTGATGGCTCAGGCTGGTCGGCTCTGTCGAGCTCCTCCTGAACTTCGTCCCTGGGCTCTGGGATATTATCCTGTGTTGGGGCAGCAGGGGCAGCGGTGTCGAAGAGCCAGTTGGCTCTGTCCTCTAGATGCATCTGGGTGCGTGGAGGCATGATGATGCTCTGAATAGTGCGGCCTCGCACTACAGGATGATATCGCCCATCACGGTGGGCCTTGATGAGGTGGGAGGCGCGACAGTGGTCGGTGTCCAGGAATACGGGGGGCATCTGACGGAGTGTCTGGAGGCGGTCGCCAAGACCGAGGCCTATGGCGATGGATGTGATGATGCCACCGAAGTAGAAAGGTTTAGAGCCGCGGTTGCAGTTGGCCTGAATGTGAGCCAAGAGAAACGGGGCGGCGTTAACCAGCTCCGAAGCGAACACACAGCGGAGGAAAAACAGCTCATTCGAGTTGACCTTATGGTTACTGTCACGAGCGAATATTATGTTGCTCAACACACGCTGGAAGTAGAGGATAGCTGGGTTGTGGATATGAGTGGCGTTCAGCGTGTCCCAACTGTCTGGAGTGGTTCCTGTCAATCGGTTCTAGAGAGGGAAGGCCTCTTGGTAGAACTGATCGGAGATGCGGCGGTGAGCATCGTCGCAGTGAGTTAACTATAGGATGACGGTGATGCGGTCCTGGGGGACCTGATATTCAGTGCCGAACAGTCGAAAGCAGGCGGCGCCGTGAAGTTGGTTGGCATCGCCGGATGATGTTGTGTAGGCGAAAGAGCTGAGAAACTCCAGAGTGAGTTGCTCGTAGGTGGGTTGGGGATTGGTGCAGAGATGCCAGATGCCGGCTCTCTGCAACATCCAAGTGACGCCGTCGAGAATCTCGAGTTCCGTCAGAGAATTCAGATGAGCATACCGGGTCGGTTGAAGCGACCATTGATGGAATGCGAGGAAGTTCGTCTGCTGCTGTTCGCCGGCCTCTCCTTCTCGGAAGGTGATGTTGCTCAAATCGGGGTTTGCACTGGCCATTGTTGTGTGAGAAGTGCAGAGGTTTGAGAATATGGGGTTTCAGAGAATGGTGAGGCAAAGGAGTACAGAGGGTAATATATAAGGGTGAATGGAGGTTGAAAATGGTGGAGTTTTTATGGGGGATTCAGAGGGTTTTGAGTGGGTTTTAATAATGGGATAGTGGGGAATTAGGGGAGAGGAAATGGAGAGGGGCGCAACTCTGTTTTAAACAGAATTGGGGTTTTTTCTGCATGACGACCGTCAGAGGTCTGTGACGGTCGTAAAACGCGTGACGACCGTGGTGGGAGTGTGACGACCGTCACAGCAGCAAAGTCTGCAGAATTGCAGAATTTTGCTTGTGGGGCGTTTTAACAGTGGAGAGTATGGTATTATGACTTATGATGGACTAATGACAAAATAAAAATGAACAGGAAACATAATTAAGGAAAATACTGAAATGAAATTAACATTAAATCGAAAAATGAGTGTAAGGTAGTACAATATCTAAAAAAAAGGAAACAATTGCAAAATGAACTAATGTCAAACAATGTAAAATGCAGGAAACGTAAATTAAAGCGAAAACTAAAATATCACTCCGTTGGTTTCTTCAAATTGTTGACCTGCTGAACAACGACATTAAATTGGTCACTAACCAAGTCCATGAAGGTAACGAAATCCATATGAAGCTGCGTTAATTCATCTTTGATAGTGGTTACTTCCAGCTTGAGGTCGTCTACAGTTTTCAGAACAGTGTCTAGCTTATCTGTGTTTTGTTCAGGCGTGGGGTCAGGAAAATTATGGTAGTTAGGAGGGGTCCCAGGATCGATCTCCACTTCGGACTCATAGTCTTGGTAGTACAAATAGTCATGTGCTTATGAGATTTGATCACTATCATACATATAAGCCTGGGGTGTGGAGTGAGGTGATGGAGGTCCCATAGGCTCGTCCAATTCATAAAGCCAATTGTCTTTGTTATGGATACTGGTTAGCTCATGGTTGGGCAATGTGAAAAGGTGGACAGGTTGATCAGCTATGAGGTATTCGTAGGCTCCTGGTCCTAAGGTACCTAGAATGCGTCTGTTGAAGCAGAACTAGATGTTCATTGCTCTGAGGTTGCCGAAATGGACGGCTTTGTTCAGGTAATACCTCAGACCAATTTCATGGGCGATCATGGTGACTAGGCCTCCTATTAAAATGGGTGAGTGCGGGTCCTGATTGATGCGTGTAAATGCCCTCATCATGAAAGGGACAGCATTTACAGGGCGGCCTTGTGAAGCACAGAAAAGGATGAACAACTCGTCCTTTGAGACTGTGGTGATGTTTTCTTCCTTACCAAAGAGGGTATGGGCTAATATCCTATGGAAATAGCGGAAGGCTGGATTGTGTATCTCGTTGTTGTGCATGTCGTTCGGTTCTGGGTGATAGTTTCCGGTGATGGAACCCCAGAATTGGTCTAATTCGAGATCAAAATCTTCTTCAGTGGCGGTAAACACAAAAGGTCCGCTAGGGAAGCCTAGGATGTTAGCTAACGTGGTACGGTTGTGTGTTTGGACTATTCCAAACATTCTAAAGGTTATTAACTCTTTAGTGGATCCAAAGCCATATTCAGGTAAGTAACTTAGGGAGCTAAGGAATTCGAATGTCAGTTCGCGGAAGGTAGCAAATCGGGTCTTTAGAGCGGTTTGCTCCCAGCCTAATTGGTAAAATAAGTACTGAATGCTATCCTGGATTCCTAGCTTGTCCATGGTTGGTGTATCTTAGTACAGAGTCGAAGCAAAGTTTCTTTGAGTCAGTGCCTCGAATCTGGCCTGCTGAGCTCGTCCTCTAAACACAACAGTCGTAACGTCGATGTCGGCCATACTCATTAGTCGGATAAAATGGAAGAAAAGTAGAATGACTTTTAAAATCCTGGAAAAAATCACATTCACTCAGATCATAATTTTAAGAAAATAGAAAGTGATAAAAGAGAAAAATATAAAATAAATAAAAATAATGGAAAATAAGATAATAGAAATTTATAGAAATTATAAGTTAATAAAAAGAATAGTTTTAATAAATTTAGAAGGAGAATAAGGAAAACTTTGAGTTGCCTCCCAATCAGCGCTGTCTTTAAAGTTAGAAGCCTGACGATAGCTTGGATATAAGCTATTCGAGAATCTCGAGCAATTTCATATTGCTCACGTGGTCGCTGTGTTCACTTTGATTATAATGTTTCAAACGTTGTCCGTTTCTATAAATGGTGCGTTGATTTGATTCTTGACTTCAACAGCTCCACTCTTAAGGACTTTGGTGACCTCGAAAGGTTTAGACCACCTAGATTTTAGTTTTCCAAGGAATAGTTTCAATCTGGAGTTGAATAGGAGCACGATGTCTCCCACTCTAAATTGCTTCCGGATTGAATGTTTATCATGCCATTTCTTGGTCCTTTCTTTGTAGATGCGTGCATTCTCGTACGCGTCTAATCTTAGCTCTTCCAATTCATGAAGGTTCAAGATTCGCTTTTCGCTTGCTGCAGTGTAGTTGAAGTTTAGTGTCCTAATAACCCAGAAGGCTTTATGCTCTAACTCTACCGGCAGGTGGCATGATTTTCCGTAGACTAGTTTGAATGGTGTGGTGCCTATCGGTGTCTTAAAGGCGGTCCTATAGGCCCATAAAGCTTCGTTCAGCTTTGAGGACCAATCTTTCCTGGAGGTTGCGATAGTCTTTTCTAAAATTTGCTTTATTTCCCTGTTCGAAACCTCCACTTGTCCACTAGTTTGTGGATGATACGGTGTGGCTACACGGTGTTTGACTCCGTATTTGGAAAGAAGTTTATCAAAGATTCGCGATATGAAATGCGAACCACCGTCACTAATGACTAGCCTGGGCACACCGAATCTTGGAAAGATTACGTTTTTAAAGAGTTTAACGACTACTCGCGTGTCATTTGTTGGAGCGGCAATGGCCTCTATCCATTTCGATACATAGTCGACAGCGACGAGTATATATTTATTTCCAAAAGAAGATGGGAAAGGTCCCATGAAGTCAATTCCCCAGACGTCAAAGATTTCTACTTCCAAGATTCCTCTCTGAGGCATTTCATCGCGTCATGAGATGTTGCCGGTGCGTTGGCACCGGTCGCATTTTAATACCGCAGTATGGACGTCCTTCCAGAGACTGGGCCAAAATAAGCCAGACTGTAGGATTTTAGCGCACGTCTTTGAGGTGCTGGCATGACCACCATACGGTGCTGAATGGCATTGGGTGATGATGTCTTCTATTTCTTCCTCTGGGACACAACGACGGTATAAGTTGTCGGCGCCTCGTCTGAAGAGTAGAGGTTCGTCCCAGTAGTAGTGCTTTAAGTCATGGAAGAATTTCTTCTTTTGTTGATAAGTCAGGTCCGGTGGAAGCACGCCTGTGGCCAGGTAATTAACGATGTCGGCAAACCACGGCAAAGTGGCTTGGGCATAGACAGATTCCACGACTTTTTCCAGTTCCGGTTTTTCTGTAGTAGAGTTAGACATATTTCTTTCCAATTTGGCTATCAGACGTTCGTAGGGAAAATCGTCGTTGATGGGCACTGGTTCTTGTTTCATGCCCTCTATACGGGATAGGTGATCGGCAACTACGTTCTCGGTCCCCTTCTTATCTTTAATTTCTAAATCGAACTCTTGTAATAATAGGATCCATCTCAATAATCTGGGTTTGGCGTCCTTTTTGTTTATTAGGTACCTAATGGCAGCGTGGTCTGTGTATATGATTATTTTGGCTCCTACCAAGTAGGAACGGAATTTGTCAAGAGCGAATACGACTGCTAAGAGTTCCTTTTCTGTTGTGGCGTAGTTCACTTGGGCAGGGTCTAATGTTCTACTAGTGTAGTAGATAGCGTGAAGCTTCTTATCCTTCCTTTGTCTTAGAACTGCGCCTACGGCGTAATCACTCGCATCGCACATGATTTCGAACGGTAGTCGCCAATCTGGGGGTTGCATGATTGGTGCGATGATAAGTGCTGACTTTAGAGTTTCGAATGCCTCTAAGCATTCTTTGTCGAAGATGAACTCGGCATCTTTCATTAACAAACCTGTAAGAGGTTTTGTGATTTTCGAGAAATCCTTTATGAATCTTCGGTAGAATCCAGCGTGTCCTAAGAAGCTTCGTATTTCTCGTACGGTTTTCGGAGGCTGGAGATCCTTTATGATCTCTATTTTAGCTTTGTCGACTTCAATCCCTTTTTCAGAGATGACGTGTCCTAAAACAATGCCTTGTCGGACCATGAAATGGCATTTTTCCCAATTAAGGACAAGGTTCACTTTGGCGCATCTTTTAAGTACCATTTCTAAATTCGACAGGCAGCTTTCGAAGCTTTGTCCGCATACAGAGAAGTCATCCATGAACACTTCCATGATGTCATCTATGAAATCTACGAAGATTGCCATCATGCATCATTGAAAGGTTGCTGGAGCATTGCATAGTCCGAACGGCATTCGGCGGTAGGCAAAAGTACCATAGGGACAGGTGAATGTTGTCTTTTCCTGGTCATCGGGGTGAATAGGGATTTGAAAGAATCCCGAATAACCATCTAGATAGCAGAAGTACGAATGTTTCGCTAGTCTCTCCAACATTTGGTCTATGAATGGTAAAGGGAAGTGATCTTTCCGAGTTGCCTTGTTCAGTTTTTTGTAGTCGATACACATCCTGTTTCCGGTCACAACTCTTTGGGTTATCGATTCACCTTTTGCATTCTTTACTACAGTAACGCCTCCTTTCTTGGGTACTACGTGTACTGGGCTGACCCATTGGCTGTCGGAGATGGGGTATATGATTCCTGCGTCTAGTAGCTTTTTCACCTCGTCTTTGACTACAGTGCTTAGGATCGGGTTTATCCTTCTCTGATGTTCTCTTGAAGTTTTGCAGTCTTCCTCCAGCATGATATGGTGCATACAGATGGAGGGACTTATGCCTTTTAGATCGCTTATATTATAGCCTAACGCAGTTGGGTATCTCCTTAGGATTTCTAATAATCGCTCAGTTTCTGACTGTCCTAAGTTAGCGTTTACTATTACTGGTCTTTTGAATTTTGTATCTAGGAATTCATATCTAAGAGTTTTGGGTAGCTCTTTAAGTTCTAAAGCTGGGTTTTTCGGACCTGGCATGTGATTTGGAGTGAGTGCTAAGATCTCGCTCAGACTATCATCTTTGTATGGTGCACGCCAGTTGTCGTCTTCATGAATATCATGGATCGAGATTTTCATGATTTCAGAATATGTAGTTTCCTCCTTTTCTAATTCTCGTATGCATTCGTCAATTACATCTACTATATAGCATGTGTCATCGATGGCTGGTGCCTTCAAGAATTTAGTAAGGATGAACTCTATCTTTTCTTCCCCTACTTCGAATGTTAGCCTTCCTTTCTTTACGTCTATAATAGCTCCGGCTGTAGCTAGGAATGGTCTTCCTAGGATAATTGGGGTAACAGAGTCCTCTTTGATGTCCATGATTATGAAGTCGGTTGAGATGTAGAATTATCCTATGCGTACTGGAACATTTTCCAGTATTCCGACGGGGTATTTGACTGATCGGTCAGTCAATTGTACGGACATTTTAGTTGGTCTTAGTTCTCCCATATTTAGCTTTTTGCATATTGATAAAGGCATGACGCTTATACTGGCTCCTAGATCGCATAGAGCTTTGTCTATTACGAACTTTCCTATGACGCATGGTATGGAGAAACTACTTGGGTCTTTTAGTTTAGGAGGCATGTGGTTTTGAATGATTGCGCTACATTCAGCAGTAAGTGTCACTGTCTCGTTATCCTCTATTTTCCTTTTATTAGACAAGATTTCTTTAAGAAACTTAGCGTATGACGGCATTTGAGTTATCGCTTCTGTGAACGGAATAGTGATGTTTAGTTGTTTCAGAAGTTCAACAAATTTCTTGAATTGTCCTGAAGTTTTGGAGTTTATTAATCTTTGAGGATAAGGGATAGGTGGTTTATATGGCGCTGGAGGCACATATGAGTTTTCATCTTTGGCGGCTTTCTGCTCGTCACATTCCTTCTTTTCTGTTTCAGACTCCTTTTCGGTTGGTTTATCGGATTTCTGTTGCATTACTAAATCTTCGTTCCTAGGA
The DNA here is from genome assembly GCA_963859935.3 of Lathyrus sativus. Lineage (NCBI taxonomy): Eukaryota > Viridiplantae > Streptophyta > Magnoliopsida > Fabales > Fabaceae > Lathyrus > Lathyrus sativus. The sequence continues at coordinate 23,653,598 of OZ012741.1, forward strand.
TCTGTTGGGCCTTCCAATTCTTTTCCACTTCTTAATATAACAACATTTGTGTGACCTTTCGGGTTAGGTTCGGGCAGTCCTGGAAGTGTTCCAGCTGGGGCAGCTGCGGAGGCTTGTTGTTGGGCCACTTGTGATATCTGCGTTTCGAGCATTTTATTGTGGGTGGCTAAAGCGTCTACTTTTCTGGTCAGCTGTTTAATTTGCTCGCTAGTGTGTATGTTTTGATTTAGGAATTCTTTGTTTGTTTGAGCTTGAGTAGCTATGAATTTTTCCATCATCAACTCGAGGTTTGATTTCCTAGGGGCAGTCTGGGCAGCAGCTGGTTTCTGATATCCTGGCGGAGCACCTGGTGCTTGCAAGGCATTATCGTTCTTGTAGGAAAAGTTTGGGTGGTTCCTCCATCCTGGGTTGTAAGTATTTGCGTAAGGATTTCCTTGAGCGTAGTTTACTTGGTCTGGTGGGATTCCGGCCAACAATGGGCACTCGGGCGCATTATGAGTGACGATTCCATATAACTCGCAGTTTGGAGTTACAGCAGCGGCGGTTGCAGTCGGGTTAACAGTCAGATTGTCGATTTTCTGTGCTAGAGCATCTACTTTAGCGTTGAACTTTTCAAGGCTGCTGATCTCGTACATCCCACCTTTCGCTGCGGGTTTCTCTGCTGGAATGCGTTCACCTCCCCATTGGCAGTGGTTCTGAGACATGTTTTCGATTAGTTGATAGGCTTCGTCGTATGGCTTATCCATAAGTGCACAGCCCGCGGCGGCGTCTACCGTTAATTTGGTGTTGTATAGAAGCCCATTGTAGAAAGTATGGATCATCACCTAGTCTTCTAAACCGTGGTGAGGACATGTTCTCATCATATCTTTGAACCTTTCCCACGCTTCGTAGAGAGATTCAGTGTCTTTTTGTCGAAATCCGTTGATTTTGGCTCTAAGCATAGCAGTTTTTCTTGGCGGAAAGTATCTCGCTAAGAAAACGTTCTTCAACTGTTCCCACGTCATAACGGAGTTGGATGGTAAGGATTATAACCATGCCCACGCTCTATCTCTAAGAGAGAAAGGGAAAAGACAAAGTCTTATTGCGTCTGGAGTTACTCAATTTGCCTTCACTGTGTCTGCGTATTGTACAAACTTCGTTAAGTGTTCATTTGGATCCTCAGTTGCATTTCCTGAGAATTGATTTTGTTGTACAGCTGACAGCAACGACGATTTTAGTTCGAAATCGGTTCGATTGATAGTTGGGGCAGCTATGCTACTTCTAGGCTCCATCTGAGAGGGTGTAGTGTATGCCTTCAGCGGTTTGTTTTGAGGTCCTTCGGCCATCTTTGCTTCTTCAACCGGAGGATGAGCTAGAAGATCAGGAATGTTATGTCTTCATTGATATTCGACGATGCGCCTTCTTATATGTAAGAAGCGCTCTAGTTCGGCGATCGTAGGTTGTAAGATTTCGCCTTGTGAGCAAGTACTTGGCATACAATCGAAGAGCTAGTAGAGGGAGAGAGAATTGTTAACCTAGTCTATACTGTGTAACAAAGGATTACACTATTGACTAAACAGGTCCCCGGCAACGGCGCCAAAAACTTGATCGCGACTTTCTATATCTAACAAATCTAACTGCAAGTGCACAGTCTATCGCGTAGTAATAATAGATATCGATCCCACAGGGACTCGTAATCAATCTAGTATTATCGGGTGTTACGGTGTTTAGCTAGGTCGGTTTGGTTTCAAGTTGAATAATAACAGAGTAGATGCGTAAACTAAAGGGAACTAAGGTTTTTACTTAAGATATGAATTTATGAATCGATATGCAATAACTTTGTTCTTCGGGGATTTGACAATTTACTGGTGTATTAAGTGTTTTCAAACTTAGTTTGAGAAGAAAATAGTGATCTAAAGACTTTTGTCTCACGATGGTTGTTGACGCTAGTCGCAACTCTAAGGCGGAACGTATGTTGTCGCTATCCCGTTTGGGGTTAGAGTTACCTTTTGAAAATCTCTAAGTTCTAATCCTTTTTAAAGTGCTTTCGTTGTTTTTAAATCGAATGCCTAGTTTTTACTATCTGGTCTTAGCCTTAGCTGTCGCTTGTTGGTTCGTACCTTAATATGGTTTCCCACTATCGTGGCAAAACCACCGTAAATAGCTTCTCACTGTCGTGACAAAGGTTTATTTAGAATTTTGATTAAAAACTAAAACCATAACTGAGTTTTGAAAAGAGAAAGACTACGCCAATTATTATCAAATTCCGTCTGAACTATTATTACATATCGATTATGGTAATTTAGCTAGACATGGAAAAAGAAATGGCAATACATAAATAAAAGCAGTAATTAATAACATACATCATAATGAAAATTGCAATTACGATTAAAATTGAAAACCTGTAAATATTCCAATTGGCTTTTGGGCAGATCCTCCACAATGTTGGCAGGATTCTGGTCTTTGTGCCAATTGATCGTACAAGGGAAATGGGAATTATAAAATAGCAAAGAATACAGAGAAGGAAAAGAGAAACAAATAAGATATAAGAACGATAAGGTTGCTCTGAAGATGAATTGACAGCACTTCGTTGTCTTGAATGCAGCCCATTTTTTCAGGTCCCAACCTCTTCCTTTTATAGAGGGAGAGTATCTAACGGTTATTCCTTCAGGAAGTGGGTTTGAGGCAGAAAAGTAGGAGTTAATGGCCACACTTTTGGTCTTTGAGGGGGAATTTTTGCACGTGACTTCATTCTGCACGTTCTGGCTGCATGACGGTCGTCACACGCATGACGAGTGTAACGGCTGTGTGACGGTCGTCACATCAGTAAAACTCATTTCTGCTGTTTTTCTCTTGGTTTTTCATCTATTTTTCACTTGTTTTTGCTCCTTTTCTTCATATTGCTTTGCTTGGACATGTTCTTCGAATACCTGCATAATACTTAGACAAATAGCATGGAATGCCCCGAATTCAGAGTGAAACCGGTCAAACATTAGTTAAAACACATGTCATTTTATATATACATTTTCGCGTTATCAGGTAAAAACCTAGAGTATATACAAAGTATGCTCGCCAAAACATCACATCTCGTGCCTACGTATCCTAACTAGGATGGAATCAGAGCATTCATAGTCCACCTAACTAGGGGTGAGGAACTCTTGACTATAGTCAAGATTCTATGGGGAGTAAGTATTCATAACCATGAACTTACATAAAGTTAACAAACTCTCTAAGTCTAAGTTGAAAGACTAACTAGGGTGACTCTAACAAAGTCAAAGGGCAAAGTGAGTACTCATAACAATGATGCTCACATAGAGTTTACAAACTCTACACCTAATTCTAATTTGTAAAGTCAATTGGCTCTAACAAGGCCACGAAGGGAAAGTAAGTACTTATAACAATAGTACTCATACAAGGTTAACAAACCCTAACCTAAGGCTAGGTTAAGAGAGAAGATGGATCTAACAAGGCCATGGAAATGACCCTAACAACGTCATGAAGTGATGAGTAGGTAGACTAAACTATCCTAGACATGACATGGCAGTCAACAGTGAAACCCTTTCCTTTAAACTCAGGGAACAAACAACTTGTAACAACAGGGAGCTAAAAGATAGAGCTTAAGAATAAATGATTACAATCAAGGATGGAATGACATTATGAGCAAGGCATGTGCTAAAAGAGATAATCAACTCATGATATAAACAAAGTAACAAGGATCAAACATTATGACATATCAAGAATTTTTTAGCAAATAGACAAAACACATACATGCAAGAATATGAAACCCTAATCAAAACCAATAATCAAAGTATCAAAGCTAAATATACCAAGTAAGATATCAATTAATGAAGGTCAGTAGCTACATCATATCATGTCCAACATACTTAAATAATAAAAAAATTATAAACATATCAATCATGCATCAAAACTTAAGCACACTTGCCACAAACTAGCTCACACCAATATAAGTGCAAAGATAGTTTAAAATATGGAAGTTGGAACTCAAAACCCAAGTGGACATTAGCATACACATCACATACTACTTATATACAATATGATGATGTCAAGAAAAATATTAGCAAAGATCACATCAAGGCATGGACAAAGCAATAAGCAAGAATCAAACCAGGTCATACATAAAAGGACTCAAACATTCAAGATATGGAAGGAAAATTAAATGGACAAGCAAACACACTTTGAAACCATGAATCCAGAAGCCAAAATATGTCTTTCAAGACACATACAAGCAACAATCATCAAGAAATTTCACTCAAAGAACATGCCTAAAAAAACTAGGTTAAGATAAACACCAAAACATGTTTAAAAAACCCTACTTTGATGTATCCTTCAAAAATAGAAAAATGACCAAACAAAATTAAACTAAAGGCTTTAACTCATGTTTATGTACTCAAGGATGTGTGTGCAAAAGTTCATCAAAAAATTGGCATAAAAACTCATTCAAAATCAACTAACAAACTCAATGTATCAAAAGAATCGAGACTTAACAAAACCAAACCAAAAGCTATTCAAACAACATCATTAATGGCCAAAAAAAAAAATCAAAACATCCTCTATTCATACATCACATGTTGACAAAAAATCATCATAAAAGACAATTGGAAGGCATTCAAATGAAAAACCCTAAATCAAAGGTGTTTTGGTAAACACACTACACAAAATAATTTAAATAAAATAGTAAAATAAATTCTAAAAATAAATAAAAAAATACCAAAAATAACTCAAGATAGCAAGGTCCTCAAAAATAACTTTTATAGATTTTTAAAGTGTTTTAAATATTAAAAATAAAATACAAAGTAAAAATAATAAAATAAAATAAAATAAAAAAAACAAGGTTGAATGGGGTGTAACCAGCAAATAGAGAAACAAGGGAAAACAAGTTAAATGCGCATATTAGGCTCAACAGGGGGTGTGAATAACATGTTTTTGGCAAGCCTAGTCCATTAAAACATAAACTCAGAAAAACACAAAAGAGGGCACACATGGATGCCACGCGAGCGCTGACTGGGCGATACGTGGACGGTCAAAGGGAAGACTAGTGTTGACACGTAGACATCGGAGCCCTAGCTCCGGTTGTCTTCTCCGGCGGGTCATCGGAGTTGCAGGTTTCAAACCTCACCAAAAATGCTCAAATCTTATACCAATTTCAAGGTTTTTTTGTGTTGAATCCAAAAATCATATTATTTCTCTCGTACAAGGCCTCTAACTTCCCTAAATCAGGCCATGAAAGTTTGTCTACAAAATTAAACATGCACAAAATAGCAAATTTAACCCAAAAATGATTTACATATTAACATGCATTCAAATACATAAAGAAACAAAGGGATTGTATGTGGAAAATAGAAGAAAAGGTTGAAGAAATTTTTACCAAGTGTGATGCTTTACAAGCTCGATTTGTGGTTGAAATGGCTCTTCAAACGATCCTAAGAGCTTCCTTGTGCATGGAGTCAAGAAAATGGATTAAAAGTTCAAGGATGAGAGGATTTAAAATTCTCAAATTTGAGTCAAAATGTCAAGTTGTGTTGCTCAGTTCTTTGGTCTCTCTCGCTCTCCCTATCTCCTCTGTTCTTTTTGGAAATGTGTCTCATATTTATCTCTTGATCATAATGTGTGTTTTTGAGGTTCAAAACTTTGAATTTGTTTTTGGTCAAAACCTTGAAAAAAATCAAATGAGGGTGATGTCTCACAAGCTACTATGATGCAAAGAGTTGGGTAGAATGCTTTTATTTTATTCTAGCAGGATGTGCAACAAGGAATGAAAGGGAAAGCTCTAAGAATGAGCTGCACAATGTTGGTTTTGCATATCCTCATGTTTATGTCATGTTGTGTTTTTTGCATGTCATACAAGTAAGACTTGTTTTGGGTAAGTTTTGGGGATCACATGTGACAGGTTTGGTGCACTAGAAATAAGGCTTGGGATGCTGAAAAGTTTTGGGAAGACTTGGTTCAAAATTGTTTGACATGGTGGAAAGACATGTTCGTGAGGCGAGCTTTGACACATAATATCTCCATGGTTCTTGACTCAAATGAAGAGTTTTGAGTTCGTTGGAAAGTTGGCATGTAATTGAACAACTTTCATGTTTAAAACTTTTTTTTTGAAGCTTGTAACATGATGGAAAATGGGCATGAAAAGTGGTTCAACATTCTGGCCTGGGGTTTGGCACGCGTGGCCTGGTCATGCCTTGGGCAAGCTTTGGCAACTCTTGGCACCCATGTTCATTACACCATATCTTGAGTTATAGAACTCCAATTGAGGAGTTCTTTAGATGCTTGGAAAGTTGAGATGGAGGAGAACGACTTTGATGTTGTACACTTTTAGATTTAAAACTTGGAACAATCAAAAAGAGGGTCTGCAAGTTAAGCAAAAACATGACTTGTAGTGCCTTGACAACTTTGGCAAGTTGTGTAACTTGTGCCCAAAATCCTCAAACTTTGAGACACCATAACTTGAGACTCCTTAACCCAATTGGAGATTTCATTATATGTATGGAAATCTCATATCAAGAGGAATAACTTTCATGTATAAAATTTTTTGATTTGAGGTCAAGAAACCCATGAAGCCCTGGCTTGAAGTTGGTGCAAATATGTTGCCCTAGATTTTGCCAAACTTGACAACTTTTGATCTCAAATTTGAAACATCATAATTTGAGTTATAAGCATGATATTGAGATGTTCTTGGTATCAAAAGAAAGCTGAGAAGATGATCTACAACTATTATGTTGATCGCCAAAGCAAATTATGTTTGGAACATTCTTGAATTTGGCTTTAAAAATCACTCCAAAATGTTGAATTTATAACATAAATTTTTCTAAGTATAGAATTCCAAATCAAGGTTTTTTCTAACTTTGAATCAATATAACTCCAAATCTATCCACCTTTTGATCATGATTCCTTCTACAAACTTGTAATTTAGGATGTCCTATTTGTAGTGATCATAAGTTTGCTCCAAAATTCGCAAGGATGAATGAGATATGATCTTTGAATGATTGCTAGAATTCTTGATTTCCACACTTAGAAATTTTCACATAAAAACCCTTATTCTTCAAATCTCCTGACTTTATTGTTCCAACTTGGTTTTTCTTGATCTAACCACATGGGATCATGGAATAAGACTTGTAAAGCTCATGGTTGATGATAAAACTCGAGAGTTAACTTTTATGGTACCTCAATTGACTTTTGAATCAAATGAAGACAAAACCATTCTTTTCCTCTTGGGAAGCCCTTGAATTGGATTATCTTGAATCAAATGATTTCCTAGTGATCCATGAAGTGTGTGAGGACTTCCTTGATTGGTCCCTCTTCCAAATCTTAATTAATTAGTGCTTTCACCTTTTTGTACAAAATCCTAATTTCACAAACAAAACAAAACCACAAAACTTGATAGTTTAGTTAGTTATGCAAGGATGATTGACTTAGAATGCTCATGCAAATGACAATGACATTTAAAGGGTATGACAACAACCTTCTAAACATCATTTGCATTCACTTCCAATGCAAGTACTTTGTCACTCACGATTTCAGACACACCTTGAAATCTGAAGATGACATTCACTTGCATGATCCACCTCATGTATTTCTCGTCTTTGAAAATGGGTAAGTTCACTGGATATTGCGTTGATATTGTGTTACCGTTTTGCCATTACAAATTCTCTCTAAATCGCAATCAGACTCATTAATACTAATTTGTTGTAACAACTAGGATTTTCAAGAAGAATGAAGAAGAAGAGAAAGAGAGATAAGAGAGAGAAAACTATATTGTGTGAAAAGGAGTTTGTGAAATTGCTACTATTTAATTTACAAAGTTATATATATATATATATATATATATATATATATATATATATATATATATATATATATATATATATATATATATATATATATATATATATATATATATATATATATATATATATATATATATATATATATATATATAAAACATATCATTTACAAACTGCAGTATTCGATGTTGTTGAATTCATACTTATACTTGATATATTCAACTAACTTAACTTAAGCTTAACTATGTCGAATAGAATTTTTCTAAAATACTAAATTATACTAGCTCCGTCTTTTATTATAAGTCGTTTTAAAAAAATATTTTGTATCACAATATAAGTCGTTTTATAATACCAATAAACTATTAATGTTATTTTTTCTATTATACCCTTAAATATTTATTATTCTTTTTCCTTTCAATTATGTAAATTTCTCTTTTTCATACCATAATAGTTTCATTTCTTAATATATATGAAAAGTAAAAAAAACGACTTATAATATGTGTGAAAAGTTAAAAACGACTTATAATAAAAAAACGGAAGAAATATCTTCTATATATATATATATATATATATATATATATATATATATATATATATATATATATATATATATATATATATATATATATATATATATATATATATATATATATATATATATATATATATATATATATATATATATATATATATATATATATATATATATATATATATATATATATATATATATATATATATATATATATATATATATATATATATATATATATATATATATATATATATATATATATATATATATATATATATATATATATATATATATATATATATATATATATATATATATATATATATATATATATATATATATATATATATATATATATATATATATATATAATTTTCTTAGTCCTTAATAGTATCTACCACATGCTTTGAAATCAATGTTAAAATAAAAATCAACATTAATTACACAAGATTGCAAATTAAATAATCTCAAAAGTTGAATATTGGGAAAATAGAAACTCTATACTTTTACTCTTAAAAATTTCCTAAATCATCTTTTTACCATGTCGGGTTGGATCTCGAGCTTCTACCTATAGCAACATATCATAACACAATTTTTTTTTAACAGAATTCACAAATTACCATTTTACACTAAACCGGAAGCATCCGGAAGACCCTGCATCATATCATAATTTCTCGCCGGAGCTTCCGCCGACGAACACCGGCGTTTTCCGGAAACTGTAGCTCGGCAAATCGGACAAGTAACCCGATTTCTAAGCCACAAATCAATACAATCAGCATGAAAGTAATGCTTACAACAACTCAGCTGCCGGAGTTTTTCACCGTCAGTGAACCCCGACAAGCAAACTGGACACTCACCTCCGATCTCCTTCACATGGGCGTCTGTTCTGTACTTTAGATCGAAGATGGAAGCAGCGTCAACTTTGGAGTTGTCATCGGAAGAGACTGAGAGTTCGCGAGGGTTTTGCTCTGTTCGCCGGCGACAAAACGGGAAACCGAAGGCGAATATACAGGTATAGATCAAGGCGGGTATGGTGACGATGGCGATGAGGGCTAGTAGGAATTCGAGAGGGGAGAGATCGACGGAGGGGGGTGGAAAAGGCGGTGGTGGTGTTGTGAGGGTGGCGATTTGTGCGGCGGTTAGTGGCGGTGCTGAGAAAGGTAAAAGTGGTGGATGTGTGGTCGGAGTTGCGTGTTCCATGATGATGAGATTATATGATTAGTAACAACTAAGTGTGGGACTATAATATGTCATGTGATTATGTTTTTTCTTAGGTGAAAAAAGTGGTTGAGAGTGTGTGTTAATGACATATGAAAGTGATTGTTATGGTTTCAGAACTAATAAAATATGGATTAGGTCTTAATTAAAAATATATAAATAGAAATAATAAAATATGGATTAGGTCTTAATATATTTATAAAGACCTATCAATGACAAGGATGTCGTGGCCGTGTGTAAAGGGAGATACTCTTTTATTACTCACGATTGAGAGCGACTTTGCATTAACGCCCCTTTTAGTCCCATCGTGGGAAACATGGGAAAAACACGTCTCGATTAGTGGGCGTTCAGAGTCAACAAACCAAAGTAAGTTTCTTTATAAAGTGGAGATTCAACTGTCCGTTACTATGACTAAGTGGACGGTTATCATTTTCGAGAGACCATAACTCTAGGCACATAAGCCTCTATAAATATCTCATCCCTAGCATGAAGAAGAACAAAGATAAGCACTTTGCTCTTTAAAGGAGAAGGGCGCAAACTAGTCGACCAACTCATTAGAAACGCCAACTTGTTCGCATAGACCCTCTCCAACATGCCACATATAGATACCAGATTAGTATGCCATCACCTCGTTGTCAACCTCATTGCAAGACCAGTGTAACAAAAAAAGCAAAAATTTGGCGAGGAAATGAGAGCCGCCATTGACAAGGAAGTAAGCAAGTAGCTACAGCCAATTTCATCACAGAAACAAAATACCCAACATGGCACATGCATATAGACTTCACCGAACTCAACGTGGCATGTGCCAAAGACCCTTGTCCCTTGTCGAATATTGATCGCCTAATTGATGGGTCGTCGAGCTGCTACATACTAAGCTTTATGGATGCATATCCGTGGTACAATCAGATTAAGATAGATCCCTTTGACGCGCCAAAGACACCGTTCATGTCACACTAAACTAACTACTTATTATAATGTCATGCCCTTCAGCCTCAAGAACATTGGCGCCACATACCAACAACTCATGGATGTCGTATTCTCCCACCAGATAAGGCGGAACTTCGAAGTATACGTAGATGATATGATAGTGAAGACTGCAGAAGGACATAGTCATACAACAGACTTGAATGACGTCCAGTAATTAGTTAAGAAGTACAACATGTGTTTGAATCCCGCCAAGTGTTCCTTCACGGTGCTGGCAGGAAAATTCTTAGGCTTCATGTTGACGAAAAGAGGCATCACGCTAACCCAGATAAGTTTCAAGCGGTCATTGACATGATAAGCCCCACCAATGTCAGAGTGATGCAACAACTAATGGGTCACCTCGGCGCTTTGTCTTGTTTCCTCTTATGTGCGGGCGTGCGACAAAGCTTTTTTGTTCTTTGTCGCCCAGAAAAAGAAGGAGAAGTTTGAGTGGACAGGGGAATTCGATGAGGTATTTTCACGAATAAAGACCTTCCTCACATCCCCGCCTATCCCCACTCGTCCCAAAGAGTGATTGCCTTTACTCCTCTACCTTTAAGTCATAGACCAGTCAATGAGTTTAGTACTTGTTCATGTGACAGATAAGGTAGAGCAATTTGTGTATTTCAAAAGTAAAGTTTTTAAAAATGCCATTGCGCGTTACAATAAGACCAAGAAGCTAGCTATAGTCGTTGTCGTCACGACAAGGAAGCTTTGACGCTATTTTGAAGGTCATAGTGCTTGTGAAAACTAACTACCATATCTAACATGTCCTCAAAAATCCAGGCATGGCAGGAAGAATGGTTTCTTGGGTGGTGGAACTCTCAGAGTATGACATTCAATATGTCCCAAGGGGAAGCATTAAGTCCCAAGCTTTGGTATATTTTTTTAGAGGAACCCATCTCTCAGATGGAGAAAGAAAATCCTTCAGAATGGACGATGTCTGTCAATGGTGCCTCAAACATTAAGAGGAGCGACATAAGGATAGTATTAGAAGGATCAGGCGACATACTAATAAAACAAGAAATAAAGTTCGAATTATAAGCGAGCAATAACCAAGCCGAGTATGAAGCTTTCATCATCAGTATGGTTCTCGCCCTTGAAATGGGTGCCTCCAAGTTGAAGGCAAAAAGTGATTTCCAAATGGTCTCCATTTAAGTCATAGGGGAACACCGGGCCAAAGAACCGCAACTCGTGAAATATCTCCATAAGGTATGAAGTTTATTAACACGATTTTAATCTTTTAAAGTAAAATATGTTCCTAGTGAACAAAATTTCATAGCAAACCATTTGTCCAAACTCGCCACCATAAAGACAACAGGATGCAATTAGACAGTCATACAAGACTCTCGCCGCTCTCAGCATTAATGCAGACAAAAGATATACTCTAGAGATTATCCTTGACCCAAGTTGGATGTCTCCCATACTGTGATATCTACAAAAGGATGAAATCCCTAAAGATGAAGGCGAGGCGAAAAAAAAGTCCGGAAGAATCCTTCCATGTATACTCTCCTAGAAGTAAAACTCTATAAGTTGGGAAGGACCTCTGTAATGTTCTGGTGTCTAGGTGAGCATGAAACCGCACGGGTAATCGTAGAAGTTTAACTAGGGGAATGTATAAGCCACATTGGCAGCAGGGCTCTCGCCCATAAACTACTTAGAGCAGGTTACTATTAGCCCACCTTTTTAAAGGACATTGTGGTGTTTGCCAACAAGTGTGATCGATGTAAAATACACACCTAGCTCAATGACTTCCCAGTTGAAACTCCTTTGTTTGATGACATCGCCCTGACCTTTCTATTAGTAGGAGAGGATATTCTAGGTCAATTTTCCTTGGCGTTAGGGAAACTTAAATTCCTGATTGTGTCGCTCTCGATTCAGACAGGAAGTAAATGATCCAGGGATATAGTGTGTTGTAGGTCTGATCGATGAAGTAAGGGTTATTGCCCATATTCGAGAGTTCTCCACCAAACAAAAAATGGCTAGAAGATACAACTCAAAGGTGATGCCAAGAGAAATTCAGGAAGGTGACCTGGTGATGAAACAAGTGGTATTTTCTGCACAGTAGGAAAAATTTCAACCCAACTGGGAAGTGTTGTATCACATATTCCAAAAGCTGCCACATGGAGCCTATAAGCTGCAATAATTAGATAGGCGACTCGTCCCCAGGACTTGAAATTCCATCCGCCTAAAGAATTATTATAGTTAAATTATTTATGAATTTTTAGAGGGAGAATAGTGTCCGCCTATGTACGTATTTTTGAGCATTTATGATCAAAGAGAGTATTTAGGTTTTTACTTTTATGTACGTGGGATTTAAATATGTTGGGTAACATGAATATCTTGGACTTCTATGGAAAGATCTTTAATGCATCTCAAGGCAACTTGAATATCTTGGACTTCTATATGAACATCTTTTTCCCCTCTCAAGGCAACATGAATACGATGGACTTCCTTGGAAAGATCCTTGCCACATCTCAAGGCAATACAAATATGTTAGAGTTCCACAAGGATATCATTATCACCTTTAAAGGTAATATGAATGGGTTACCTCATCTAACCTCCTTGCCTGAGGGACTCAGAGTCTCCCTAGGAAAGGTCTAGCCTGAGGTCTCACCTAAGGGATTTAACCAAAGTCTGGCCCGAGAGATTTAACTTAAAAGTCTTACCTAAGGGTATCGACCAAATTCTTGCTCTAGAGATTCAATGCCTTGTCTAAGGGACTTGGAGTATCATCAAACGAGCTCAACATATAATCTCACCTGAAGGACTTAGAGTTCTATCAAACAGGTTCATGTAACTGGCTCGCTTGGGGGACTTAGAGTATCCCTTAGAAAGGTCTAACCCAAGGTTTTGCCTAAGGTACTTGACCAAAGTCTAGTCCAGAAGACTTAACTTAAAAGTATTTGCTAAGGGTCTCAACTAAAGTCTTTCTCGAGAGAATCAACGCCTCGTCTGAGGGACTAAGAGTCTCATCAAATTGGATCAACATATAATCTCGCCTGAAGGAATTAGACTCACATCAAACAAACTCATCTAACTGTCTCACCTAAGGGGCTTAGAGTCACCCTAGGCTAGGTCCAGCCCAAGTTCTTGCCTAAGAGACTCGACCAAAGTTTGACCCAATAAACTTAACTCAAAGGTCTTTCCTAAAGGTCTCGACTGAAGTCTAGCCCAAGAGGCCTATATAAATGCATATTCTTGGGGACTTGGAACCTCATCAGACAAGCTTAACATATAATCTCGTCTGAAGGCCTTAAAGTCCCATGGGACAGACACGGTGCATTATCCCACTTAAGGGACTCATGAGCAGTTAAAGCAATTCTCCCTTTATCGAGCCATCGTACTTTAGGGACTATGTAGTGATATATTTATAAAGACTTATCTAGGGCAGGGATGTTGTGGCCGCCCTTAAGGGGCAATTCCCTTCTAGCCTTCACGATTTTGGGTGACCTTGCCTTTAACGCCCTCATCTCACCCCGTTGTGAGAATTGTGAGAAAATACACGTCTCAATTAATGGGAGTTCATAGTCAATAGACTAAAGTGAGTCTCCCTAGGAAGTAGAGATACAACGGTCTACTACTATGATTAAGTGAACGTTATCATTTTCGAGAGACCCTAACTCCAAGCCCATAAGCCTCTATAAATACCTCATCCTTAACAGGAAGAAGGACATCTGATAACAACTCAGAACGTGCGCAAAATATCTTAAAAATACATAATTTCTCACTTCACGTGAGCTTGCTCTATCCATAGACAAAACACCACCAATCAGGGGCTCTCACCACCATGAGTAAGACCTAACCCACAGAAAATTACTAAAGTCTCTGTCCACTCCTATCAGCATAAAGATGTCACGCATTTTGTAAATTTTAACAAGTAAAGTTTTAATTAAGCATATAAAATACTCATTCTTTTTAAGCAAACATATATTAAAAAGAAAGATAATAGAATTAGAATTGCATCGTCACCATATTCGAGTTCAATTGAAGAAAAAAAACTTGATATCACTAAATTAAACGTGAAAAACAATGACTTATATAAACTCTATTTTTAAAGTGGAGGTGTCTAATTATTGCGCATACATAATTGGTGAGTTTTCTAAATTAAGATTTTAATATTATATTAAAATTAAAAATTGATTTAAATTCATTACTACAAAATCATTTTATTGTTTTTTATTAATAATTTTGTTAAAGTAAAAGTTTAATTTATTAATATTTTTTATGTTGTTTTAATTGATAGTAATTTTAACTTGTGCTAATTATTTTTAGTTTTAAAAAATTCAAAGTTTGTATCTATTTGTTTTCGTAACTTCCATTTTTCAACGTGTAAAAGTTGAATTAGCGTGTGTCTGGATGTGATGTACTTGACTTGAACCAGGAGGATGAAGCTTCAGATCATATGCTTGCTTGCTCCACGAGTACTAAGAAAAAGAATGTAGCGTTTGATCTATTAATAACACAAAGACCTGTCTTTGAGTGTTTTTAGAATATGTTTATCATGAATTACTTGAATTAGAAGAATGTGATTATAGTTCAACATAAGCATTTAGTGGTTCAACTATTTTATTATTATTATTATTTGTTGTTTTGATGATGAAAAGGATGTGCACATAGCTTTATTTGGTTTTTTCTAATTGAATTTAGAGTCGACTTTATTAGTTGATATGGATTAGTTTAAATTCATAATTGAATAAGCACATAGTTTTGTTTGGATATTTCTAATTTAGACGTTGTATTTTATATATATATATATATATATATATATATATATATATATATATATATATATATATATATATATATATATATATATATATATATATATATATATATATATATATATATATATATATATATATATATATATATATATATATATATATATATATAGGTTATCGTAAATAAAGTTTAATTGACCGAACTGTGTTATTGCAAAACTATATTAAAGATGTCTTATAGTCACAAAGATATGTATTATTGACCGAACTGTGTTAGCAAAGAACAACGGTATTCATTGTCTTTACTTTCATTTCTTTAATCTTTTATATCGGTGGTTGTTCTAATAATTGATATCAGATGGATATTACTCTGATGCGAAATTTGAGATGATCAGGTTCGACAAGACAAATAATTTTAGGTTATCGCAAATAAGGATTAAGAATCTTATGGCTCAACAAAGTTTTAAAAAGGCAGTGTGTGAAACAAAACCGACTGACATGAAGGATACCAATTGGGTAAAAATGAAGAAGAATGCTGCAATGTTGATTCACATGTGTTTCAGGTAAGGTTATGTATCATATCGTGGATCTAACAGCGCAAAAAGATATTTTGGATAAATTGTAGAGTCAGTATATGTCAAATATGACGATGAACAACGCGAAGTAGTGACTATGTAGTTTGAAGATGTGGGAAGGATATGATTTGCATCAACATGTTAATGTTTGATTGTGGTGAAGATTGATGATGAAGGTAAAGAGATTATCTTGATGTCCTTGTTATCAAGTTCTTATGATCACTTGGTGACTACTTTTACCTACGGAAAAGACATTATCAATCTTGATGTGATTACTCTTACACTTTTGTATCATTCTGAAAAGAGAGAAAATATAGAGGAAGGAACTTAAGGTGACAACCTATATATGAAAGGGGTCAAAATTGTGGATAGAACAATGGTAAATCAAGATCTAGAAAGAAGAGGTCTAAATCCAAGAATGGGAAAACAACTGAGTGTTGTAGTTGCAAACAAATTGGAAATTGATGTTGGACATGTGACACCATACACAAGAGGGGCTGAATTATGGACGTTTGGAAAAGATGATTTAAAACAAAATCATTTGAGAAATCAGAGTTTAAAACCATTTTATAAAACACTTGAAAAATATGCAGCGAAAATTCAAAGTAAAGAAAAATAACTGGAAAATAAAAGACATAAGGGAGAGAAATAACACCGAAGAATTATACAAGTTTGGCCAATAAGACCTAATAATGTCCGTAATAATTATCCTTAAGAGTATCCACAATTCTTTATAATGGTATGCCCACGAACCCCCTTATACAAGGAAATGAAGTTTTTATGATAACTTCTAGCCAAATAGCGAACACGACTTAGAGCGGTTAGTCTTCAATCCAAACAGAGATTTTGCACAGGCTGATCTCGAGTCAAGTTGGAGATTTAAGTTGGATATCCTCAAAACCAAACCGATATTTTATCGGGTTGATCTCAAGCATACTGAGTTTTCACACTAGGCTGAACTCGGAAACCAATTGAGATTTTAATCGTGCTTATCTCGAACCAATAGATCTTTTAACTAATCTAAGCTCAAGATTCGTTGTGGATATTTTCAGTGACTGATCTTCATGAACAAAAAGAAAGGTTTTTTTTTCAATGGAGAATCTCACGAACCAGATGGAAACTTCTTAAGCAATCCTCAATATAAAAAAGAGCTTTTTAAATGTTTTATCTCACAACCAAAACAACAAATTCCTTTAGAATAATTATTTACACAAGAGGAATATTCACTATTGGTAAGTTTACAATTTTTCCCTCACCCGGAACAATATTCCTCATCTAGACCCAGTAACATTCTCGAAGCACTATGACTAAAATATGAGATTTAGAGGGGTAATAAGAGAAATGAAGAGTGAAGTTTTTCACGTTTATGGATGTGAAAATGTGATAGAGAATCTTTCTATTTATAGTTCAAGGCATGGTATAAATTTGAAAAAATTCCATGGGCCAAATGAATGCTCTAATATATTAGGCTAATCGATTAGACAAGCTAAATAATCAATTGTTAAGGATTAAAATAGAAGGTTTTGATATAGAGTTATTACCAATCGTTAAGAGATTATTCCAATCAATTATTGACTCAATTAAGCATCATCTAATCGATTAGAATTTTTTAGAAAAAATCTCCTAATCAACCATACACTCCCCTAATCAACTTGCTATAACTCAAAAAAAAATTGGTGATTTTACTAAAACATGATAGGCTTCTCAAGATTTTGTGTGTGTGTTGTGTGTTTGTGTGTGTTAGCCATTATGTTTCCATAAATGCCCTTGTGTCTTTAAAAAACATTAATCACTTGGACGAACATGACTAGACAAACTTTCACACTTCTTCTTTTTCACACTCTGGATCTTCAAGTATCGGCATCAACATATTTGACTTTAGCACCACACAAGAGTATTAAATCTTCTTTATGAAGCTTGAGATATCTCCATGTTGATTACCATCATCTAAGATTTTGATAGGTTAAACCACCATAGATGTGTAGCTTGATTTGGTAGGATAGCTTGATCAACCTGTCATACCCAAAATTTGTCCTATCTGTATATTACCTTCACATGTATTTCCATCTACTAACCATCATTCAAAAATCCAAAAAAAAAAAATATGTTGCTTCTTGTCTAAACTGAAGTTGTTGCAAGGTTTAACTAGGATTCATTTGGGGCTATCAGGTCAGGTGTGTGTATGCAGTATGGATTGAGTTTCATTTGGTTTTGACCTAATCTTGGTCAGGAAAATGTTTGTTTCATTATCAAGGCCATGGTATGCATAATTCAGGTGATGTGTGTCCAAGGTTTAGGGTTTTTGTGCCAATTCAAGTCATATGTGTGTGAATCAAATTCAAGTGCTACATCTGAATATCATCAAGAACCAAATCGTTTTCAGCTAGGGTTTCATGCAGTGTGTGGAGGTCCCTGTTTTAAGTCATGGCTCTATGGTTTCAAGGCATGTTTCTACTTATTTAGACCATAGTGAAGATTGTGATTCATCATGATTCAAATGGTTGTGTGTGCAAGATCTATTCCTTTTGGATTGAGTCAAGGCATTGCGTTGGTTCAATAAATGTTCAAAGCTGTTTGGAAATTGGTTTCAAGTAAATTGTTGGATTCAAGTCAATTGGCATCAACATGAAGTTTAAGCTTTAATAGTCACAATTTTATTTAAAGAATCAAAAGTGCAGTTCTATTCATGGAAAAGTTTGTTTCAACACATATCATGAATGGCATATGGAAGGTGCAGATTATAAAATTCACAAGTCCACTCGTTACAAAACTAACGCAAGAATTAGTCAAAGTTCAAAATGAGGGCCCATGCTAATCACAAATGATGTTTACCAAAAGAAGAACCAAGTTCATAAGCCCATTAAAAGAATTTCCAAAAAAATGGAATGCAAGAATTACAAGTAGCCATTCAAAGCATGTACCGCTCTTTCTCATACAAAGTTATAAAAGCCCACTGTTCAAATTTCTCAAGCCCATACATTGTAAGACCATCACCTTATCTTATTACAAAAAAGGGCTACAACAATGAAAAACAACAAGAATAAAGCATATTGTCAACCAAGCCCAAGTGGCCATTACAATGAAGGCTCCTTGGTTTTGAATGGCATTAATTTTAGTAAAACAAACTTAACTAAACATGTCGGACATGATATCCTAACATATTGAAGAGCTTGAAGAACAAGATGTCATACAAGATGTCCTAACTATGTGGTTCGACATTTGTGTCTGTTACAGGGGTTATTTCTGTTTTGAATCTGGTGATTTAATTTAGATTACAGTTGATTGATTTTGTATCCTAGGTGGCGCTTAAATTAAGGAATCATAGATTCTAGTGGAATTTGGAGTTGTGCCGTTTTCTAAAGTATGGAGACTTTTTAGAAACTTGGGATTGAAGAATCTATTCTTGAGGAGAATATTTTTTAGATTTTGTGGTACATAATTGGTGTTGTGCTAAAGCCCATATCCATTCTTATTTAGGGTTATAAATAGGATGGATTTAACCTAGTTTAGGTATCGAAAATCACATTGAGTTTTGTGAGTTTTTAGGGTTTGTGTTTTGTGAGCCTCTCTTGTATTGTGTGAATACTTGAGTTGGACTATTTTATTGAGTTATAATTGTTCAGTCACTGTTGTGATTGAAAGGGAATTGAGAAGGGTCTCATAACTATGAGAGTCTTAGGTAGAAATATAGCACGGGTAGTGATTAGGTGACAAGTTGTAAATGGGGGAGTTTAGCTTTGAATTAATATTATTTAGTGGATTTCATTACTGGCTTGGAAGCCCCCATATGTAGGTGAGTTGCACCGAACTGGGTTAACAATTGCTGCATGTTTCTTTACTTTTTGCATTCTTCTATTATGTTTGTTCTTGTCGCTGAGAAACAGAGATCAAGTGTCTCGACATCCTGTTAGGACATCTTCGTGATCTGTTATACCAGAATTTCAATTGGTATCAAAGCAGGCATCTTGCTTTGTATCTGGGTGAGATTCAGGGATGTTACTTTCTGGTACAATGGACAAGGGAAGAAGAATATTGAACAGACCTTCTGTTCTTGATGGATCCAATTACGAATTTTAGAAAGTTCGCACAATGGCCTTTTGTAACACCCCGTTTCCCCAAAATAGAAATAAACAATTAAAATAAGCACATATCATAGTTTTCCCCATAACGGGATGTCACAATTTTCAACAAAATTCCACAAATCATTTTTCAAAATAATATTCAGCAAAATTGCAGCGGGAAAAGAACTAGTCTGTCATAACACATATCATATGTACGTCATCCATATCATCAACACCGTCATATACAACAATCGGCCATCTGCCCAAAATACACATAATGTCACCACATATCCCACAACAATCAAATACGCCCCGGGGGCACACAAAATCAACAAGAAACAATAAAACTCCTAAAAAGCCCCGGTGTTACGTATCAGAGCAATCCTGCGACGACGCCACAATCCAAGCTAGCTAAACACCTGGACTGTCTGTACTTCCGAAGAAGCACAGACCACAACAACAACAAAGGGGTGAGAATTCACGATCAAATATTAATGGTATAAATGTACATGAATTAAAAGGCAAAAAACAATAATTCATTATTTCACATACAACGTATTCGGACCTACTGTTCCATCATCACCATCACAACACACACACAAACAGCAATGCAACACATGCACTCGACTCAACAATATGCGGTACCGACTCAACTCAGGATAGATCACATACACTCCATCCGAGCAACGATCTATCCCTACCACGCTCCTCCTGGGCCCATATAATCAAATCTCAGGATAGATCGCATACACTCCATCCGAGGAACGATCTATCCCTACCAACGTTTCCCACTTGGAACACGGGTGGTCGCATACACTCCATCCGAGCAACGATCCAAATCCCGTCCACACTCCCCACTTGGAGCACGTGAGTGAATCACACACCACGTCCACGCTCCCCACTTGGAGCACGTGAGTAAATCATACCTCACATCCACGCTCCCCACTTGGAGCACGTGAGTGTATCACACACCATGTCCACATGTTATGCAAGACATTATGCATAACCACACAGCACACACAATGCACACGATCCTACTGATCCGTCACATCATATAATACATGTACACATAAGCACATAAAGTGCATCGATCCTACTGATCTAGTCCATCACAACAACACATCAATACAACGCACACCAGGCGTAAAGATCCATACTGATCTAATTTACCATAACAACACATCAATACAACGCACACAAGGCGTAACGATCCACACTGATCCACTCATCACACATCATATCACACATCGTAGCATACCCCAATTCTATTATCAAAAACATACGGATACCACGGAACCACGTTCCGACACCTTACATACACTCGCCGCAGCTCACTAATAAGCTCATCATCAAAACATGATCAACAAGATTCCAAATCCACAAAGAAATCAATACAGAACAACAGCCAAAACACAACCTGATGTCGGGCTCGCTGGCGCATTCGCCTGGAGAAGCCCCGCAGCAAACACTCGCCCGGAGAAACCCCTGGCGAAACCAAACAGAGGCTACTGGCAGCATTCGCTGCCCAGTTTGCCTGGCGAAGCCTGGCGAAGGCTCGCCCCCTCACTTGCCCAGCGAATACCTGCGTATTCAGAAAAATAAACTCTGCTGCTCAGAAACAGCAGCAGCCCCTCCACACCAATCCTCTCCAAAAATCACACCAGCCTCACTAACTCATTATTCCCCAATTGTTTTACCCAATTAGTGTCCAATTCACTCGATGAAACATTGACTCTAGCCGATCAATTCACTCTCGACTCATAACCACATTCAACTCCGAAACCCCCCAATTCATCGATTAACCATCAAATTCAGCATGCAACAGTTCAACACAAACATCAACGATGTAAAACAGAATTAATACATGCAATATCATCAACTCATCATAAAATTCATCATCAACATGCAAACATACTCACTCAGTTCCGACAAAACTTCGAACTACCCGGAAACCCCAAACACTCATACAATTGCTCACAGCCACATGCAACGAATTTAACACATTACAACACAATAATAACGGCGATATAAACATGCGATCAACATCATTCATCATCGAACTATGGGGATTAGGGAATTTCCCCTTTCTACCAATTACTCATGCAAATACCAATTCAACCGATCAATCCCCCCCCCCTTACCTTGAATTCGCTCTGATGATGATGAAGCTTCGCAATCCACACGAAAATCCTTCTTGCTCAAGCTTCTGTTCTTGATCGCCCTCGTTCTATCAACTGTGCTCTTCTCTTCTTCTCTCCCAACCGTGCGTGTTCTTATTTCTCCTTCACATTCTATTTCCACAAAATGCCAATTCTACCCTTAATACCCCAAAAATCACTTATATTCCAAATAAATAATTAATTCTCATTTTCTTTTAATTCCAAAAATCCAACAATTATAATATTATTCCAATAATATTATTTAATATGATAATAATAACAATAATATTAATAATAGTAACACCTTACTAATTATCATATTATTATCATCATTAATCATATTTTCTAGTATTATGGAACATACTCCTTAACCCAAAATCCACGCAAGCACGCCGAAAATGAAAATAACACCGACAATAAAAATAATTAAAATGGGCGTTACAACTCTCCCCCACTTTAATTATTTTTGTCCCCGAAAATACCTGATGGAAACAATTCTGGATACGCTTCCCGCATCCTGCTCTCCAATTCCCAGGTCACACTGCCTCCTGCAGCACCTCCCCAAGCCACTCTCACCAAAGGTATCTCTTTCCCTCTGAGTCGCTTCATCTTGCGATCCTCGATCCTTAACGGTAACGTCTCCACAGTTAGATTCTCTCTAACTTGGACTTCATCTCTCTGAATCACATGAGACGGATCGGGTACATACTTCCGAAGTTGCGACACATGAAATACGTCATGCAAATTCGAAAGCTCTGGTGGCAACGCCACCCTATAAGCCACAACACCAATCCTCTGCAAAATCTGATACGGCCCGATAAACTTCGGATCCAACTTCTTGGACTTCAATGCACGTCCAACACCAGTCACTGGGTTAACCCTCAAAAATACATCGTCACCCTCACTGAATTCCAACTCCTTCTTGCGGTTATCATAATAACTCTTCTGCCGATCCTGAGATGCTTTCATCTTCTCACGGATCATCTGAACTGTCTAGGTAGTCTGCTGCACCAACTCTGGTCCCAATACAACACTCTCACCTGACTCATACCAACACAGAGGAGTTCTACACCTCCTACCATAAAGAGCTTTAAACGGTGCCATCCCGATACTGGAATGGTAACTGTTGTTGTACGTGAACTCTACCAATGGCAAATGAGTATCCCACGCACCACCTTTTTCCAAAACACAAGCCCGCAACAAATCCTCTAACGTCTGGATAGTCCTCTCTAACTGTCCATCCGTCTGCGGATGATAGGCTGAACTCAGCTTCAACTCGGTACCCAAAGCCTCTTGCAAACTCTTCCAAAATACAGAAGTGAACCTTAGATCTCTATCTGACACAATACTCAACGGCACACCGTGCAGCTTTACAATCACCCAAATATAAATTTCCGCCAACTTCTCCAACGGAAAATTGATACTAATCGACACAAAATGTCCAGACTTCTGTCATACCCCAAATTTGTCCTACCTTTTTTTCAAAATTCTCATTTGCCCGACTTTGTTTTTAATTTACCTCGCTTATACAGCGTAGCGTATTTTTCAGCAAAAAACAGGCATTTTCGCTTTTTAGCCCAATAAGAGTATGCCACGTGGCATTTTTTTTTATGTATATCTATCATTATTTTTTTCATAATTTCATTTTTTTCGTGATAGGTTAATATAATGTTTTTATTTTTAATTAGTTTCGAATTAGAAATTAGGATTTAAATTTAATTTTTTTTTAGATAGATTTAACTTAGAACTTAATTATAACTTAGAAATTTTAATTTTAAAAAAATATAAATTAAAAAAATAGAGTTAGAATTTAATAAGGATTTATTTTTAAAAACTAGATTAGAATTTAGAGTTTTTTTATTATTTTTAATTAAATTAGATTAGGTTTTAATTAATTAGCTTAGATTTAAAGTTGTAATTAATAGTTAGAGTTAAATTATAAATAGGAAATAGGTTTATTAATTTAGTTTATTATTAAGAAGAAAAAAAAGCAAATTGATAGAAAAAGATTGAAAATGAAACACGGTGGGATTGAAAATTAGGGTTGATTTGGGATAAATAGGGGACTCTACTGTTCACAGGGTACCCTAAAAAGAAAAGGGGGAACCCTAAAAAAAAAAAGAAAAACACTGTTCACCCAGACCCAAAAAACCTAGCCGCCCCAATTTGGAAATCCTAAAAAATTCTCCTCTCCCAAATCTCAGAAATCCGCCGCCGGAAAAATCCCCACCGGAATCCCAAAATCGGCGCCTCTAAAACCCTTCCAGCCGCCGACGTTGTCCCTCTTCTTCCTCCTTCGAACACCATCATCTTCCTCTCACGAACCACCCGCCGGAAAAACCTTCATCGTCACCATTGAAAACCTTAAATCGACGCCTCTAAAACCCTAAAACCGCCGCGAACACTCATTCATAGATCAACTCACCGACCGCCGTAAACCTTTCGTTTTTTTCGTTCTTCTTCCTCAACTCAGCTTCAGACCACCGGTTTTCTCAGTCACGCCGCATGACGACCACCATACTCCAAGCCCAAATCCCTTTGCCACACATTTCTTAAAGGCATCACGTTCATCAACACAATACGCGAATCATGTGACCGCCGCCACCAAAACCCTGTTTCTGACTTGTGTTCATAGCAATAACAACTGGGATCCATCAACAGCAACTCAAGATTACCTCATCAGTTCATTTTTTTTGTGGATTCCATTCTATTGAGCTTACTTCCTATTTCTGTATTGGGCTGGTGATTTTTGTGCAGGTCACACAATAATATAAAGTTGAATGACACATAGTTGTAGCATCTGCAACAACACAACTCAGTAACCACACGATGTCAATCTTAGGCGTCGACTCTTCGTTCAAACTCAAGCTTCAAATCGTGAACAGAGGTGCTGGATTCTGCTGTAGATATATCAAGAAATCAAATGTGATGAGATGGTTTTCAGTTTCGCGTATAAAGCGTTGCGGGATTTCGTTTTGGTTATGCAACAATAACTCAGTTTTTTTTTTCTCTTAGAAGTCTGTTGTTTTATCGATGGAATTGTTGCTGCTGCTCGTTGTATTGATGTTGTGAAGCTTGTACTCCCGTATACGGAAGCTGGTGCAAACTCTGCGAGTGAACAAACATGTCAGAATCATTGCAACGTAGCATTCAACAACAAGCATCATCGTGACAACATAAGAGAATGGTGTGCCTTCCGGTTCTTCACTATTTCACAACAACAGCGATGTTAAGCTCCACTGTGAATAGCAAAAACAAGTTATCCTGCTCTCCTTCAAACAACATCTTTCCAAATCCTCTCCTTGCTATTGACTATTCTCTGACCCTCAAGGAAGGGGATTGAGATCTCTCACAAAATCCCAATTGGATGAGGCTCTTTCACCAGCTGAGTGCACCATTGTGTCTTCTCTATCAAATGACAATGTTGATTCCTATGTTCTATCGGAGTCCAGCCTTTTTGTTTATGCCTACAAGATCATAATCAAAACCTGTGGCACTACCAAGTTACTGCTTGCAATCCCACCGATATTGAAATTGGCCGAGTCTATTTCTCTTAATGTTAGATCTGTGAGGTAGCATGGTTTATATTATGGGTGGATCCGATGAAGCCCGGAATTGGCATGTCTACTGTGCCTCCGCTGATTCCGCGAGCCTAGCAGATTCTGTCTACACACTCGAGATGTGTATGACCGGCTTAGACAGAGAGAAAGCATCCGTTTTCTTCAAAGAAAAAACAGGTTCAGCTTCCGAGATGACCATCATCAGCTTGCATTAGTAGCTTCATATTCTGGAGATGAGCTGGTGACTATTTATCGGTACTTTCATAGTCTGGCTGTGGATAGTCCTTTTATAACTGCAAGAGAAAACTTGATAGTTGCATTTGAGAAGAACCGTCAGAGTTTCTCTCAGCTACCCGGTGATACTAAAGTTCTTGCTGTCAAGGAATCTTCAGGAAGACCAACTGGCAAAGTAAGAGGAAAAGTTGAAGCAAAACTTGCAACAAAGGCAGCTAGTGCTAGAATCAAAGAAGCATCCAGTATACAAGAAACTTATAAATGCTTTTGCACTCGCTTTGTATGCCTAAATGGAATCTGGTTCACTCGTACAAGTCTCGAGACCTTCACCGAAGTTCTTTCCGTTGTTAACACTGGTCTGCGCAAACTTCTTTCTTCAGGGCAAGATGAGGAGCTGAGTTTTGACACTGATGTGACCGAGAATGAACTTGTCATTGTCAGAATTGTCTGCATCATAGTATTTACAATTTATAACGTGAATAAGGAATGTGAAGGTCAAACTTATGCAGAAATTGTACAGCGTGCTGTTCTTCTTCAGAATGCATTTGCTGCAGCTTTTGAATTGATGGGTTACATGATAGAGAGATGTACAGAGCTGCGTGACCCATCTTCTAGTTATCTTCTACCCGGAATTTTGGTTTTTGTTAAGTGGCTGGCTTGTTATCCAGATCTAGCTAAAGGCAATGATGTGGATGAGAATCAGGCTACTATCAGATCAAAATGTTGGAATCATTGTATATCCCTTTTCAATAGACTGCTTTTAGTTGAGCCTATGTCCATTCTTGATGAGGAGGAAACTTGCTTTAATAACATGAGCAGGTATGAAGAAGGGGGAACTGAAAACCGTCTTGCTTTGTTCGAGGACTTTGAGTTAAGGGGATTTGTTCCACTGCTTCCTGCACAAAGTATCTTGGACTTCTCTAGAAATCATTCTCTTGGAAATGATGGTGAAAAGGAAAGAAAAGCTCGGGTCAAAAGGATTTTAGCTGCAGGGAAGGCTTTAGCAAATGTTGTTAGGGTTGACCAGAAAGTGATATATTTTGATTCAAAGGCTAAGAAATTTACAATTGGTGTTGAGCCTCAAACCTCAGATGATTTTGTTCTTGCTACATCCTATTCAGGCACTCTCAGTACAGAAAACTTTCTGCAAGAAAATCCAGGAGACGAATCAATGGTGGAAGTTGTTCAATCAAATCAAGATCGGTATATAGAGGAAGATGAGGATGAAGTTATTGTTTTCAAGCCTGTAGTGTCTAAGGCTCGAGCTGATGTGGTTGTCTCATCATGGGCTCCCCATGAGGGTTTGGGGCCTTCTCTAAAAGCATTTGAAGGGGATTTAAACATTCATGAAAGTTCTACTTCCAACCCTCTCAATAATATAAACCGTCAAACTTTGCCTGTTTCTGTTAGCGGTATGATGCCTCAAAACCTCCAACCAGTGCAAACATCAAGGTGGATTACGGAGGAAATTTCTCTTGGCAACAATTTTGAAGCTCTTCGCTTATTTGAGAATGGGCATGTAACGAAACCTGGCCTACAAGAAGCTGTAGACATCTCAAACCGTGTAGCGTTTCCTATTCCTGTTCAACAATCTGTTGCTGCTGATATTAATGGTGTGTTTCAGGGTCTTCCAAAATCTTCAGAATCTTTGATACCATCCAAAGTTGATGCTATTGCATCTTCAGGAGTAATTACGGATAATTTATATGGGATGACCACACCAGCCTTGCAAGCTAGTTTGAGAAAATCTCCAGTCAGTCGACCTGCTAGGCACATAGGACCTCCCCCGGGCTTTAGTCCCTTTCCTATCCAAACAGAGTGGTAAAGTAAGAGGAGCCAGTTCTTATGAAGACCCTCAATGTAACATGGGAACGAAGGATTTGATTTTGTTCCTCCGGCTGGTGCAGCACGATACCGGACTCGAGCTCGCATCCTTACATTTCAAAAAAAAAGCATGGACGTGTTGTGAAGTGTTAGATGCCCAATTATGCTTATTGGAGCTATCAAATATGGACATCTTTCACTTCTTTTTATGCCGAAAACGTATTTATTAAGCTTTGCTTTTGTTAATGTGCATCATTGTGTCAAATGCTTTTGGTCCTTTTGATTTGTGTGTTATTGTGTAGGATTTAAGTGTGAAAGAGCATTATTGAAGGCACAAGAAAGTTGGCAAAGGAATCAAGCAAAGAGCATAACAGAAGTTGGTTCGCTCAGCGAGCACTTGGCGAGTGAGTAGCGAGTGTTCGCTACAGCCTCGCCTAGCGAGCACGTAGCGAACAGCTCCAGACTTGGGCAGAATGGTTTTCAACATCAATCTTGGTCAGCGAGCAAGTGGCGAAGAGGCTCTCTAGGCAAGCTCCCATCGAGCACCTAGCGAAGCAAAACAGAATGTCTCAGGCACCCTTCGCTGGCTCATTCGCTGCAGCGAGCACCTAGCGAAGCATAACAGAATGGATCTTGCAGACCTCGCTGGCAGGTTCGCTAGGCGAGGCTGTAGCGAGCGTTCGCCAGCAGCTCGCCTAGCGAGTGAGTAGCGAGCGTGCCCAGATTTGTCACTTACTATAAGTAGCTTGGGCCACTTTTTGGAGAATATCTTCTTTTTCACTTTTACATTTGTTTTGCTGCAAGAAAGGGTTTTGTGACCTAAAAACCTATTTTGGCTTATTTTCCTTCATCTCTTAACATAACCAAACAACAACAAGGTGGATCATCATCAAAGTTGGATCATTCGACTTGGATGTTCATCAACCGACTTTAAAACTTCTTTTGCAAGCTACCATGAGAATATGTAGCTAAGTTCATCTTGTTGTCAAAGATAGATGTAGGTAATCATTGAACTTTGTATTTGTATGGATGATCTTCATTTGTAAACTCTTGAATGATTAATGTATGGTGAAAACTTTGTTTTATTCATAATCTTTTGTGTTGGTTAATGATTGAGAAATATTTACCAACTCTTGACCTAGGTTTTCACCCATCTCTTTTCTTGAGCTAGAAATAGTCTTGGATGATTTTGTTCACTTAAAATGTTGAACTTTAAAGTTGTCATTTTGATAGATTGTGTGAGAGATCAACAATGGATTAAAATGATAAACTTCACAATATGAGTTAGAGATAATCATATTGAGAGGATATTGTGAATGCATTGATCATTCGAAAGAGTTTATTAAATGTTGATCAGAAGTATACATGCAAAGTGATTACTGAAACCTAACTTTGACAATCTTTATTCAAACCATTAAAACCTAACTTTTATCGCATTTATTCCTTTCATGCAAAATACTTGTTACCTTAAACACAAACCCTTGGATACCACTAAACTATAAATTTAACAACTGTTGAACGGCAGCAAAATCTTATATTCCCTGTGGAGACGATAATATAAACCCGACACTTAACCACTGTTCTAACAAAATGGCGCCGTTGCCGGGGAATATAAATTGATATTGCTAGCATCGCAATAGTTGCCGAATTTTTAGTTTTGAAATTTTTACTTGTGCTTGTAATTTGTTTGGTTAGTGTGCAGCCCTTGTTTATGCCAGGACAGATTCCTGAGGAGCAAATTCTTTTTGATCCTGAGATTGAAAGAACCGCAAGGAGACTGAACAGTAGAGCAAGACGCAGGAGGCAACAAGCCAGGCAAAGACAAAATCAAGGAGAAAGTTCTTCGACTACCACATCACTACCACATTTCACACCAATCATGGCAGAACCACCACCCCCTCCACTAGTTTCTACTCCATGCACAAACAGTCCCAAACATACAGCTCAGTTTGCACGTAATCTCCAAAATGGAAGACAAGCGGAAATGAAAACGGGAATCCTAGCTTTTGTCTATCAAAATCCTTTCACAGGATTAGACCATGAGGATCCGTTTACTCATCTTACAAAATTTTATGAGATTGCGGGCGCAGTTGGAGCTACCGAAGTTGACGAAGAGTCATTGTTTAGGAGACTATTCCCTCATTCCTTAATTGGGAAAGCGAAGGAGTGGTATCTTGACCAATCGACAACAGTCATGACCAATTGGAATCTCTTAGAAGAAAAGTTTCTTGAACGGTTCTTTCCACATAACCAGTTCATGGAGGCTAAAACTGCAATTGCGGTATTTTCGCAAGGAGCTAGTGAATCACTCAATAAAGCGTGGGAGCGTTACAAATCTATGTTGAGAAAATGCAAGGGACATGGTTTCGATGAGCTAACTCAAATTCATATTTTCCGAAATGGACTCCTTTTGGTTCATAAGACCTTATTGGATGCAACGGCGGGAGGTTCTTTAATGTCAAAAAGCGCCGAAGATGCAACTGCGATCATTGATAAAATGGCACTTAATGATCACCAAGGGAACCACAACCGAGGGGTAGCTCAAAGAAAGCCTGGTGTGCTTGAGTTAGGAACAAATGATGCTATACTTGCGCAAAATAAGCTCATCTCACAACAAGTGGAACTTTTAACTCAACAAATCAAGGAGCTAAAATAACCGTCAAAAGCTAAACAAATAGCTTGTTGCGAGCTTTGTAAAGGCGAACATGATACTGGAGTTTGTCCGCCTCCCGGATTCGAAGAAGTGAACTACATGGCTAACCAGAGAGATTACCAACAAAGGCAACCACAACAACAACCATACCATCATCCTCAACAACAGCAACAACAACACTATCAAGGATACCAACCTAGAGGTAACTACCACAATAACCAAGGTTATGGGGGAGGAAACTCTAACCATCAAAATCCGTATGTACCTCAACAACCGCCGGTTGCGACTTCTAAGCTAGAAGATACATTGACGCAATTCATGCAAATGTCTATGGCAAACCAAAAAAGTAATGATGCGGCTATAAAAAATCTAGAGACTCAAGTTGGTCAATGTTGTACCCTAAAATTTGACTAACCGGTTCTCCTATCTGACTTGTGGTTTAAATTCATATTCGCAAATCAGACGCAGGATATTTGTGCACAAACGGAGGATATCAGGGTTACAGCTTGATTTTCGTCTATCAGATATGGCAGATCCAGTCCAGATCACCAGGGTTTTATTTTCGTGAAATTGTGCGCTCCTCGGTGATTTTTAGCTTACACAGTGATTTTGAGGATATTCTGATGCCCGGGGATCTCTGTTCGATTCGATCTGGTCTCGTGCGCTCTTTTATGGGGGTCATTTGCATTCATCTGCATTTTTAGGATTTTAATAGACTTTTGTGAATTTTAGATAGGCTTTATAGATTTTTCTGGAATTTAAATAGAGTTTTTGTATTTTTTAATAGTTTAATTCTCTTTTTTAGAATTTTATAGGTTTTTAAATAGATTTTTTAGAATATAAAAGAGTTTAAATAGTTTTAACTGTTTTTAGAATAATAAAGAAAAAGGGGAATATGGTTTTTTCTTTTATTAATAATAGATGTTAATAGTTTAGAATTTTAATAGAAATTTTATGGATTTTAAAATAGGATTAATAGTTTAGAATGTATTAGATTTTAAATATAGTTTTAATTGTTTTAGATAATATAGGAAATATTATAGATTTTTTCTTATTAGTTTTAAATAGATTTACTAGTTTTTATTAGAATTTTAATAGAGATTAGTAGAAGTTTAGAGTTAATTAGATCTTAATCATTTTTAGATTTAATTAGGATAATATAGAATTAATTAGATTTTTTAATCACTTTTTAGAGAGTAAGTAGGTTAATTGAATTTTTTAGATTTAATTAGGATTTTAATCATTTTTAGATTTAATTAGGATTAAGATAGTTAATTTTTGGATTAGTCAGTTAATTAGGCTTTAATGGAGTTCATTTAGTTTTAAGTAAGTTTTTAATTCAGTTTTTTACAGTTTTTTTTGGTTATTTTCGTGTGGGCTAGAGTGCATATTTTTGAGGCCCAGCATACTATCAGTCCAAATACATTTTTGTGCAGATTTTTGGCCAAAAAAAAGGACACTTGTCAGCGTATAAAAGAAGCCACGCGGTACACTCTGGAGGACCCACCTCACACACTCAGAAGCCCTCAATCCACGCCACGCGTCCCACCAGAACCTACTCTCTCTCTCTCTGTGCATGCGCGCCACGCGTTGCTCAGACTGATCTTCCCCCCGCCACTTGTCACCGTCTAGCATTCACCGGAGCTTCGCCAGAAAACCCACCGGCGGCCATGCATCCGCCATAACCTCCCACCGCCGGTGATCCCCAACGTCTTCCGGCCACCGCAACGGCTCGCCGGAGATCGTTTTTCACCCAGAATTCCCAGAAGCGTCCCTTTCTTCATCTCCTTCCTCCTTCCACCTTCATCGGTACCTCGCCGGAAAGATCATACTCGCCGGAAACCTCAAATAATTTCCAGAACTCATCCATCCTCGTCGCATCTCAAGAATACCTTCATCCAGTTTTCCAGACCTTCATCATTCTCCATCAGTGAATCCAGAAATCACTCAAACCTTCGTAGAACTTTTCCAGAACGCCATCAAATCTTCATCCCAAGAATTTCCAGAAACATCCATCCACCAACGAACATCAAAGATCCTCTGAAGATCTTCCTCAGAACATTTACGCCACTCAAAGGATCTTCAAGATCCATCTGCTTCAGAATCATAGCTTCGTCAGTTCTTGAGGTTCTCATCCCAGATCTTCGTAGAACTCGTGGAGTTCTTCGCTAACTTGTCCAAGAGAAGTCGAACGAGCTTCAACGCGTGCTTCAGGGCCTCCGTGAGCTCCTTCAAAAGTCAGGAAGACGTCAAGATCTTCCTCTCTCGCGGTGATTTTCGTCGAGCCTTCAAAGAATCCTAGCAATTCCATCGTCTCAGGTTCGTCTTCTTCTCTTCATCGCCTCCATTAGTGGTTTGTTCGGTTGGATCATGAGATTCGTTTGAGATTTGCATGTTAGCTCCTATTAGGTCCAGATTAGGTTTAGTTGATTGTGAGTTAGGGATTGATTCCTCGTGAGAGATGTGTGAAGTTTTGTTTGGGGTTCCTTTTTTTTCTGGGAATGGTGTGAGAGTGGAAGATGAGTTGCAGAGAGAGGAGAGAGGATGACGGCTAGGGTTTGGGGGTTAGAAGCGTGAACAGTGTTTAGGAGTTTGAAAGGGTATTCAGATTTTTGTTTAGGGTTTCGTTGGGTTAGGGTTAGGTTTGGGCTTAGGCCCAAATGTGTCTTGCTGAGTCACGCCCCCATTTGCTCGTTTACCCCCCCCCCTTTGCGTGTGAGAGACTGATGAGGATTGATTTGGGCCTCACGCCCAATGCTACACGCACCCCCTCGTTTAAGCCCATAATATGAATAACTGGAAACTTGCTAGCGCTGCACCCCCCCCCCCTGCGTTTTTCTTCCTTTATTTTGGTGATGATTTCTGATTCACACTGGGCCCTGCGCCCATTTGCTGATGGCACCCCCCAGGATCAGGGCCCAATGTAGTAATAACTGAATCCCTTGCTGTTTGCCCCCCATTTTCTCTTATTCAAATTTTGTGTTGGTAATTTCTTTTTAATATTTTCTTGTATTGCAAAAATCATAATAAAATGTAAATAAGTGATTTTTTAATTCTTCTTTTTTCTACCATTTCATCATAATGTCTAGAAAATTGTATAAAAATAAAAATGCCATTTTATTTTTGTTTACTATTTCTTGTATATTTTCCATTTAATTGACTTTTTTTAATATTTTTAGTGCATGCATATCATTAGAAAATTCATGAAAAATAGTAGGTTTAGTCAAATAATCCCGTTCTTTTTTCTGTAGACTCGTAATTCAATGTAGAATTTTATAGTACAAAAATATTAGCTTAATCATGCATTTTTCCGTTTAATTGCATTTTTGTATTGTCAGTGGTATTGAATAATTGGTTTATGGATATGTCTGTGTTGCTGATTTTAGTTCTTTCATCTGGTATTGAATTTTGTTCTGATTTTTTAGCATGTTGTCATAGAGCCATGTAGGTCTCCCATTAGATTTTTGATAGATTTTTGTAGGATGTTCTGATGTGATTTGTCTGAGCTTGAGAATAGGAGAAGTCTTGATGACTTCTGACTTTGAAGTTCAACTGGGGTTGAACTTCAGAGATAGTCTCTTGTGGTTTGTTGGCCTATGGGTTCTTCTTGAAGATGGGAGCTGATTGAGGTCCTGTTGGAGCTTGCAAGGATGCAGTGGATTGAGGCTTAGTCTAGGAGCTTGTTATCTGTTTGTGAGGTTCGAGATCCTGAAGTTTGAAGGGAGTTTATGGTACTTTCCTGAGGAAGGCACTATGAATGACTTTCATTCTTTCTTCTCACCTCTTTCTTAAGTATCCAATGATGTTGGAGCCAACTTGTGAGTTTAATTTCTCCTGAGGAGAAATGTAAACTGATCACATGTCGTTGAGCCACATGGGATACGATTCCTAAGTGGAAGCCTCCTGGTACTTTCCTGAGGAAGGTCCTATGGGTCTATTCACTTAGTTCCATTAGTTTATCTAGGATTTCTCAAGTATCCAGTGATGTTGGAGCCAACTTGTGAGTTTAATTTCTCCTGAGGAGGAATGTAAACTGATCACAGTTGTTGAGCCACGTAGGATACGATTCCTAAGTGTCAGCCTCCTAATACTTTCCTGAGGAAGGTCCTATGGGTCTGCTCACTTAGTTCCCTTAGTGCACATAGGTTTTCTCAAGTATCCAGTAATGCCGGAGCCTTCATGTGAGTTTAATTTCTCCTGAGGAGGAATGTAAACTGATCACAGTTGTCGAGCCGCATAGGATACGACTCCTGAGTAGTAACCTCCTGGTACTTTCCTGAGGAAGGCACTATGAGCTTGTCTGCTTAGCTCCCTTTCTCTGGTAGGCTTGTTCTGAAG
The DNA here is from genome assembly GCA_963859935.3 of Lathyrus sativus. Classification (NCBI taxonomy): domain Eukaryota; kingdom Viridiplantae; phylum Streptophyta; class Magnoliopsida; order Fabales; family Fabaceae; genus Lathyrus; species Lathyrus sativus. The sequence goes on from OZ012741.1 coordinate 23,688,223, forward strand.
CTTGGAGACTGGGATTGATTCCTCTTGCTTAGGGTTTTGATTAGAATTTTTGCTTAGATCTTTGCTTAGGGTATTGTGTAGAGTTTTGTTTAGAGATAGATTAGGAGCTTGTTTCAGGTTTGTTAGGGGCCTTGCCCAGGAGTAGTTTCTTGTTTTGTAAACAGAGGCTTATCAGGTTAGCTAGCCTTCTCTTTGGATTGTTTGACTTGTGTGATGTTATGTTGCATTAGACTTAGGTGTTCATCTAGACAGTTCTGAGTAGGTGCATCTTAGAAGTAGACTTTGTGTGCATGAGAAGTTGAGGTGGTCCTCCTTCTGCTTGTTTGTTATTGAGTGGCTTTGCTTGTTGGTATTCGGTAGAGCTGAGCTCCCTTACCTCTGTGGTTTGCGGCCTTTGCGCCTTGTTTGTCTAATTGTTGCGTTCATGCATATTTTCAGTATTCCTTTACGTTGCAGTTTCTTGTTTGTCGTTTAATCCTGTTGCCATGATCCCTTAGGAGCTCTGACTTCTCCGCTGCGGAGTTGTTATGATAGACATTAGGATGGTCAACCAGGTGTGATAGCAGTAGGTAGATTCCCCTTTCTCAGCTATAGTTTTAGGGTTTCCCTTTCCTTTCTGTAGGAGCTTTGAGTAGCTTGACCCGTAGTTAGCCGAACTACAGCTGCTCTGATTCTTCGTACCAGACGAAGATATGTAGGCATAGGATGCGATATCCTAGCGAGCACACTAACAACTAACCTTTGTTCTCTCGCGGCTGTGCGATCGAGACTTTCCCGCTAACGACTAATTGTTATCCCTTTCTCTTGCCCGAGCGCATTTGAGACCAGATCGTATTTGTAGGTTCCCGAGCCTTAGGGACCAGTTTGTTTTCTCACTGCTGTGTGAGAGCGCCAGTTTACCCGTAGTTAGCCGAACTACGTTTGCTCTGATCTTCCATACTGTGTGGAAGTACGTAGGCACAGGACGCGATGTCCTGGCGAGCAACCTTTTCCCCGTTTAGACGTAGGCAGTCGAACTACGTTGACTCTGACTTTCCCATTGCACGAGGGAATACGTAGGCCCAGAACACCGTATGTTCTGTCGAGTCCTGTCCTTTTATTTTCTTTTCAGACCAGCCATTAGCGTAGATAGATAATACACCCTTTTACCTATAAACACCAAGCGTGGATCCCATCGAGTATGATGGACGTGAGGGGTGCTAATACCTTCCCCTTGCGTAACCGACTCCCGAATCCAGGTTTTGGTTGCGATGACCATACCTTTTCCCGTCTTTGCGAGGTTTACTTCGAGCGTTTCCTTTCCCGCTCTGAGGGATAAATAACGCACGGTGGCGACTCTCCTGTCAAGCCGGCGCCGATTTTCGCAGTAGCGACAGCTGGCGACTCTGCTGGGGATTATAGCATCTAGGGACTTTTCCCATCCCTTATGCTGGGACCGTTTCCCATCCCCTACGCGAGTCAATCCTAGCGCTTGGGTGTTTATTTGTTGGGTGTTGTGCATATTGTGTTTTACTTTTCTGCACTTTACTTTTCTGTACCTTTACCTTTCCGCATTTATTTTCCAAGCATTATATTATTATGATTATTGCTGTGGGCAAAGGGAGGTTACTGTGAGTGAAAAGTCGGACCTGGGCTTGAGTACACACCTAGATATAGTTGCGGAGAAGTAGTAGACGAACCTGTCTGCTGAGCAGGCACAGTTCCCTACGAAAATCTGCGCTCAGACGAGATTCTTGCAGAGGTGCTCCTTTCCGGTCCTGAGGATCTGAGGGGAGTCCAGACGTGAGGGTTGTCGACTCTGGGGACCGATCATTTGGAAGTCAGCTAAGTGAGGCCTCTTCATGACTTGATAATGCCACTCCTTCTGGGAATCGTATCATCATTCATGAAAGTTTGTGACGCTGATGACCGCATAGGATGCCGTACCTTTGTCCGTGGATTAGGTCTATCCTACCTGTGAGAGGGATCGGGTTATTGCAGGAAAACTGGCCTTCAGAAACCATGATTCAGTAGTTATCAGACGGTGTTCTTGATTTATCTCCAGGTGTGTTGTTTGGGTCAGATGGGTTTCTTATCTGAGGTTGATTCTATTATCCGATGGTTTTCTCGTCAGATACAGAGGTTCAGATGGTTTTCTTACCAGGGGATTGATATTTTGAGTATCAGATGATAGTTAGTGTCAGGAGGTTCTGATGACCGTGCTGGTTTTCTGTTCTCGATCACAGAGGTGTTCCTCTTCAGGCTACAGCATAGCCCCTGTGTTCGCAGATTGCATTATTTATCATATTGCATCATTACCATCCGCATTCAACTAACGTGTGTGTATTGCAGGTACATATTTTCCCTTCCAGTTCTGGTGTTTGTTCCTAGCAAGACATGGAAAACCTGAAGAGAGTATTGCCCTATAAGTTTCCATCGCCGAATATCAGTCTATTGTTAGAGTTGATTGCTGTTGCTAAGAAGAGGGGAATGGGTGACTTCAGAAAGAGATATGGGAGGATTCTGACCTACGTTTATCAGCCATCTGCCTACGAGACCAGCGACATCTATACTCTGTTACAGTTCTACGACGCGGAGCTCAGGTGCTTTGTATTTCCCGACTTCGTTTTGGCTCCTACCCTGGAGGAGTACTCTGCACTTCTGGATATACCGATCCGTGAGCAGATGCCTTTCTATCGTACGGACGCTGAGCCTAAGCTGGCTGAGCTTTCTGCCATCCTGTGCTTGAAAGAGTCTGAGCTGTCTGGGAAGATGATCAGAAGAGGAGACGTATGGGGATTTCCGTTGGATGTCTTGGTGGAGAAGGCTCAGGAATATGCCCAGAAGGGTAGCTGGGGTGTTTTTGACGTCATCCTTGCTGTATGTGTGTATGGCATCGTATTGTTCCCGAACCTTCCTGATTTTGTTGACTCAGATGCCTTCTATATTTTGGCTGCGAAGAACCCAGTCCCTACTCTGCTGGGAGATATCCACCATTCAACCCACTACCAGAATGAAAAGCGGCGAGGAAGGAATGTGTCTTGTTGTGTACCTCTCCTGTGCCGGTGGTTCACCAGTCATATGCCTAAGTCAGGCCCGTTTGTCGCCTCTATTGATTCTCTAGGATGGCCCGAGCGCTTAATGGGATTGACTGCTGAGAACGTGGTATGGGTCAATAAAGAGGTATTCGGGGCTGAAGTCATACTCAAATGCGAAGGATTCCCGAATGTTCCTTTAGTGGGAAGGAAGGGGTGTGTCAACTACAACCCTTCCTTATTGATCAGGCAATTTGGGTATGTACCTCAAGGAGCGCCAAAGCCCGAGGAGATACAGGAATCTCTGTATCTCACCGGGGCAATTGGGAAAGAGATGCTGACCAAACTTGAGAAAGCCTGGAAAAACTTGCACAAGAGAGGGAAGCTTTCAGGTAGCAGAGGGGATACTCGAGTTCCTGGCCCGTATATAGAATGGATTCGTGAGCGAGCTGTGAAATTCCTTATGCCGTATCCAGCGGTTCAGCCATTGCATCCTCCTCCGGTAGAGGAGCCTACCACTGTGGACATGCAGGTCTACAAGCAGCTGATGGCGGAGAAAGAAGAGCTAGCAAGGGCTAAAGAGGCTTTAGAGCAGGAGAATGCCCAGCTTCGGCATGAAAAGATTGAAACAGGATATGTTTCTAAGCAACAGGCTGAAACTCTGAAACATCTGAAGACTACGTTATTGGAATTGACTGAAACCAAGAAGCGTCTGGAGTTAGATGTAGACTCAGTTAGTAGTGTGTTGGTCACCAAGAAGCAAGAGCTGGAAAGGGCCTACACAAAGCTAGCCAAGTTCAGAGAACACTGGGATCTCACTATGACCAAGCGCAAGGAGCGAGAAGAAGAGCTGAAGACACAGATTGCTCAGTTAGAAGAACAGGTCAAAGTGAAGAACGAAGAGCTTGAAGAGGAAGCCTGTCGCCGATACGAGGCCGAGCGCAAGCTGACAGATGCCATGAAGAATTTGGAAGACTTTCAGCATAGAGCAGATGCCAAGAGACCCAAACCTGGGGGCGGTGCCAATGATAAGGCTTGGGAAGACTTTGTCAGAGACATCCAAGGGACAGTCAGGAAGAGGGATCGGCTGATAGAAGGTTTGGTTTATCAACCGGATCATGCAGAGACAAAGAAGATGGTCGAGGACTTCCACAACCGTACCCGTACTTGATTTTTCTCTTGTATTATGTTGTGTTGAGATCACCACCAGGCATGTTGGCTGGGATCCTCCTTTATCATATCAGCTGTATGGAGCATAGTTATGTAACCTCTTGACAAGATTGTTATTCTAATGAATATATGAGGGTTTTTCCAAATATTGTCTTTATGGTTTATCTCGTCTTGCTACCACTGACACTGGAATTGGAGGGAAAATATCTCCAATGCACACATGCACGTTAGCATTTTTGTATTTCTGTTTGCATAAATCATACTGCATAGCATTTCTCTAGCAGGTCAGAGCACTTATCCAGCCTTTGTTTTCACCAGAAAGTGATTCTCGGGGAATTGTTTGAGGCAAGAGTAGAGTGTTGAAGACGACCAAGGGGCTGAAGCAGATTTGAGCAGAATCAAGCAGCATAGTCCGTTACAGGTAATTGGTAGCTATGTCTGAAGGCAATTTCCAGGCTCCTAACACCTTGGCAAGGTTTACCAGGGCGTCCAACCATCAGTATGATTCTATGGAAGGCTTCCCGCCAGCGAACAATCTTACTGCAGCCCAAGTTGTGCAGCCTGCTGTTGAGAACCGAGATCGGCATGAGCAGTTCGTTGCCCGAAATGAACGTCGTCCTCCTGTTAACAATCAAAGTGTCGCTTTCCCTGCGATGCATTACCGAAGAGTTATTCCAGTGACCGGGTTAGTAGATCCAAGAGCTCTTGACGATGGTAGAAGACTCCGAGCATTGGAAGAGCAAATGAAAGCCTTGGAAGCGAAAGATGCCGTTAACCTGGATGCTGTAGCCATGTGTTTGGTTCCCGACCTGGTGTTGCCGTACAAGTTCAAAGTGCCGGAATTTGAAAAATGCACGGGAGATAGCTGTCCAAAGCTGCATTTGATGATGTTCTGTCGAAGGATGACTTCGTTTGTGCGAAATGACAAATTGATGATCCATTGCTTTCAGTATAGCCTGACTGGGGCATCGTTGAGATGGTATGTACAATTGGAAAGTAATCAGATTCGATCATGGGTGGATTTAGCCAGAGCTTTCATGAAGCAGTACGATTACAACCTGGATTTGACTCCTAGTCTCGTAGATCTGCAAGAATTGTCTCAAGCGGAGAATGAATCATTCAGAGGGTATTTACGAAGATGGAAAGGATTGGCTGCTAGTGTTCAACCACCGCTGCCGGAAAGAGAACTGGTTGACATCTTCTTGGGTACCCTGAAAGGCCATTATTTTGACAAATTGTTCAGTTGCACAAACTTTGTGGGCCTGATGAGACTGGGAGAGATTGTTGAGAGAGGACTCAGGAGTGGAAAGTTTCGAGATGTTCCTTACGTCCCAGTTAATAAGATTAAGTCAGTTGTCAGTTCTCAAGAAGAGTGGGAAGGAGATGACGCCACCTCAGAATCTCTAGCATCTCAGGATCAGTTTTCAGACACTTCAAGTCAACGGTCATCTTACCGCCGATCGCGTCAGCACGCTCCACGAAGACCAAGGAAGCCTGAAAGGCAATTTACTCAGCTACCGGTGTCGTACAGTCAGTTGTTGCCAGATCTGGTCAAAAGCGGATTGATAGTACCAAAAGAGACTAAGCCGGTGATTCCACCGTATCCTCCAGGTTTTGATGCCAGCGCCCGCTGTGAGTACCATGTTGGGGCACAGGGGCATTCAACAAATAATTGTAAGGTACTTAGAAGCCAGGTTCAGGATCTGTTAGACTCTAGCCGTATTTGCATCACTCCTCAGGGTTTTGTTCAGATTAATGATTTTCCATCATCCAGTTGTGTGGGTTCGTCAGTTAATGTCATGGGAGACTCCACAGGAAGTGTGTGCTCTGAAGATTGTCAATCAGAGAGTTCAGTTGTGTGGGAGAAGTTTCTAGAGGTTTTTGCGCCGGATGTCGCATCTGTTTTCTCTGCTTAATCCGTTTAGTTTTTTGTGCACTAGTGTCTGCCGACCACCACCAGGATTGTTGGCTGGGGTCATTCTATTCGTACTCATTTGTGCTTACCTGCTGATTTTGTTGGTTGTACATATGTGGGAGATGTTTGTCTGTATGCTCATAGCTTGAGTTTCTCTTTATCTCGTTATGAATATGTGTTTGCTTGCTACGCTGCATTATCATTTAGCAGGTATATCAGAACCGTGGGCCTTATTCCCTCATCATCCAGTTTGTTGCAGGAACTCCTTCAGAGATATGGAACAGAATCAGTTTGAATTGATTGAAGTCCAAAGCCAGCTGGGGCAGATGATGAGAGACATGCAAGAGATGCGTCTGGAGCAGAAGATTCTCAAAGAGGAGAACAGTCAGCTGAAGACCCAAATGAGCTTGATCATGGAAGTGGTCAAGAATGTGCTTAGGAAAGAAGACGATCAGCTATTTGAAGCCGCAATGAAGAAGCTCGCGCCACCTGTACATGTGGAACCTGAGCAGCAGCAACAGAAGATACATCCGACTCAACGGAGGATCCAGGAAGGGAAGCCAAAGAGAATATTTGAGGCGCCGCCTATGACATATGCTGAGCTCTTGCAGACCTTATTGAGGTTTGATCTGGTTGAAAAGAGAACGTTGGAACCACCAACGAGAGCGTTTCCTCATGGGTACGATGCCAGTAAGCAATGTGAGTTTCATTCCGGGGCATTCGGACACGACATCGAGGGTTGTCATGCTTTTAAGCACAATGTTCAAGACCTGATTGACTCGCACGATATTGAATTCACGCCGAGCGGCGTAGCTGTACGTATTGCTCCTGTCTCGATCGATGCTAAGATGACAGATGTTTCTAAAGCTGCAGTGGGTCAAAAGCGTATCCTGGACTCCATGGTGTCAGAATCTCCAGGCCCACAACTGTTGCCTATTCCTGGGGCAGATCTAAGAAAGAAAATGGCTAAGCATAAGGAGGGCGTTAATCAATACATTGAAGGTCAAGAAACTGATGTTGCATTTGATACAAAGGGTGTTCAAGAATCAACCCGACACCAGCAGCAGCAGCCTCAGCAGCAGAACCAGCAGGGGTATAAGAGATATCAGAATCGGGGTCCTCTGGCAAGCCGTCATTTGGAAACTCCACCTATGCCATATGCACAGCTTTTGCAAACGCTGCTTCAGCTCCAACTGGTTCACAAGAGGACAATGACTCCCTTAACGGGACCGCCACCACCGGGGTATGATGCCAACGCTACTTGTGAGTTCCATACTGGGGCACCAGGCCATACGGTTGAGAATTGTAAAGCTTTTAAGCACAAAGTGCAGGATCTGCTTGATAGTGCAGCAATCAGCTTCGGGCCGGGGGGTCCTAGAATCATCTGAATGAAGGAGGAAGGGCTCTATAATTTGGTTGGGTCGTTGAAAGTAGGTCAAGACAGCATCGAATTGTCTCTAATAAAGATAGCTGGTTCAGCAGCGGGACGAATATGAAAGTCCGGTTCTCGGAAGCTAGCATATTTTCTTTGTTTTATCTTGTCATTTCTTTACATTTGTAGTTGCTTTCCTGTTTGAATTTGTAATCTTGTTTGTAAAACTTGTTGTTTTCATTCAATTGATGATAATGAAATAGATGTGCATGTTTTGATTAAATCCATTCGTGTTCACTAACTGTTTTTACAAATGTCCAACGCTTGGTTAAGAAGAATTTGGGGAGGATGACAAAAATGACCGACATGCAACTGCCGATACTGTATGCTTTTGAAATAAAACCTGTTGAGGATGTACAGGCATTGTTTCAAATCCCTAAACACCGGAGTTATAAGGAAGATAATCCCTTGTCAACCCCTTTGAGCCTTGTAGTAGGAGTTTCTTTCTGAAAACGAGAAAACCTTAATCTTAACCTGGGGCAGGGTAGGTGTTAGCTAATTTGACCGAGCGTCCAAATTGCAAAAGGAGTGTCCGTTCGAGGATCAATCACGTCCCTAGAGGTCGTGCCTAAAAGACCACAGTGGTTCAATCAAGAGTGTGACGGCCACATTGTTTCCCAAAGAGTCAAGCAACCAGTGTCACACGACTTGTTCGAAAGAAAAAAAAAATGAAAAAAAGAATCAAAAGCCCGCTAAGTCAAGAAAACTTCAAAACAAATGACTTAGGCAAAAATGAGGGCATCCCGCTGGACTTAAAAAAATCAAAAGAAACTCAAAAGGAGTCAGTCCAGGCAAAAGTTAGGGATATGAAAAGAAAAGATGAAAAGAATCAAAAGAAAAATCCTCAAAGGAAATACGAGTCGTGTGACCTCAAGTGTCAAAGACGAAAAGCGAGTGGCTGTCACTCCGAAAACTCATAGTTTCTCGAACTATCATTCCTATCTCTCAACCTCTGAGAGGTGAGCGCTAAGATTGAATTAGCTGAACGTAGGATGGGAGAACATCAAGGAGAATGGGTGGGTTGAAATAAACTTTGAGCCTTTATCCTTTCTTTCAAAACCGTGAACCGGACCACGTTACAACCTTCAAAAGTACTAATTGAAGCAGGTTGTTTCGAAAGCATACTCCGGTAAAGGTCGCGTCGGTTCTGACTCTTAAAAGGGTTCCTCTTACCATGTTGATACCAATGTTGATAAATGTTTTATGCATCATATGCTGTAAACTGTTTTTCCTTTTCCCAGTGAACAGATCGGATGTCAAAGCTGTCATATGTGTTGCATTAATATGTCTTTTATGCAGAACAACTTGTTTTACTTGCGAGTAAGCGCTTGACAGCAGAAAAGCTTCCTACAATGGAAAGTATGGTCAAGATAGAATGCAGAACGCCCGAATGTTCCGAGAGCAGGGACAAGCTATTATTGTGATCCCCAGTCGGGTCAGCTTTTCGAAATCAGTTATCCTGGGGCAATCAGGTTGAGATTCAGGCAAATACGGCATAGTCAAGGGCACTACTCTGAATCAAATAATCAGGAGCAAGGTCATTTCGGTCAGGGGCAGACTATCTTAAGCACGCAGAAGTTATTCGAGGAGCATTTGAGGTGAAGTGTCTCTCGGAAGCTCAGAACGCTGGGGCATGTTATATCAGACCATCAGGGCTCAGATTTGCAGATTTCCTTTCAGGGACTATCCCCACAGATGTCCTGTAGGCTGGGGCATATCAGAAGCGAAAGGATTGTTGTTCTCCGTACCTACAGGGTCATTCAGAGTTATTCGAGCAGATGCAGTCGATTTTCGAGAGCGAGATGAATGCGGGGAGTTGTGTCACTATCCCTTGACTCTTCACTAAAAGGCTGTGTATTCAGGAAGAATATTTTCCAGCGTCAGTTGTACCTGACCCATCGCAGATAGCCTAAAAGTTCAAAGCCATGTTGGCGATCACCGTGAGGCCCATCCGTATTAGCGCATCAGTTTCCAAATCCAATCTTCGGCAGAACGCGGGAAGACTCCCTCCATTTTCTCCAGCAAAGTCCAATTCACCGTTGGTACGGATAAGCTAGCCCTAGGGGAGTCTAATCATTATTCAGCACGTCTGCTATTTCACAGCGGAGTTATATACCCCAGCAGGGTATTACTTCGTCGAGGTGTTCGGTTAAGTTCCCAATATCCCCAGCAGAGTTGATTTCACTCTCCCAGCATTTATTTTGCTAGGACGATTCAGTGATATCCGGGTTATCCCCAGCGGAGTTGGCTTCGTCTTCAACATCTATTTTGCCGAAGTGGTTTTCTGTACCCAGCTTTCTCCGGCAGCTCGAGCCTGCATTAGCATATTGCATGCATTATCATATTTGCATCATACTTGCATATCATTGTCAAAATGCGTAGCATTTCTATCCAGAATGGAGCATTACGCTGTAGAAAGATTAAAGCATTTGCATATGCATACGAAGCATAAGTCAGATTTTCTATCAGCCTCATATGGCGCGTGAATTACTCTGTGATCAGTTCAGGGGCATTTATCCAGCAACAGTATTCAGACAGTTCAGCAGATTATTTGTATCAGATCTTACGATAGTTGTGCTTTGATCAAGCAGTCATCTGATATCGACAGACTTTTCTTCCCGTCAATTCATATTGACGATGTGTTCCTTCGATAAGTGGATTTCTCCGTCTATCATTAGACGTCTGGAGTACGAATGTGGTTTTCTTTCCGTCTATCCTTAGACGATGTGAATTGATTGTTCATCAATCAGGATGATCCCGTCTACCCTTAGACGATGAGAATATTGATTTGTTTCATCAATCAGGAGGATGCCGTCTACCCTTAGACGATGTGAATATTGATTTGTTCATCGATCAGGATGATGCCGTCTATCCTTAGACGATGTGAATATGGAGATTAATGGTGTCTTTCCGTCTACCCTTAGACGATGCAAGTACGGAGATTATTGCTTCCCGTCTACCCTTAGACGATGAGAATATTGATTTGTTCATCGATCAGGATGATGCCGTCTATCCTTAGACGATGTGAATATGGAGATTAATGGTGTCTTTCCGTCTACCCTTAGACGATGCAAGTACGGAGATTATTGCTTCCCGTCTACCCTTAGACGATGAGAATATTGATTTGTTCATCGATCAGGATGATGCCGTCTATCCTTAGACGATGTGAATATGGAGATTAATGGTGTCTTTCCGTCTACCCTTAGACGATGCAAGTACGGAGATTATTGCTTCCCGTCTACCCTTAGACGATGAGAATATTGATTTGTTTCATCGATCAGGATGATCCCGTCTATCCTTAGACGATGTGAATTTGGAGATTAATGGTGTCTTTCCGTCTATCCTTAGACGATGTGAGTATGGGGATTATTTCTTCCCGTCTACCCTTAGACGATGTGAATATTGATTTGTTCATCGATCAGGATGATTCCGTCTATCCTCAGACGATGCGAGCATGGAGATTAATGTTGTCTTCCCGTCCACCTTTGGACGATGTGAGTATATTTCTCGTCCTGCCTATCAGTAGGCAATATGAAAGGATCAGGTATTTTGTTGCAGCCCTCGGGTTTTGTTACATAGGGTATCACAAGTAATTGGCATTAAAATCAGGAGTTCTTCATCAGATGATCGATCAGTTTGGTGCCGTAATAACTGGACTCGGTTCTCTGGACTTTATTCCCCAAGCAGTTTACAGTATATGCTCACGGTTGGCAAATTTTCGGGTTTTATTTGTATTCAACCGTCTCGTACCTCTGAATGTTTGAAGGCTGAGCGCTCTTCAAACCCTTCAGGTCCAAGTCGCTTGAATAGGGGCAGCTGTTGCACCCTAAAATTTGACTAACCGGTTCTCCTATCTGACTTGTGGTTTAAATTCATATTCGCAAATCAGACGCAGGATATTTGTGCACAAACGGAGGATATCAGGGTTACAGCTTGATTTTCGTCTATCAGATATGGCAGATCCAGTCCAGATCACCAGGGTTTTATTTTCGTGAAATTGTGCGCTCCTCGGTGATTTTTAGCTTACACAGTGATTTTGAGGATATTCTGATGCCCGGGGATCTCTGTTCGATTCGATCTGGTCTCGTGCGCTCTTTTATGGGGGTCATTTGCATTCATCTGCATTTTTAGGATTTTAATAGACTTTTGTGAATTTTAGATAGGCTTTATAGATTTTTCTGGAATTTAAATAGAGTTTTTATATTTTTTAATAGTTTAATTCTCTTTTTTAGAATTTTATAGGTTTTTAAATAGATTTTTTAGAATATAAAAGAGTTTAAATAGTTTTAACTGTTTTTAGAATAATAAAGAAAAAGGGGAATATGGTTTTTTCTTTTATTAATAATAGATGTTAATAGTTTAGAATTTTAATAGAAATTTTATGGATTTTAAAATAGGATTAATAGTTTAGAATGTATTAGATTTTAAATATAGTTTTAATTGTTTTAGATAATATAGGAAATATTATAGATTTTTTCTTATTAGTTTTAAATAGATTTACTAGTTTTTATTAGAATTTTAATAGAGATTAGTAGAAGTTTAGAGTTAATTAGATCTTAATCATTTTTAGATTTAATTAGGATAATATAGAATTAATTAGATTTTTAAATCACTTTTTAGAGAGTAAGTAGGTTAAATGAATTTTTTAGATTTAATTAGGATTTTAATCATTTTTAGATTTAATTAGGATTAAGATAGTTAATTTTTGGATTAGTCAGTTAATTAGGCTTTAATGGAGTTCATTTAGTTTTAAGTAAGTTTTTAATTCAGTTTTTTACAGTTTTTTTTGGTTATTTTCGTGTGGGCTAGAGTGCATATTTTTGAGGCCCAGCATACTATCAGTCCAAATACATTTTTGTGCAGATTTTTGGCCAAAAAAAAGGACACTTGTCAGCGTATAAAAGAAGCCACGCGGTACACTCTGGAGGACCCACCTCACACACTCAGAAGCCCTCAATCCACGCCACGCGTCCCACCAGAACCTACTCTCTCTCTCTCTGTGCATGCGCGCCACGCGTTGCTCAGACTGATCTTCCCCCCGCCACTTGTCACCGTCTAGCATTCACCGGAGCTTCGCCAGAAAACCCACCAGCGGCCATGCATCCGCCATAACCTCCCACCGCCGGTGATCCCCAACGTCTTCCGGCCACCGCAACGGCTCGCCGGAGATCGTTTTTCACCCAGAATTCCCAGAAGCGTCCCTTTCTTCATCTCCTTCCTCCTTCCACCTTCATCGGTACCTCGCCGGAAAGATCATACTCGCCGGAAACCTCAAATAATTTCCAGAACTCATCCATCCTCGTCGCATCTCAAGAATACCTTCATCCAGTTTTCCAGACCTTCATCATTCTCCATCAGTGAATCCAGAAATCACTCAAACCTTCGTAGAACTTTTCCAGAACGCCATCAAATCTTCATCCCAAGAATTTCCAGAAACATCCATCCACCAACGAACATCAAAGATCCTCTGAAGATCTTCCTCAGAACATTTACGCCACTCAAAGGATCTTCAAGATCCATCTGCTTCAGAATCATAGCTTCGTCAGTTCTTGAGGTTCTCATCCCAGATCTTCGTAGAACTCGTGGAGTTCTTCGCTAACTTGTCCAAGAGAAGTCGAACGAGCTTCAACGCGTGCTTCAGGGCCTCCGTGAGCTCCTTCAAAAGTCAGGAAGACGTCAAGATCTTCCTCTCTCGCGGTGATTTTCGTCGAGCCTTCAAAGAATCCTAGCAATTCCATCGTCTCAGGTTCGTCTTCTTCTCTTCATCGCCTCCATTAGTGGTTTGTTCGGTTGGATCATGAGATTCGTTTGAGATTTGCATGTTAGCTCCTATTAGGTCCAGATTAGGTTTAGTTGATTGTGAGTTAGGGATTGATTCCTCGTGAGAGATGTGTGAAGTTTTGTTTGGGGTTCCTTTTTTTTCTGGGAATGGTGTGAGAGTGGAAGATGAGTTGCAGAGAGAGGAGAGAGGATGACGGCTAGGGTTTGGGGGTTAGAAGCGTGAACAGTGTTTAGGAGTTTGAAAGGGTATTCAGATTTTTGTTTAGGGTTTCGTTGGGTTAGGGTTAGGTTTGGGCTTAGGCCCAAATGTGTCTTGCTGAGTCACGCCCCCATTTGCTCGTTTACCCCCCCCCCCCTTTGCGTGTGAGAGACTGATGAGGATTGATTTGGGCCTCACGCCCAATGCTACACGCACCCCCTCGTTTAAGCCCATAATATGAATAACTGGAAACTTGCTAGCGCTGCACCCCCCCCCCCCTGCGTTTTTCTTCCTTTATTTTGGTGATGATTTCTGATTCACACTGGGCCCTGCGCCCATTTGCTGATGGCACCCCCCAGGATCAGGGCCCAATGTAGTAATAACTGAATCCCTTGCTGTTTGCCCCCCATTTTCTCTTATTCAAATTTTGTGTTGGTAATTTCTTTTTAATATTTTCTTGTATTGCAAAAATCATAATAAAATGTAAATAAGTGATTTTTTAATTCTTCTTTTTTCTACCATTTCATCATAATGTCTAGAAAATTGTATAAAAATAAAAATGCCATTTTATTTTTGTTTACTATTTCTTGTATATTTTCCATTTAATTGACTTTTTTTAATATTTTTAGTGCATGCATATCATTAGAAAATTCATGAAAAATAGTAGGTTTAGTCAAATAATCCCGTTCTTTTTTCTGTAGACTCGTAATTCAATGTAGAATTTTATAGTACATAAATATTAGCTTAATCATGCATTTTTCCGTTTAATTGCATTTTTGTATTGTCAGTGGTATTGAATAATTGGTTTATGGATATGTCTGTGTTGCTGATTTTAGTTCTTTCATCTGGTATTGAATTTTGTTCTGATTTTTTAGCATGTTGTCATAGAGCCATGTAGGTCTCCCATTAGATTTTTGATAGATTTTTGTAGGATGTTCTGATGTGATTTGTCTGAGCTTGAGAATAGGAGAAGTCTTGATGACTTCTGACTTTGAAGTTCAACTGGGGTTGAACTTCAGAGATAGTCTCTTGTGGTTTGTTGGCCTATGGGTTCTTCTTGAAGATGGGAGCTGATTGAGGTCCTGTTGGAGCTTGCAAGGATGCAGTGGATTGAGGCTTAGTCTAGGAGCTTGTTATCTGTTTGTGAGGTTCGAGATCCTGAAGTTTGAAGGGAGTTTATGGTACTTTCCTGAGGAAGGCACTATGAATGACTTTCATTCTTTCTTCTCACCTCTTTCTTAAGTATCCAATGATGTTGGAGCCAACTTGTGAGTTTAATTTCTCCTGAGGAGAAATGTAAACTGATCACATGTCGTTGAGCCACATGGGATACGATTCCTAAGTGGAAGCCTCCTGGTACTTTCCTGAGGAAGGTCCTATGGGTCTATTCACTTAGTTCCATTAGTTTATCTAGGATTTCTCAAGTATCCAGTGATGTTGGAGCCAACTTGTGAGTTTAATTTCTCCTGAGGAGGAATGTAAACTGATCACAGTTGTTGAGCCACGTAGGATACGATTCCTAAGTGTCAGCCTCCTAATACTTTCCTGAGGAAGGTCCTATGGGTCTGCTCACTTAGTTCCCTTAGTGCACATAGGTTTTCTCAAGTATCCAGTAATGCCGGAGCCTTCATGTGAGTTTAATTTCTCCTGAGGAGGAATGTAAACTGATCACAGTTGTCGAGCCGCATAGGATACGACTCCTGAGTAGTAACCTCCTGGTACTTTCCTGAGGAAGGCACTATGAGCTTGTCTGCTTAGCTCCCTTTCTCTGGTAGGCTTGTTCTGAAGCTTGGAGACTGGGATTGATTCCTCTTGCTTAGGGTTTTGATTAGAATTTTTGCTTAGATCTTTGCTTAGGGTATTGTGTAGAGTTTTGTTTAGAGATAGATTAGGAGCTTGTTTCAGGTTTGTTAGGGGCCTTGCCCAGGAGTAGTTTCTTGTTTTGTAAACAGAGGCTTATCAGGTTAGCTAGCCTTCTCTTTGGATTGTTTGACTTGTGTGATGTTATGTTGCATTAGACTTAGGTGTTCATCTAGACAGTTCTGAGTAGGTGCATCTTAGAAGTAGACTTTGTGTGCATGAGAAGTTGAGGTGGTCCTCCTTCTGCTTGTTTGTTATTGAGTGGCTTTGCTTGTTGGTATTCGGTAGAGCTGAGCTCCCTTACCTCTGTGGTTTGCGGCCTTTGCGCCTTGTTTGTCTAATTGTTGCGTTCATGCATATTTTCAGTATTCCTTTACGTTGCAGTTTCTTGTTTGTCGTTTAATCCTGTTGCCATGATCCCTTAGGAGCTCTGACTTCTCCGCTGCGGAGTTGTTATGATAGACATTAGGATGGTCAACCAGGTGTGATAGCAGTAGGTAGATTCCCCTTTCTCAGCTATAGTTTTAGGGTTTCCCTTTCCTTTCTGTAGGAGCTTTGAGTAGCTTGACCCGTAGTTAGCCGAACTACAGCTGCTCTGATTCTTCGTACCAGACGAAGATATGTAGGCATAGGATGCGATATCCTAGCGAGCACACTAACAACTAACCTTTGTTCTCTCGCGGCTGTGCGATCGAGACTTTCCCGCTAACGACTAATTGTTATCCCTTTCTCTTGCCCGAGCGCATTTGAGACCAGATCGTATTTGTAGGTTCCCGAGCCTTAGGGACCAGTTTGTTTTCTCACTGCTGTGTGAGAGCGCCAGTTTACCCGTAGTTAGCCGAACTACGTTTGCTCTGATCATCCATACTGTGTGGAAGTACGTAGGCACAGGACGCGATGTCCTGGCGAGCAACCTTTTCCCCGTTTAGACGTAGGCAGTCGAACTACGTTGACTCTGACTTTCCCATTGCACGAGGGAATACGTAGGCCCAGAACACCGTATGTTCTGTCGAGTCCTGTCCTTTTATTTTCTTTTCAGACCAGCCATTAGCGTAGATAGATAATACACCCTTTTACCTATAAACACCAAGCGTGGATCCCATCGAGTACGATGGACGTGAGGGGTGCTAATACCTTCCCCTTGCGTAACCGACTCCCGAATCCAGGTTTTGGTTGCAATGACCATACCTTTTCCCGTCTTTGCGAGGTTTACTTCGAGCGTTTCCTTTCCCGCTCTGAGGGATAAATAACGCACGGTGGCGACTCTCCTGTCAAGCCGGCGCCGATTTTCGCAGTAGCGACAGTCAACTCGCTAAGCAATTAGCGGAACAACAAGCCGAACCATCTTTCTCGGCAAATACGCAAACAAATCCGAAGGAGCATTGTAAGGCTATAAGGACGAGAAGTGGGAGGGAGTTGATTGACGAGAGTGAAAAAAAAGAGGTAGAGAAAAAAATTGACGATAAACTTGATGGTGAAGTTGGTGAATGGAGTGAGGAGGAAGTAGAAAATAAAGAAAAACATGGTGAAGTTGAAAAAGACATAGTGGTTGGAGTTGAAAATAAAAAAAAATGGTGAAGTTGAAAATAATGAAAATGATAAAGAAAAAGTGGATGAAGTACCAAATAAAAGAGAAAGGAAACCAAGAGCATCTAGAAGCAAGGAGATGGTGAGCACCACTCCGGTTCAAAATTTGCCTTACCCGCACGCTCCATCTAGGAGAGAAAATGAACGGCATTACGCACGGTTCATGGACATTTTTAAACAATTACAAATCAATATTCCGTTCGCCGAAGCTTTGGAACAAATGCCGAAGTATGCCAAATTCATGAAGGACATACTTACAAAGAAGCCGAGGTATATGGAACCGGAAACAATAGTACTCGACGCAAGTTGTAGCGCTATCATCCAACGTACTCTACCAAGAAAAGAAGTTGATCCGGGGAGAGTTACATTGCCGGTTACCATTGGTGACGTTTATGTTGGAAAATGATTGATTGATTTGGGTTCGAGCATAAATCTTATCTCGTTGTCTATCGTGAAAAAGCTTGGCAACATTGAGATCAAGTCCATCCGAATGACGTTACAATTAGCCGATAAGTCTACTACTCATCCTCATGGAGTAGCTCAAGACGTGTTGGTTAAAGTGGACAAGTTTTTCTTCCCGGTGGATTTTATTGTGATTGATATGGAGGAAGATGATGATGCGCCTTTGATTATGGGAAGGCCTTTCATGAAAACCGCTCGAATGATGATTGATGTGGATGACGGTTTGATGAAGGTAAGAGTTCAAAACGAAGAGGTCACTTTTGACCTTTTTGAAGCAATGAAGCATTCAAGGGACAAGCATGATAGTTTCCGAGTTGACGTAATTGAGGAAGCTTCCTTTGAAGTTGCAAAGCATGTTAACGACATCACCCCCATGGAGCTAGCCCTTAATGACTCCTTTGAAGTTTTCACTCTTGAAGAAGAGGAAGCTCTAGATGAATGCTTGAGAGAGCTTGATAGTCTTAAGGATTTGCAACCGTGGGAAGTAGAGGAAGAAGTCTTAAAAAAAGAGGTCAATGAAGAAAAGCCAAGCATTGAATTAAAAGATTTACCCAACAATTTGAAATATGAATTTTTGGATGAAG
Organism: Lathyrus sativus; assembly: GCA_963859935.3. Lineage (NCBI taxonomy): Eukaryota > Viridiplantae > Streptophyta > Magnoliopsida > Fabales > Fabaceae > Lathyrus > Lathyrus sativus. Next base: position 23,706,227 of record OZ012741.1, read on the forward strand.
CCGAGGAGAAGCCGGTTATCATTAGCAACCTCTTGTCAAAAAATGAAGAATCTCTTTTAATTGATGTGTTGAAGAAAAATCAAGAAGCAATGGGATGGACTCTTTCCGATCTAAAAGGAATTAGTCCTTCTTATTGTATGCACAAGATCTTAATGGAGGAGGATTTCAAGCCGGTAGCTCAACCGCGACGCCGTTTGAATCCAACAATGAAAGAGGTTGTGAGAAAAAAAGTTGTAAAACTTTTGGATGCGGGAATGATCTACCCTATCTCGGATATCCCTTGGGTAAGTCCGGTGCATGTGGTTCCTAAGAAGGGGGGCATTACCGTTATTCGCAATGAGAACAATGAGTTGATTCCTACTAAGGTAGCAACGGGGTGGAGGATGTGCATAGACTATAGGTGGTTAAATACCGCAACTCGGAAGGACCATTTCCCACTTCCGTTCATGGATCAAATGCTTGAAAGACTCTCGGGACAAGAATTTTATTGTTTTCTTGATGGCTATTCCGGGTACAACCAAATTGCGGTTGACCCGGCCGATCACGAAAAGACGGCTTTTACATGTCCATTTGGAATCTTCGCTTACCGCAAAATGCACGTTGGGTTATGTAATGCGCCAGCAACTTTCCAAAGGTGTATGCAAGCCTCTTTTGCCGACCTTATAGAGAAAACAATGGAGGTTTTTATGGATGACTTTTCGGTGTTTGGGGGATCTTTTGGTTTATGTTTGGAAAATTTGACGACGGTACTTGAAAGGTGTGTGAAAACAAACTTGGTGTTGAATTGGGAGAAATGCCACTTTATGGTGACGGAGGGGATTGTTCTCGGCCACAAGGTCTCGTCAAAAGGACTCGAAGTGGATCGTGCTAAAGTTGAGGTGATAGAGAAGTTACCTCCTCCGGCGAACTTAAAGGGAATCAGAAGTTTTCTTGGGCATGCCGGTTTCTACCGGCGATTCATCAAAGACTTCTCAAAGGTGGCTAGACCTTTGAGTAATTTGCTTGCCAAAGATCAGGTATTTCTCCTAACTGATGATTGTTTAAAGGCTTTTGAGACATTGAAAGAGAAGTTGGTCACCGCTCCTATCATAGTCGCTCCAAATTGGAATTTGAATTTTGAGCTAATGTGTGATGCGAGTGACTATGCAATTGGAGCGGTGCTTGGCCAACGAAAAGAAAAAAAATTTCATACCATACACTATGCGAGCAAAGTCCTTAATGAGGCACAAGTTAATTATGCCACTACTGAAAAAGAATTGCTCGCAATAGTGTATGCACTTGAGAAATTTCGTTCATATCTAATTGGCTCAAAAGTTATTGTCTACACTGACCATGCGGCGATTAAATATTTGCTAACCAAGCCGGATTCTAAGCAAAGGCTTATCCGGTGGATCCTTTTGTTGCAAGAATTCGATGTTGAGATAAAAGACAAAAAAGGATCCGAAAATGTGGTAGCAGATCATTTATCTCGCCTTGTCAATGATGAGGTGACCGCCTTAGAAAAAGACATCCGAGAAGAGTTTCCTGATGAAAAGCTTTTTAAAGTGCAAGTGAGGCCGTGGTTTGCGGATTTTGCAAACCACAAGGCGAGCGGTTTTGTGCCGCACGACCTAACTCCTAATCAAAAGAGGAAATTCATCTCGGATGCCAAATACTATGTGTGGGATGATCCTTATTTATTTAAGATGGGCGGTGATAATTTATTGAGAAGATGTGTTACGGGCAATGAGGCCCAAAGTATTTTATGGCACTGTCACAACTCGCCTTATGGTGGTCATTTCAATGGGGCTAGAACGGCGAATAAAGTCCTTCAATCGGGATTTTTTTGGCCTTCTATTTTTAAAGACGCAAATGCCCATGCACATAATTGTGACAGTTGTCAAAGGAGTGGTGGAATAGGAAAGAGAGACGAAATGCCTCTTCAAAATATTCAAGAGGTAGAATTATTTGATTGTTGGGGCATTGACTTTGTCGGACCATTTCCACCGTCTTTTGGAAATGAGTATTTGTTGGTAGCGGTTGACTATGTGTCGAAGTGGGTTGAGGCGATTGTTGTAAGAGCACAGATTGTGTCTTAGTTATATCTCTATGTTTTGATGATAACACTTATAAATTTTGTATTCAAGAATTATATACTCTAAACGTGTTCTAGATTGTTTGCTACAGGGACTAAAGAAAATTATTTTAAGAAAGCAAAATTGGATCTGAACATTGTTCTTATGAAAGACTTCATAAGTTCAAGAGCATCTTTAGTGAAGATCTGAACACTGGTCCCAGAAGAATCTGACTACTGTCTCTTGAAGATTCTGAAGAAGGAGCCTCTAAAGCATAGAAGACTCTGCTCTGAAGGATTTACACGCTCAAGCACACTAGCTGCACATACTCTGATTCAGCTCAATCTGAAGAACATTCAAGACTCTGAAGATCCAGATGATCCTTGGTCTGGAGACTCTGAAGAATCAGATTCTAATGTTGAAAGCTGAACTTACTTTGAAGAAGATTTAAATATGTACGTTGGTTCTTCTCAACAGCTCTTTCCTATTTTGTGCTAGACACAAGGACACAGACAAAAAGGTTTTATCTGTGCATTCCATTCTGAGGAAAGTTTTTCTGCAAGTGAAGACAAAAAGCATCAGGCTTGTTTCAGCACAGCCTCCAATGTGAAGACAAAAGGCTTTAGGCTTTTCTGCACAGCCTTCAACGTAACAAGACTTCTTGGATCTTAGTGCCTATATAAAGAAGTCCACTCCATCTTCTTCAGTATCGAATCTCTAGCAAAATCACTCCTCAAAGCAAATCTCTCAAAGCTCTTAATTATATTATTTTGCTTTAACTTTATTCTTAACTTAAGAGAAATATCACTGTTGTGATAACAGCTTATTAGAAGCATTCTTACTCTTGTAAAAGTTTTACTTTGTTTGTAAAAGGTTTTCCTTAAGAGGATCCAGTTGGGATCAGTTGCTCTTGAGAAGACTAAGAACGGTTGTTCTTAGGTGTTGCTATTTGTAATCTGTTTGATTAAAATAGTGGATTAAGTCCTTGACAGAGAAAGGCAAATCACTCTTGAGAGGGTGGACTGGAGTAGTTGTTTTCAACGAACCAGGATAAAAATATCTGTGTTCTAATCTTTGATTTTTAGTCTTACTTATTCAACCCCCCCCCCCCCCTTCTAAGTAATTTTCTCACCTTCAGTTGGCATCAGAGCTCCGGTTCTGCGTGTGCTCCACTTAACCGTGACAGTTAAAGATCCAGTGAGAAAGATACTTTGATATTTGTGTTGTTGCCAATATGGATACATCTACATCAACTTGCAACAACAAATATGAAGGAGATAGGATCAGTACCAAGCCACCCATGTTTGATGGGGAAAAATTTGACTATTGGAAAGATAGAATAGAAAGTTTTTTCCTTGGGTATGATGCTGATCTTTGGGATATGGTCATTGATGGATATAAACATCCTACTGATGAGGATGGCAAAAAGATTGATAGAAAATCAATGACTGAAGTACAGAAAAGAGATTTCAAGAATCACCACAAAGCCAGAACTATATTGCTTAATGCAATCTCTCATACTGAGTATGAGAAGATTACAAACAGAGATACTGCTCATGACATGTTTGAGTCACTCAAAATGACTCATGAGGGAAATTCGCAGGTTAAAGAGACCAAGGCGCTGGCGCTCATACAGAAGTATGAGGCATTCAAAATGGAAGAGTCTGAAAATGTTGAAACTATGTTTTCTAGATTTCAGATTCTTACTGCTGGTCTGAAAGTTCTGGATAAGGGCTACTCAACGTCAGATCATGTCAAGAAGATCATCAGAAGTCTTCCCACCAGATGGAGACCAATGGTGACTGCATTGAAGATGGCAAAAGATCTAAACAAGATCTCCTTAGAAGAACTTATCAGTTCTTTGAGAAGTCATGAAATAGAGCTGGAGGAAGATGAACCCCAGAAGAAAGATAAAGGTAAATCCATAGCTTTAAAATCTAACAAACCTGTTAAAGCTTTGCAGGTAAAAGAAGAAAGTTCTGAAGAATCGTCTTCTGAAGAAGAAGATGAACTGTCCATGCTTTCCAGAAGAATCAACAAGCTCTGGAAGCACAAGGGAAAGAAGTTCAACAACTTCAGAAAAGCTGACCACAGGAAGGAATCTTCTGGACACAGAAGATCTGGAAAGAAAGAGGTCACATGCTATGAATGCAAGGAACCTGGGCACTACAAAAATGACTGCCCCAAACTTCTCAAGGAGAAACCCAAGAGAAAGTTTGATAAAAAGAAAAAGGTTCTTATGGCAACTTGGGATGATTCAGATGAATCTGAATCTGAATCTGAAGCAGAAGAAGAGTGTGCCAACATGGCATTAATGGCTGGAATAGAAGATCAGAATGAAGAATTATCATCTGAATCTGAGTCAGACTCCGACTCTGACGCTGAAGAGGTAATGTCCAAACTTACCAAAGATGAACTTATAAAGGTGTTATCTGAAGTTTTGAAAAGCTACAATAATATCAAACTCAAGAACAAGAAGCTGAAAAGCAATCTTGAATCTGAGATTGATAATCTGAAAACAGAACTTGTTGAGCAGAGAGAAATAAATTTAAAAATAAAAAATGATTTGGAAATTGTCCAACAAGAATCTGACTCTGAAGCTAAGTCATCTGAAAATATTTTGGAAAAATATGACTCTAGTTTTCAGAGGTTCCTCACTAAAAGCATAGACAGAAGCAAGATGGCTTCTATGATCTATGGAGTTAGTAGGAATAAAAGAAAGGGAATTGGATTTCAATCTTCTTCTCTTGAAAAAGATGTAAGACCAATACCTGTAGATGATCTGATCATTAAGATAACTCCTTTATACTCTAATTTTAAATTTGGTCATTTAAATGATATTAAACACACGAGCTCTGAAAAGAATACTCATGTGTTTAGATCTAAGGCAAGTCTAAACAAAAACTATGTTGAAAAACAAAAGTTTAGACAAACCTACAAGGCAACTAACCCTAAAGGACCCAAGAAGATCTGGGTACCTAAAGACAAAATAATCCCTGTTGCAGATGTCCTTAGCAGCAAAGTCAGGACACCAATCATGGTACCTGGACTCTGGATGCTCATGACACATGACGGGAGAAAGGTCTATGTTCCAAAGTCTGGAACTTAGATCTGGAGGGGACGTGAAATTTGGAGGGAACCAGAAGGGCAAGATCATTGGCTCTGGAACTATAGGTAATGGCAACCTACCCTCTATTTCTAATGTTCTGTTAGTTGAAGGATTGAAACATAATCTATTGTCCATAAGTCAATTAAGTGACAATGGTTATGATATTATCTTTAATCAAAAATGTTGCAAAGCTGTATGTCAAAAGGATGGTTCTATCCTATTCAATGGAAAGAGGAAACACAACATTTATAAAATTAACCTTTCAGAACTTAAAGTTCAAAATGTAAAATGCCTCTTATCTGTGAATGATGAGCAATGGGTCTGGCATAGAAGATTGGGGCATATTAATATGAGACGTATATCTCAGATTAATAAACTCAATCTGGTCAGAGGACTTCCTAAGTTGAAGTTCAACTCAGATGCTCTGTGTGAAGCATGTCAAAGAGGCAAATTTTCAAAATCTCATTTTAAATCAAAAAATGTTGTTTCTACCTCCAGACCATTGGAATTACTTCACATTGATCTGTTTGGACCAGTGAAAACTGCATCCATCAGAGGCAAGAAGTATGGGTTAGTCATTGTAGATGACTACAGCAGATGGACATGGGTAAAGTTTCTAAAACACAAGGACGAGTCTCATTCTGTGTTCTTTGACTTCTGTAATCAAGTCCAGACTGAAAAAGATTGTAAAATTATTAAAGTCAGAAGTGATCATGGTGGAGAATTTGAAAATAAACATTTTGAAAAATATTTTTCTGAAAAAGGCATTGCACATGATTTCTCCTGTCCTAGAACTCCACAACAAAATGGAGTTGTAGAGAGGAAAAATAGAACATTGCAAGAAATGGCCAGAACCATGATCAACGAGACAAATCTGGCAAAATATTTCTGGGCAGAAGCAATTAACACAGCTTGTTATATTCAGAACAGAGTGTCTGTAAGACCTCTTCTGAAAAAGACTCCCTATGAATTGTGGAGAAACAGAAAGCCTAACATTGCTTATTTTCATCCTTTTGGATGTATTTGTTATATGCTTAATACTAAAGATAATCTGAACAAGTTTGATTCCAAAGCACAGAAGTGTTTCATGCTTGGTTATTCTGAACGCTCTAAAGGCTACAGAGTATTCAATACTGAAACACAGATTGTGGAAGAATCTATTCATGTCAGATTTGATGATAAGCTTGGCTCTGAAAAGCCAAAGCAGTTTGAAAGTTCTGCAGATAGAGAAGTGATTCTCACAGACTCTGAAGGCTCAGAGGCAGAAAAGGCAAAGAACAAAGAATCTGACGCAACCCCAGATGCTACACCTTTGACCTCCCAACTAAACAACCTGCATATTTCTGAAAGACCAACTGTCAGAGGATCTTCTTCCAGAATCAAAGCTTCTCATCCAGAAGATGTGATAATTGAAAAGAAAGATGATCCTATAAGGACAAGATCATTTCTCAGAACTTCTGAATCTTCCTTATTTGGCTTAGTGTCTATGATAGAACCAACATCTGTAGATGAGGCTCTGGAAGATAATGAATGGATTATAGCTATGCAAGAAGAGCTGAATCAATTCGCCAGAAATGAAGTTTGGGATCTGGTTCCTAGACCTAAAGGATTCAATGTCATTGGAACAAAATGGGTCTTCAGGAATAAGCTGAATGAAAAGGGAGAGGTAGAAAGGAATAAGGCAAGGCTGGTTGCTCAAGGATATAGTCAACAAGAAGGTATTGATTACACTGAGACATATGCTCCAGTGGCAAGGTTAGAATCTATTCGTCTTCTTATTTCATTTGCTGCACAGAATAACATCACTCTGTATCAGATGGATGTTAAAAGTGCTTTTCTTAATGGTATTATAGAAGAAGAAGTATATGTCCACCAACCTCCTGGTTTTGAAAGTGAAAAATTTCCAGATCATGTTTTCAAATTAAAGAAATCCCTTTATGGATTAAAACAAGCTCCCAGAGCTTGGTATGAGAGGTTGAGCAACTTCCTTCTGAAGAAAAATTTTATCAGAGGAAAAGTGGATACAACTTTATTCTGTAAATCTGTTAAGAAAGATCTGTTGATTTGTCAAATTTATGTAGATGACATTATTTTTGGATCAACATATATTACGCTTGGAAAGGAGTTTGCTAAATGTATGCAGGAAGAATTTGAAATGAGCATGATGGGAGAATTGAGATTCTTCTTAGGAATCCAAGTCAATCAGACTCCAGAATGCACCTACATACATCAAACCAAATATGTTAAAGAGCTTCTGAAGAAATTCAACATGGTTGATAGCAAAATGGCAAAGACTCCAATGCATCCTACAAGCACTCTAGGTAAGGAAGAGGTAAGTAAGAAGGTAGATCAAAAGCTCTACAGAGGTATGATAGGATCTCTTCTATACTTGACTGCTTCTAGACCAGATATTCTGTTTAGTGTCTGCTTATGTGCTAGATTCCAATCAGATCCTAGAGAATCACACTTAACCGCTGTTAAGAGGATTCTGAGGTATCTGAAAGGTACTGCTAACATGGGTTTGTGTTACAGAAGATCTGATGAATTTTCATTAGTTGGATTCTGTGATGCTGACTATGCTGGAGACAGAGTTGAACGTAAAAGCACTTCTGGAAGCTGTCAGTTTCTTGGAAGTCATCTGATCTCATGGTACAGCAAGAAGCAACCTACCATTGCACTATCAACTACAGAGGCAGAATACATTGCTGCTGCTGGATGTTGTACTCAGATGCTCTGGATGAAGAGTCAATTAGAAGATTATCAAATCTATGAGAGTAATCTTTCTATCTTCTGTGATAATACTTCTGCTATATGTTTGTCAAAAAATCCAATCTTGCATTCTAAGGCAAAACATATAGAAATTAAACATCACTTCATCAGAGACTATGTTCAGAAGGGTGTAATTATTTTAGCTTTTGTTGATACAGATCATCAATGGGCTGGCATTTTCACAAAACCCCTTGCTGAAGATAGATTTAAGTTCATTCTAAAAAATATTTGTATGGATTTATGTCCAGAGTAATATTTCTCAGAGGCAACCTCTCAGATGCAAAATGTTTAATAATCTGAAATATTTCATCTGTCTATTCGTTCATTTATATTTATTCAATTATTTCGTTTTGTGTAAAACTCTGAACTAACAAGCTCAGAAGATCTGAAAGTTGGAAACGTTTCATTTCTTGAGAGACATCAGATGAGCCAACAAAGCAAACACGTGTCATTCAATATCTGAAAAGATTGAGTGCTCAACTGAATTGACGTTTGAGGTATTGCTTTGAAAATCTCACTTTTCTTGTTTTTCCCCCCAGCTGTCATAATTTAATGTGAAATGATTACTTTTCATTAAATGCTGTCCAAACATGCGTAAGTGTCTTTTGTGTGCCCTATGCTTGATTTTTGGTTTTCTATATATATCACCTATCACACTATTATCACACTTTCCACATTCACTTCATTCATGCGTTTCTGCTTTCTTTTTAATCTCTTCCAAAACCCTAAACCTAAACCAAGGTATTCTTCTTCTTCAATGGCGTCTACTTCAAACACTGCTGCAAAACCCAATAAGCCTATAATGTACAAAGAACCTGAACGAACCTTATTCACTCCAGTGGCTGATCTGGAAGTGCTCTGTGAAAGCTTCATTGATCTTGACTCTTTAAAGGAAAATGGGTTTGATCTCATTTCTGCCATTAAAGCTCAAGGATGGGAAAAATATTTTGAAAGGCTAATGGGTCCTGTTTTTCCAACACTGGTAAAGGAATTTTGGATTCATGCAAGCGCTGGTCCCAAGTTTATACATTCCTCGGTTCTTGGAGTGGAGATAGTCATCACTGAAAACCTGATCAGACAACTGTTTAGTTATACTGAGTCTGATGGAGTTTCAAATCTTGCTTCTTCTCGCATTGATATGGCTAGGGTTTATGAAGAAGTTACTATTGCTGGTTTGCCGTCAAGTAAGGTTAAAGATTTAAAACCCATTTATAGGATCTGGGCGAAAATCTTTATGAGTACGTTTTTTCACAGAAAACCATCCAACTCACCAGATTATGTGAGTTCGGAACATTTGTATTTTATGTACTGCATTAGCAAAAATGTCAAAGTGGATCTACCGTATCTCATCTTCAGTCATTTACTAACTCATGTCAAAGAAACCAGAGAGGAAGTAAGGGCGAAAGCTGGTAAAGTGAGGACGTGGATACCCCTGGGAAGGTTGATTTCTGATATACTTATTGAGAACAAGCTGGTACAGCATCTGACTGATGCGAAGATTACAGAAGATCTGACTCACATCATTGGCTCTGAAATTAATGGACTCAATCTGAAAAGGATGAAAATCATCTCAGAATTGAAAGGACAACTCAGGAAGATCAACTCTGAAGAGATTCAAGGTAGAAGAATTCCTGTGGAAGATTTTCCACTATTCAGTGCAGATGAACCTAAGGAATTTGTCTGGCTGTACATTACTGAATGTCTAAAGGAAGGAATCCCTTTACCTGCCAATCTCGTTCAAAAGCCTGGAGAAGAATTGCCTAATCAGATGAAGGAAAGGCGCAGTAAGAGGAAGGCTGGCGAAGAATCCGTTCAGAAGAAGAGAAAAGCACCTGAAGCGTCAAGAAAGAAGAAGAAAGAAGGAAAGAAGGCCAGAAGCAGTCCAAGAGAAGCTACTCTGGAAGAAATCAGAGACACCATTCAACAGGTATTAGCTTCTGATCCTACTCCTACTGTTCATTCACCACTATCTTCACCACAACTCTCTCCAAGCCTCATACCAAGAACTTCAAAATCTAAAAAGTCTGTCAATATCTCATCCGAACCACTATCCTCTGAACCAGTAAATTTACAATCATCTCCATCACCAATTCCATCTGACCCACAACCTCAAACTATTCAAACAGAAATTCCTCCACCAGAACCAATTCTATCAGAAAACTCTCCAACAATAACTCCACCAGAACCAACTCAACCAGAAAATTCTCCAACAGCAACTCCACAACCAACTTTGTCACAACTAGAGAATCCCCACTTAGAGACTCTCCAACCAGAAACAATTATTTCAGAACATAATCAACCAGAGACTGTTCAAACTGAACACTCTGAACAAACAATTCCCTCAGAAGATCCAAATCTTTCTGACAATATTCTTGATATTCCACCCCTCAACCAAACAATTGAAATTTCTTCTACATCTGTTCACTCAGATGAATCTTCTGATTCATCTGATTCATCTGACTGTGATTCAGAATCACTCAAACAAGCTCGCTCTGAGAGTGTTATGAAGAAACATCTTAACATTGCTTTGTTTCATACCCCGCCAAACTCTCCATCTCAACAACCATCTGAAGCTCAACCCTCTGACACTCAAACAACTGAAAACCAAACCATTCCTCAACCACCTGAAACTAACCCATCTGAAAATCAAACTTTTCCTCATTCATCTGAACTCCCTCAATCTGTCATCCACACATCTCAACCACCCACACCTCAACCACAACCATCTGAACCTACTCCTGCTAACACCCCTAATCCTTTTTCCTCTGGACCGAATAAACAGTCAGATTTAGGATCTTGTGTTAATGCTATGTTTGATATTTTCAAAAAGGAGTTAGATTCTGAATATGATCGTGTTAAGGCTGTATGCTTGTCTAGTTTGGATCCAAATGTTTCGAATACTTCTTGGAAGCGCTTCATCTGGATGTTTAACAAAGCTGCCCTAAAAGTTAGAGCAAAATGCTCTAAGCTTGCTAAGACTAAATTTGCTGAGTTAATAAAGGTAACACTGATGAACATGCCTCCTCCTCCTCCTGTGTTACTTTTGGAAGCTGCTCCTCCAGTTGTTCCTGAATTTGAAATGGTTGAACAAGCTTCTGTTGAAAACCAAACTGAAGGGAACCCTGCTGCGACTGCATCTGCTCCGTCTTCATCTGTGGTTTCAGAACTTGTGAATGATGTGAAGGATATAAAGGACTGGATGATCAAGCAAGAGAAAACAACTGATGAAATCAAGACCTGGATGTCTAAGCAAGAAGAGTCAGCTGCCAAGATAACAGAGCTTCTGACCCTCATTGCCTCTCGCCAGACCTAGTTTTATTTGTTGTTTTGAACATGAACTGATTTTGATGTTTGTTTGCTTTTGTTGTGTTATGTGTTTTTGGCCTCTGCCTGTTTGTCTGTGAACTTTGGTTTGTTTTTTAATTGCATGATAACATGTTTTGCTCCTATTTGCTTCTTTTCTTCTATATCTTTCTGTCTTTGAAAATCTTTTTGATTATGACAAAAAGGGGGAGAAAAAGAGAAACTGAGTGTTCAACCTATAAGCAATTACTAAAACTAAAATTCAGACATTTTATTAACTTACTTTGAATTTAAGTCTTTCAGATTACATTGATACATCTGACATAATTCATTGAAGTTACCCTGAGACTATGTCAACCAGAACCTGATTCTCTAAAGAAAATCTGAGTATTCAATCAACTCTGATATCTTACTCTGATACATTTATTCAATCAACTGGCATCAAGATTTGACTCTGAACTCTTTCATCAGGCTCTGAATCTGAAATATACTTAATCAGAAAGGGAAGTATTCTATTCTGTTGTAGTATTTATTTCAGGGGGAGATTGTTTATCTCAGGGGGAGTTTCTATTCTTACTCTTTATTGAACAAAATTTTCTCATGTTTTGTCATCATCAAAAAGGGGGAGATTGTAAGAGCACAGATTGTGTCTTAGTTATATCTCTATGTTTTGATGATAACACTTATAAATTTTGTATTCAAGAATTATATACTCTAAACGTGTTCTAGATTGTTTGCTACAGGCACTAAAGAAAATTATTTTAAGAAAGCAAAATTGGATCTGAACATTGTTCTTATGAAAGACTTCATAAGTTCAAGAGCATCTTTAGTGAAGATCTGAACACTGGTCCCAGAAGAATCTCACTACTGTCTCTTGAAGATTCTGAAGAAGGAGCCTCTAAAGCATAGAAGACTCTGCTCTGAAGGATTTACACGCTCAAGCACACTAGCTGCACATACTCTGATTCAGCTCAATCTGAAGAACATTCAAGACTCTGAAGATCTAGATGATCCTTGGTCTGGAGACTCTGAAGAATCAGATTCTAATGTTGAAAGCTGAACTTACTTTGAAGAAGATTTAAATATGTACGTTGGTTCTTCTCAACAGCTCTTTCCTATTTTGTGCTAGACACAAGGACACAGACAAAAAGGTTTTATCTGTGCATTCCATTCTGAGGAAAGTTTTTCTGCAAGTGAAGACAAAAAGCATCAGGCTTGTTTCAGCACAGCCTCCAATGTGAAGACAAAAGGCTTTAGGCTTTTCTGCACAGCCTTCAACGTAACAAGACTTCTTGGATCTTAGTGCCTATATAAAGAAGTCCACTCCATCTTCTTCAGTATCGAATCTCTAGCAAAATCACTCCTCAAAGCAAATCTCTCAAAGCTCTTAATTATATTATTTTGCTTTAACTTTATTCTTAACTTAAGAGAAATATCACTGTTGTGATAACAGCTTATTAGAAGCATTCTTACTCTTGTAAAAGTTTTACTTTGTTTGTAAAAGGTTTTCCTTAAGAGGATCCAGTTGGGATCAGTTGCTCTTGAGAAGACTAAGAACGGTTGTTCTTAGGTGTTGCTATTTGTAATCTGTTTGATTAAAATAGTGGATTAAGTCCTTGACAGAGAAAGGCAAATCACTCTTGAGAGGGTGGACTGGAGTAGTTGTTTTCAACGAACCAGGATAAAAATATCTGTGTTCTAATCTTTGATTTTTAGTCTTACTTATTCAACCCCCCCCCCCCCCTTCTAAGTAATTTTCTCACCTTCAATTGCCTCACCAAGAGAGGATGCTAAAACGGTAATAAGCTTTTTAGAAAGAAATATTTTTTCCCGTTTTGGAACCCCTCGAGTGTTGATTAGTGACGGAGGTTCACACTTTTGCAATGCGCCACTTGAAAAAGTTTTGCAACATTATGGTGTAACGCATAAAGTGACCACTCCGTACCACCCACAGGCGAATGGTCAGGCCGAGGTCTCGAATAGAGAGATCAAAAGGATTTTGGAAAAAACTGTGTCTAGCTCGAGGAAGGATTGGTCTCAAAAGTTAGACGAAGCTTTATAGGCATATCGCACGGCCTATAAAGCTCCGATTGGGCTAACTCCATTCCAATTGGTTTTTGGTAAAACTTGCCATTTACCGGTTGAGATGGAGCACAAGGCCTTGTGGGCGTTAAAATTTTTAAACTTTGATCAAGAGTTAGCCGGTGACAAGATAAAAGTGCAACTTCTTGAGTTGGAAGAAATGTGCAATGCCGCATACCACTCAAGTTGGTTGTACAAGGAAAACTGTGAAAAACAAAAGGGAGTTGTGAAGGGTTCAAATAAGGAATTGGTGGAACAAAGTTGAAGAGGTGTAAATAATTGTATAGTGAATGTCTCTTTTGCATCGGAAACTTCGTTCAAAGGCCTTAGATATGTCCCTTGTTTGTTAACCCGACCAAGCTATAACCGGAAAAGACCTTAGTGATCTTCGTGCTTCCACAGTTTCATGTAGAATTGTTAGACATTGTATGAATAGAGTTGATTTTGACATTGTTTATTGGAGAGTGAAAATTCCCCTGCGCTTTCATGTGCAACATTTTCTTCAATCCTTTTTCGAAGAGGAGAGTTAGGGTGATTCGTTCATGATATCATTATTGTGATTTGATGAATGTTTAGTATTGCTTAAAAGTTTTAGTTCTGGAAGCATTGTTTTGTTTCTAACCGTTGGAAACATGTGTCTGGTCAAGTCACTTGCAATTTGAGCCATATGATCCGATCTCGGAAAAACCTGACTCTTTAAGCAAATCTTCTTGGTTACTCGAGAGGCATACTTTGCTTGAGGGCAAGCATGATTCTAGTTGGGGAGAGTTGTTAGATGCCCAATTGTGCTTATTGGAGCTATCAAATATGGACATCTTTCACTTATTTTTATGCCGAAAACGTATTTATTAAGCTTTGCTTTTGTTAATGTGCATCATTGTGTCAAATGCTTTTGGTCCTTTTGATTTGTGTGTTATTGTGCAGGATTTAAGTGTGAAAGAGCATTATTGAAGGTACAAGAAAGTTGGCAAAGGAATCAAGCAAAGAGCATAACAAAAGTTGGTTCGCTCAGCGAGCACTTGGCGAGTGAGTAGCGAGTGTTCGCTACAGCCTCGCCTAGCGAGCACGTAGCGAACAGCTCCAGACATGGGCAGAATGGTTTTCAACATCAATCTTGGTCAGCGAGCAAGTGGCGAAGAGGCTCGCTAGACGAGCTCCCAGCGAGCACCTATCGAAGCAAAACAGAATGTCCCAGGCACCCTTCGCTGGCTCATTCACTGCAGCGAGCACCTAGCGAAGCATAACAGAATGGATCTTGCAGACCTCGCTGGCAGGTTCGCTAGGCGAGGCTCAAACTATGTTCTAGTGCATACCGTGTAAAAGAACAGGACTTTCCTCATTTCTCTTTCTGGAATTTGCCATTCTGGATGAAACTCCTTCTGGATGGGGTGAAGATGGAAGAGATAGGTGGGAGGGTGGCGAAGCTGGAAATCAGATCGTTCGCCAGCAGCTCGCCTAGCGAGTGAGTAGCGAGCGTGCCCAGATTTGTCACTTACTATAAGTAGCTTGGGCCACTTTTTGGAGAATATCTTCTTTTTCACTTTTACATTTGTTTTGCTGCAAGAAAGGGTTTTGTGACCTAAAAACCTATTTTGGCTTATTTTCCTTCATCTCTTAACATAATCAAACAACAACAAGGTGGATCATCATCAAAGTTGGATCATTCGACTTGGATGTTCATCAACCGACTTTAAAACTTCTTTTGCAAGCTACCATGAGAATGTGTAGCTAAGTTCATCTTGTTGTCAAAGATAGATGTAGGTAATCATTGAACTTTGTATTTGTATGGATGATCTTCATTTGTAAACTCTTGAATGATTAATGTATGGTGAAAACATTGTTTTATTCATAATCTTTTATGTTGGTTAATGATTGAGAAATATTTACCAACTCTTGACCTAGGTTTTCACCCATCTCTTTTCTTGAGCTAGAAATAGTCTTGGATGATTTTGTTCACTTAAAATGTTGAACTTTAAAGTTGTCACTTTGATAGATTGTGTGAGAGATCAACAATGGATTAAAATGATAAACTTCACAATATGAGTTAGAGATAATCATATTGAGAGGATATTGTGAATGCATTGATCATTCGAAAGAGTTTATTAAATGTTGATCAGAAGTATACATGCAAAGTGATTACTGAAACCTAACTTTGACAATCTTTATTCAAACCGTTAAAACCTAACTTTTATCGCATTTATTCCTTTCATGCAAAATACTTGTTACCTTAAACACAAACCCTTGGATACCACTAAACTATAAATTTAACAACTGTTGAACGACAGCAAAATCTTATATTCCCTGTGGAGACGATAATATAAACCCGACACTTAACCACTGTTCTAACAAAATGGCGCCGTTGCCGGGGAATATAAATTGATATTGCTAGCATCGCAATAGTTGCCGAATTTTTAGTTTTGAAATTTTTACTTGTGCTTGTAATTTGTTTGGTTAGTGTGCAGCCCTTGTTTATGCGAGGACAGATTCCTGAGGACCAAATTCTTTTTGATCCTGAGATTGAAAGAACCGCAAGGAGACTGAACAGTAGAGCAAGACGCAGGAGGCAACAAGCCAGGCAAAGACAAAATCAAGGAGAAAGTTCTTCGACTACCACATCACTACCACATTTCACACCAATCATGGCAGAACCACCACCCCCTCCACCAGTTTCTACTCCATGCACAAACAGTCCCAGACATACAGCTTAGTTTGCACGTAATCTCCAAAATGGAAGACAAGCGGAAATGAAAACGGGAATCCTAGCTCTTGTCTATCAAAATCCTTTCACAGGATTAGACCATGAGGATCCGTTTACTCATCTTACAAAATTTTATGAGATTGCGGGCGCAGCTGGAGCTGCCGAAGCTGACGAAGAGTCATTGTTTAGGAAACTATTCCCTCATTCCTTAATTGGGAAAGCGAAGGAGTGGTATCTTGACCAATCGACAACAGTCATGACCAATTGGAATCTCTTAGAAGAAAAGTTTCTTGAACGGTTCTTTCCACATAACCGGTTCATGGAGGCTAAAACTGCAATTGCGGTATTTTCGCAAGGAGCTAGTGAATCACTCAATGAAGCGTGGGAGCGTTACAAATCTATGTTGAGAAAATGCAAGGGACATGGTTTCGATGAGCTAACTCAAATTCATATTTTCCGAAATGGACTCCTTTCGGTTCATAAGACCCTATTGGATGCAACGGCGGGAGGTTCTTTAATGTCAAAAAGCACCGAAGATGCAACTGCGATCATTGATAAAATGGCACTTAATGATCACCAAGGGAACCACAACCGAGGGGTAGCTCAAAGAAAGCCGGGTGTGCTTGAGTTAGGAACAAATGATGCTATACTTGCGCAAAATAAGCTCATCTCACAACAAGTGGAACTTTTAACTCAACAAATCAAGGAGCTAAAAGAACCGTCAAAAGCTAAACAAATAGCTTGTTGCAAGCTTTGTAAAGGCGAACATGATACTGGAGTTTGTCCGCCTCCCGGATTCGAAGAAGTGAACTACATGGCTAACCAGAGAGATTACCAACAAAGTCAACCACAACAACAACCATACCATCATCCTCAACAACAGCAACAACAACACTATCAAGGATACCAACCTAGAGGTAACTACCACAATAACCAAGGTTATGGGGGAGGAAACTCTAACCGTCAAAATCCGTATGTACCTCAACAACCGCCGGTTGCGACTTCTAAGCTAGAAGATACATTGACGCAATTCATGTAAATGTCTATGGCAAACCAAAAAAGTAATGATGCGGCTATAAAAAATCTAGAGACTCAAGTTGGTCAACTCGCTAAGCAATTAGCGGAACAACAAGTCGGACCATCTTTCTCGGCAAATACGCAAACAAATCCGAAGGAGCATTGTAAGGCTATAAGGACGAGAAGTGGGAGGGAGTTGATTGACGAGAGTGAAAAAAAAGAGGTAGAGAAAAAAATTGACGATAAACTTGATGGTGAAGTTGGTGAATGGAGTGAGGAGGAAGTAGAAAATAAAGAAAAACATGGTGAAGTTGAAAAAGACATAGTGGTTGGAGTTGAAAATAAAAAAAATGGTGAAGTTGAAAGTAATGAAAATGATAAAGAAAAAGTGGATGAAGTACCAAAGAAAAGAGAAAGGAAACCAAGAGCATCTAGAAGCAAAGAGATGGTGAGCACCACTCCGGTTCAAAATTTGCCTTACCCGCACGCTCCATCTAGGAGAGAAAATGAACGGTATTACGCACGGTTCATGGACAGTTTTAAACAATTACAAATCAATATTCCGTTTGCTGAAGCTTTGGAACAAATGCCGAAGTATGCCAAATTCATGAAGGACATACTTACAAATAAGCGGAGGTACACGGAACCGGAAACAATAGTACTCGACGCAAGTTGTAGCGCTATCATCCAACGTACTCTGCCAAGAAAAGAAGTTGATCCGGGGAGAGTTACATTGTCGGTTACCATTGGTGACGTTTATGTTGGAAAAGGATTGATTGATTTGGGTTCGAGCATAAATCTTATCCCGTTGTCTATCGTGAAAAAGCTTGGCAACATTGAGATCAAGTCCATCCGAATGACGTTACAATTAGCCGATAAGTCTACTACTCATCCTCATGGAGTAGCTCAAGACGTGTTGGTTAAAGTGGACAAGTTTTTCTTCCCGGTGGATTTTATTGTGATTGATATGGAGGAGGATGATGATGCGCCTTTGATTCTGGGAAGGCCTTTCATGAAAACCGCTCGAATGATGATTGATGTGGATGACGGTTTGATGAAGGTAAGATTTCAAAAAGAAGAGGTCACTTTTGACCTTTTTGAAGCAATGAAGCATTCAAGGGACAAGCATGATAGTTTCCGAGTTGACGTAATTGAGGAAGCTTCTTTTGAAGTTGCAAAGCATGTTAACGACATCACCCCCATGGAGCTAGCCCTTAATGACTCCTTTGAAGTTTTCACTCTTGAAGAAGAGGAAGCTCTAGATGAATGCTTGAGAGAGCTTGATAGTCTTAAGGATTTGCAACCGTGAGAAGTAGAGGAAGAAGTCTTAAAAAAAAGAGGTCAATGAAGAAAAGCCAAGCATTGAATTAAAAGATTTACCCAACAATTTGAAATATGAATTTTTGGATGAAGCCGAGGAAAAGCCGGTTATCATTAGCAACCTCTTGTCAAAAAATGAAGAATCTCTTTTAATTGATGTGTTGAAGAAAAATCAAGAAGCAATGGGATGGACTCTTTCCGATCTAAAAGGAATTAGTCCTTCTTATTGTATGCACAAGATCTTAATGGAGGAGGATTTCAAGCCGGTAGCTCAACCGCGACGCCGTTTGAATCCAACAATGAAAGAGGTTGTGAGAAAAGAAGTTGTAAAACTTTTGGATGCGGGAATGATCTACCCTATCTCGGATATCCCTTGGGTAAGTCCGGTGCATGTGGTTCCTAAGAAGGGGGGCATTACCGTTATTCGCAATGAGAACAATGAGTTGATTCCTACTAAGGTAGCAACGGGGTGGAGGATGTGCATAGACTATAGGCGGTTAAATACCGTAACTCGGAAGGACCATTTCCCACTTCCGTTCATGGATCAAATGCTTGAAAGACTCTCGGGACAAGAATTTTATTGTTTTCTTGATGGCTATTCCGGGTACAACCAAATTGCGGTTGACCCGGCCGATCACGAAAAGACGGCTTTTACATGTCCATTTGGAATCTTCGCTTACCGCAAAATGCTCGTTGGGTTATGTAATGCGCCAGCAACTTTCCAAAGGTGTATGCAAGCCATTTTTGCCGACCTTATAGAGAAAACAATGGAGGTTTTTATGGATGACTTTTCGGTGTTTGGGGGATCTTTTGGTTTATGTTTGGAAAATTTGACGACGGTACTTGAAAGGTGTGTGAAAACAAACTTGGTGTTGAATTGGGAGAAATGCCACTTTATGGTGACGGAGGGGATTGCTCTCGGACACAAGGTCTCGTCAAAAGGACTCGAAGTGGATCGTGCTAAAGTTGAGGTGATAGAGAAGTTGCCTCCTCCGGCAAACTTAAAGGGAATCAGAAGTTTTCTTGGGCATGCCGGTTTCTACCGGCGATTCATCAAAGACTTCTCAAAGGTGGCTAGACCTTTGAGTAATTTGCTTGCCAAAGATCAGGTATTTCTCCTAACTAATTATTGTTTAAAGGCTTTTGAGACATTGAAAGAGAAGTTGGTCACCGCTCCTATCATAGTCGCTCCGAATTGGAATTTGAATTTTGAGCTAATGTGTGATGCGAGTGACTATGCAATTGGAGCGGTGCTTGGCCAACGAAAAGAAAAAAAATTTCATACCATACACTATGCGAGCAAAGTCCTTAATGAGGCACAAGTTAATTATGCCACTACTGAAAAAGAATTGCTCGCAATAGTGTATGCACTTGAGAAATTTCGTTCATATCTAATTGGCTCAAAAGTTATTGTCTACACTGACCATGCGGCGATTAAATATTTGCTAACCAAGCCGGATTCTAAGCAAAGGCTTATCCGGTGGATCCTTTTGTTGCAAGAATTCGATGTTGAGATAAAAGACAAAAAAGGATCCGAAAATGTAGTAGCAGATCATTTATCTCGCCTTGTCAATGATGAGGTGAACGCCTTAGAAAAAGACATCCGAGAAGAGTTTCCTGATGAAAAGCTTTTTAAAGTGCAAGTGAGGCCGTGGTTTGCAGATTTTGCAAACCACGAGGCGAGCGGTTTTGTGCCGCACGACCTAACTCCTAATCAAAAGAGGAAATTCATCTCGGATGCCAAATACTATGTGTGGGAGGATCCTTATTTATTTAAGCTGGGCGGTGATAATTTATTGAGAAGATGTGTTACGGGCAATGAGGCCCAAAGTATTTTATGGCACTGTCACAACTCGCCTGATGGTGGTCATTTCAATGGGGCTAGAACGGCGAATAAAGTCCTTCAATCGGGATTTTATTGGCCTTCTATTTTTAAAGACGCAAATGCTCATGCGCATAATTGTGACAGTTGTCAAAGGAGTGGTGGAATAGGAAAGAGAGACGAAATGCCTCTTCAAAATATTCAAGAGGTAGAATTATTTGATTGTTGGGGCATTGATTTTGTCGGACCATTTCCACCGTCTTTTGGAAATGAGTATTTGTTGGTAGCGGTTGACTATGTGTCGAAGTGGGTTGAGGTGATTGCCTCACCAAGAGCGGATGCTAAAACGGTAATAAGCTTTTTAAAAAGAAATATTTTTTCCCGTTTTGGAACCCCTCGAGTGTTGATTAGTGACGGAGGTTCACACTTTTGCAATGCGCCACTTGAAAAAGTTTTGCAACATTATGGTGTAACGCATAAAGTGACCACTCCGTACCACCCACAGGCGAATGGTCAAGCCGAGGTCTCGAATAGAGAGATCAAAAGGATTTTGGAAAAAACTGTGTCTAGCTCGAGGAAGGATTGGTCTCAAAAGTTAGACGAAGCTTTATAGGCATATCGCACGGCCTATAAAGCTCCGATTGGGCTAACTCCATTCCAATTGGTTTTTGGTAAAACTTGCCATTTACCGGTTGAGATGGAGCACAAGGCCTTGTGGGCGTTAAAATTTTTAAACTTTGATCAAGAGTTAGCCGGTGACAAGAGAAAAGTGCAACTTCTTGAGTTGGAAGAAATGTGCAATGTCGCATACCACTCAAGTTGGTTGTACAAGGAAAAAGTGTGAAAAACAAAAGGGAGTTGTGAAGGGTTCAAATAAGGAATTGGTGGAACAAAGTTGAAGAGGTGTAAATAATTGTATAGTGAATGTCTCTTTTGCATCGGAAACTTCGTTCAAAGGCCTTAGATATGTCCCTTGTTTGTTAACCCGACCAAGCTATAACCGGAAAAGACCTTAGTGATCTTCGTGCTTCCACAGTTTCATGTAGAATTGTTAGACATTATATGAATAGAGTTGATTTTGACATTGTTTATTGGAGAGTGAAAATTCCCCTGCGCTTTCATGTGCGACATTTTCTTCAATCCTTTTTCGAAGAGGAGAGTTAGGGTGATTCATTCATGATATCATTATTGTGATTTGATGAATGTTTAGTATTGCTTAAAAGTTTTAGTTCTGGAAGCATTGTTTTGTTTCTAACCGTTGGAAACATGTGTCTGGTCAAGTCACTTGCAATTTGAGCCATATGATCCGATCTCGGAAAAACCTGACTCTTTAAGCAAATCTTCTTGGTTACTCGAGAGGCATACTTTGCTTGAGGGCAAGCATGATTCTAGTTGGGGAGAGTTGTTAGATGCCCAATTGTGCTTATTGGAGCTATCAAATATGGACATCTTTCACTTCTTTTTATGCCGAAAACGTATTTATTAAGCTTTGCTTTTGTTAATGTGCATCATTGTGTCAAATGCTTTTGGTCCTTTTGATTTGTGTGTTATTATGCAGGATTTAAGTGTGAAAGAGCATTATTGAAGGCACAAGAAAGTTGGCAAAGGAATCAAGCAAAGAGCATAACAAAAGTTGGTTCGCTCAGCGAGCACTTGGCGAGTGAGTAGCGAGTGTTCGCTACAGCCTTGCCTAGCGAGCACGTAGCGAACAGCTCCAGACATGGGCAGAATGGTTTTCAACATCAATCTTGGTCAGCGAGCAAGTGGCGAAGAGGCTCGCTAGACGAGCTCCCAGCGAGCACCTAGCGAAGCAAAACAGAATGTCCCAGGCACCCTTCGCTGGCTCATTCGCTGCAGCGAGCACCTAGCGAAGCATAACAGAATGGATCTTGCAGACCTCGCTGGCAGGTTCGCTAGGCGAGGCTCAAACTATGTTCTAGTTCATACCGTGTAAAAGAACAGGACTTTCCTCATTTCTCTTTCTGGAATTTGCCATTCTGGATGAAACTCCTTCTGGATGGGGTGAAGATGGAAGAGATAGGTGGGAGGGTGGTGAAGCTGGAAATCAGATCGTTCGCCAGCAGCTCGCGTAGCGAGTGAGTAGCGAGCGTGCCCAGATTTGTCACTTACTATAAGTAGCTTGGGCCACTTTTTGGAGAATATCTTCTTTTTCACTTTTACATTTGTTTTGCTGCAAGAAAGGGTTTTGTGACCTAAAAACCTATTTTGGCTTATTTTCCTTCATCTCTTAACATAATCAAACAGCAACAAGGTGGATCATCATCAAAGTTGGATCATTCGACTTGGATGTTCATCAACCGACTTTAAAACTTCTTTTGCAAGCTACCATGAGAATGTGTAGCTAAGTTCATCTTGTTGTCAAAGATAGATGTAGGTAATCATTGAACTTTGTATTTTTATGGATGATCTTCATTTGTAAACTCTTGAATGATTAATGTATGGTGAAAACTTTGTTTTATTCATAATCTTTTGTGTTGGTTAATGATTGAGAAATATTTACCAACTCTTGACCTAGGTTTTCACCCATCTCTTTTCTTGAGCTAGAAATAGTCTTGGATGATTTTGTTCACTTAAAATGTTGAACTTTAAAGTTGTCATTTTGATAGATTGTGTGAGAGATCAACAATGGATTAAAATGATAAACTTCACAATATGAGTTAGAGATAATCATATTGAGAGGATATTGTGAATGCATTGATCATACGAAAGAGTTTATTAAATGTTGATCAGAAGTATACATGCAAAGTGACTACTGAAACCTAACTTTGACAATCTTATTCAAACCGTTAAAACCTAACTTTTATCGCATTTATTCCTTTCATGCAAAATACTTGTTACCTTAAACATAAACCCTTGGATACCACTAAACTATAAATTTAACAACTGTTGAACGGCAGCAAAATCTTATATTCCCTGTGGAGACGATAATATAAACCCGACACTTAACCACTGTTCTAACAAAATTGGACGTGTTGTGAAGCTGCGCTTCTGCTGTAATAACATCTCAACAGCGCAACTGAGATTTCTTCAATCAGCCACATCCATCGCTGAATACTGCAGCAGTATCACGACACCATCAATTTGGTTGGTGGTTTTGATTTAAAGATAGATTTTGTGCTGGTTATGCGACAATAAAATGAAGCATCTATACGCACAGGGGAAAGATTCTGCAATCTGGTTGCATCTTCAAACTCAATTCCGTTTACGTGGATTTTGTTTTCTATTTCTGTATTGGGCTGGTGATTTATGTGCAGGTTACGGCGTCGCCGAATTTCGATAGCGCAACAATAATGATGAAGCCAGATGATAGTAGCAGCCCGCAGCAGCAACTTTAAAGTCGCGGTTCGCATTGCGCGGTCACGCATTAGCAACTCGACAATTTTTCCTCTCAGCTGCTCAATATCACCCGCACTGGCAGCATAAAGCGGTCTCACGCTTGGTAATGTTCAGAACTGAATTGATTTTGGATCTGAGTCGATTTAACAATTTGAGTTACACTTTTCTTCTGCATAATATTTAAGCTGTAACTTTATAAATTTATTGTTGTTCATTATGTGCTGTTAATTTCCATTATGTTGGATACTGTTGAATTTTGTCGATGCCAGACTATTGCTTTTGTGTTTGATTTCAATTTTGAAGTTTGGTATTGGTTCAAAGCACTTTTTGGAGTGATGGATTGATGCTGCCGATTACTAGTTGATTACTGCAGGTTACCTTTGATTTTGGTGCGTGATCACAATACTACGAAACACGCGAGTTCAATGAGCTTGGAAACATTAGGCTGGTATTACCGTGTGGTGTGCGTTCGGCGTTTTCAAATGTTGCAGTTGAAGCCTATCGGCCGAAATCTGTGGGGGCTCATTTATATCATTGAAGAGCCATTTTTTTCTTTTCTCTGTTTTTCTTTGGTGGATGCAGGTTATAGGTTTGAGATTCAGAAGTTTGAATCCAACTTGGTTCACATCAACAACAATCTCGTGGCAGCTCTCACTCTGGTTATACAGCGTCGGTAAATCTTTGAATCCTTGTTCTTTGGTTCAATTATACATAAGCACTCAATTAGGCTTGGTTGCTACTGGAGATTTGATGTATTTATCATTGTTTATAAAGCATTTTATGGTTGTTCTTATTCTAAAAATTTTGTCGAATATCCGACGTGACGTCGTTAATATTCAAGCTTTTGTTCTGAATCAACAATATTAGTTCGTGGTTAGTAATTTATATCTAGTGGTTGTTGTGCTCAAATGTGGAAATGTTGTTGATAAGACATATTTGGTCAATGTTAAGTTCTATTGAATTATGTTATGTTTATGTACTGTGTGGTCAATGTGATGGTTTGTAATTGCTTAAAGATATTTTAATTACTCTTAGATATTTTTATAAAAAAAATTCAAATTATTCTTTTAAAAACACATTTCAAAATTATTACTAAATTAATATTTTAAATATTAAAACTTTTCAAAGTTATACTTTATTTAAAACCTATTTCTTCTCAAAGATATTAATTTTTTCAAAACAATTAATTATAATAGTATTTTAAGTATTAAAAAGCTATACTTTATTAATTGAATTAAAACTTTTCTAAAATATTAAACTTTTCCCAAATCAAAACTTTACAGTTGATTAATTAATTCTATAAAAATTAAGACTATTTTTCTTAATTAAATTAAACTATTTCCTTAATCAATTTTCAAAACAATTAAATTCTTGGATCTCGCCTTCCTTGAATCTTTTAAGCGACCGCTCTCGAGGTGCACACCTTGAGTTGTGACCCTTCCGATCTTATTTTCAAGAATACCTAGCGCGCCTAGTCCGAGTACGCTAAACAATTCAAATTATTTTCTAAATTAAATCACGAAAGAATCGAGTTCTTGGAGTCGCGCATTCCTCGAATTTGAGAGTAACTACTATTGAGGCGTACGCCTCGAATAACGCGTCACTCGAACTTTTGTTTCTAAAACACTTTCCCTAATTATTTGGACAAGTATTCACTATCCAACAAACATTATTTCGTGATTAATGGGATGAAAAAGGATGTCGTTGGGATCTAGCATTCCAATGATATCCCGATTAATTGATTGCGAGGCTGACGTCTCGCTTATCGAGTAATCGTCATTCCTCCTAAACATACAACCTCTCTAACCTCGTTCCTCATCCTCGTGCGATCGAGTCCAAACCCTCGTATGTTTCTAAACCATGTGTCAAATCCGAATTATTTTCTTAACTAAATTGCGAAAGAATTGAGTTCTTGGAGTCTCGCACTCCTTGAATTTTTGAGTAACTACTCTTGGGGCGTACGCTTTAGGTTGTGGTTCGCTCGACCTTTCGTTTATAAAACACGTGCCCTAATTATTTGGACAAATACCGCCATTGTCCATTCAAATACATTTTCATAATTAATTGAATGAAAAAGGTACCATTGGGATCTAGTATTCCAATGATATCCCGATTAATCGATTGCGAGACCGGCGTCTCGTTTATCGAGTAGTCGTCATTCTCCTAAATATTCACTCCAACTCTCTTCTCTCGCCCTCGCGTGATTGGAACTTTCTCAAACATATTACGTAATTATTCGAATGAAAAAGGTGTCGTTGGAATCTAGCGTTCCAATAATGCCCCGATTAATAGATTGCGAGGCTGACGGCTCGTTTATCGAATAGTCGTCATTCTCCATCAAATTACCTAACCAAACTCCTCTCTCTCGCCCCCGTGCGGTCGAAACCTTAAATTTATTCAGATCCATTCTACTTCCCAAACCAAAACATCCAACACGATAAACACTAAATTCCTCGCCCTCGTGCGATCTCCAACCTAAATACCTTTTACCAAGAACATTGTTTAATCCCTTCTTCCGCGCATATGAACTAGTGCTTCAGCCTCCCGTAACAACCAGACAAGCCAATGCTTAGCAGTTAGAATGCGATCTAAACCTTCGTTCATTACAAACACAACCCTTTTACCGTAGTTAGCCGAACTACGGCTGCTCTGATTCTTCATTCACTTCCAAATGTAAGATACGTAGGCACAAGATTGCGATGATCTTGGCGAGCACAATCCCCTCTTTTTCCCGTAGTCCCACGAACTACAAATGCTCTGATTTTCCACTTCTTATAAGTGAAGATACGTAGGCACAAGGGCCCCAATCCTTGGCGAGCACCCTATCTTAAAACCACCCATTCCCCCTATAGGAGAAACCTTAGAAGAAAACAAACAGCGTAGTTAACTTTATTCTCGAATCGATCAAGAGGTTCCCGTTGAGTACAACGGACATAGAGGGTGCTAATACCTTCCCTCTGCGTAACCGACTCCCGAACCTAGAATATTGGTTGCGATGACCATGTTCTTATCTCCTTTAAGGTTTTGTCGATATTTTCCTATTCCATCCTTGGAATGAATAAAGTTCGGTGGCGACTCTGTTTCGAACAGTATTTTCCGCGGCCATCGTGAGGATCGTATTTTTCGAGGTACGACAACTTCGTAAGTCGATCCACGATCACCCAAATCGCATCAAATCCTCTGGCCGTGTTCGGAAAACCTGTAACAAAATCCATGGCGATACAATCCCACTTCCAAACCGGAATCTCTAACGGTTGCATCATCCCAGAAGGTCTCTGATGATATACCTTCGATTTCTGACATACCAAACAAGCATAAACATAACGAGCAATATCCCTCTTCATGCCCAACCACCAAAACAACTTTTTCAAATCCTGATACATCTTCGTAGCTCCTGGATGAATACTTAGGCTACTACGATGTCCTTCGTCCAAAATCGACTTCTTCAACTCATCATATTCTGCCCCGAAACCTCAACACACCAGCATTATCCAACTGGAAATCACTACCGGAGTCACCTTCGGCTCCTCGCATCAAATCCACAAGTTTCACATCCAACTTCTGGTGTTCTCTAATCATATCCAAGAAATCATTCTTCACTTACAATTTACCCAACATTACACCATCCGCAATAAACTCGAAAACCATGCTCAAATCTCGGAACTGTTCAATAAGCTCCAACTCTTTCACCATCAAAGCTGACATATGAATTGTCTTCCTGCTCAAAGCATCTGCAACCACATTTGCTTTCCCTGGGTGATAACTCAAATTGAAATCATAATCTTTCAAGAATTCCAACCATCTTCTCTGCCTCATATTCAATTCCTTCTGATCAAACAGATACTTCAAACTCTTGTGATCGCTGAACACCTCAAACCTCGAACCATACAAATAGTGTCTCCAGATCTTCAAAACAAAAACCACTGCAGCCAATTCAAGGTCATGAGTAGGATAATTCTGTTCATGCACCCTCAATTGCCGCGAAGCATAAGCTACCACTTTCCCGTTCTGCATAAGAACTCCGCCCAATCCTATCTTGGACGCATCACAATACACCACAAAAGGCTCACATGGATTCGGTAACACCAACACCAGCGCTGAAGTCAATCTCTTTTTCAGCTCCATAAAGCTCTCTTCGCAAGCAGCATCCCACACAAATACTTGGTCTTTCCTCGTCAACTGAGTCAATGGCAAAGCCAAACTGGAAAAGCCTTCAATAAATCTTCGGTAATAACCGGCTAAACCCAAGAAGCTTCTAACCTCAGTTACCGTCTTCGGCGGTTCCCACTGCAAAACCGCACTAACTTTCGAATGGTCTACTGAAACACCATCACTAGAAATAACATGCCCCAGAAAACTCACCGTCTTCAACCAGAACTCACACTTCGATAACTTAGCAAACAACTTGTTATCCTTCAACACTTGCAAAGCAATCCTCAAATGTTCTGCATGCTCTTCCTCAGACTTAGAATAAATCAGTATATCATCAATGAACACGATAATAAACTGATCCAAATAAGAATGGAAGATATGGTTCATATACTCCATAAACACTCTTGGCGCATTAGACACTCCGAAAGGCATTACTGCATACTCGTAATGTCCATATCGAGTCCTAAACCTGTCTTCTGAATATCACCTTCCTTAACTCTTATCTCATGATAACCCGACCTCAAGTCAATCTTACTGAACACACGAGCTCCCACCAACTGATCCATCAAATCATCAATTCTTGGAAGAGGATACTTGTTCTTGATGGTCACTTTATTCAACTGATGGTAATCGATGCACAATCGCATGCTACCGTCCTTCTTCTTCACTAACAACACTGGAGCTCCCCACAGTGACACAATTGGTCTGATAAACTTTCTATCCAGAAATTCTCCAATCTGAGTTTTCAACTCGGCCAACTCCACTGCCGACATCCTGTACGGCGCCATAGAAATAGGCCTCATACTAGGAATAAGATCAATGCTAAACTTAACTTCTCTCTTCAGAGGCAACTCTGTAATATCATCCGGGAACACCTCCAGAAACTCATTCACAACAGCTAACTCATCCAACAACGCCTTGTTGTCAACAGACAGTGATGCAAATAAAGCAAACACCTGAGCTTCATCTTCCAACAA
Source organism: Lathyrus sativus (assembly GCA_963859935.3). Lineage (NCBI taxonomy): Eukaryota > Viridiplantae > Streptophyta > Magnoliopsida > Fabales > Fabaceae > Lathyrus > Lathyrus sativus. The sequence goes on from OZ012741.1 coordinate 23,734,887, forward strand.
AGTCCTCAATACCTTACCAGACAAGGAATCTGCCAACTCTTCCTCTTCTGGGGTCAAAAACAATAACACTTTCCGAAAACAATCGATGTACACTCGGTTGAACTCAAACCAGTTCATACCAAGTATAACATCCAAACTACCAAGTGGCAAACAAATCAAATCCACACCGAAGTCTCGGCCAAAAATAGTTAGTGGACACTTCAAGCACACTTTAAGTAATCATTGAACCAATCGAGGGAGTTTCAATAGTCATCCGCCGCTCAAGAGTATACGACACCAATCCTAACCTCTTCACACAATCAACAGAGATAAACGAGTGGGTTGCACCCGTATCAATCATAGCAGTCAAAGGAATGTTATTGATAAAACAAGTACCTTTGATCGAACGCTCCTCGTCCGCCGCTTGAGTTCCCACCACCGCAAACACTTTACCGGTGACCTGAGGCGCTTGAGCCCTCCTCGGCTTCTCACAATGAGTACTAATATGGCCCTTCTCACCACAGTTATAGCAAGTAGGCATATTAGTCCTACAATCCGCCATCACATGGCCCGTCTTCCCACACTTGAAGCACTTCTTTGCTTCATGAGGACAATCACTAGCACGATGCCCCGCGACACCGCACCGATAACATTTCAAATCCACCGATGCTTTCCTTTCTCGGAACCTCTTATCAGTCATAGCCTTCTGCTTTCCCTTATTGGTCGGCACACTGTAAGGTGTACCACCAAACCTTTGTTTACCCTTGTGGTCATTCACCGCCTTGTAGTGTGCGATCCTCGCACGATTATCATTGTCATAAATCCGGCTTCTACTCACCAACTCAGGATAACTCCTGATTTTCTGACACACGATCCCCATCTTGATCTCCGGCCTCAGCCCATTCTTAAATTTCAAGCACTTAGAAGTCATAGCCTCCTCAGTATTTTAATGGGGACAATACTGATCCAACTCCTCAAACTTAGCCGTGTACTCGGCTACCGACATACTGCCCTGCTTCAACTCTAAAAATTCCACCTCTTTAGCACTTCTGATATCTTCTGGAAAATACTTCTCTAGAAATCCAGATCGAACCACCTCCCAAGTAATCGGAGTCCCCGAAGCCTCCATCCTCTGACGGCAATTGTCCCACCAAGCCTCGACTTCGCCCTCTAACATATGAGTGCCAAACCTCACTTTTTGCTCGTCACTGCACCCCATGGTCCTGAAGATCTTCTTTATTGCCTTCAGCCACTTCTGTGCAGCTACCAGGTCCAAAATCCCACCTTCAAACTTTGGTGGCTTGTTGCTCTGGAACTGCGTCAAGTCTCTGAACTGAGAACCCGCAGCCAGATTCTGATTGGCCACCACTTGTGCCATTGCTTACATAGCTGCAGCCAACGCAGCATCGTTCCTCCCCTTCATACTGCTCAACAACCATAACAACAGGTTAACGGAAAACAACCAAACTCTATCCTACCGACAGACTCAACTACAACACTGGTCGGACGGACCGACCTGCTCTGATACCAACTTGTAACACCCCGTTTCCCCAAAGTAGAAATAAACAATTAAAATAAGCACATATCAGAGTTTTCCCCACAACAGGATGTCACAATTTTCAACAAAATTCCACAAATCATTTTTCAAAATAATATTCAGCAAAATTGCAGCGGGAAAAGAACTAGTCTGTCATAACACATATCATATGTACATCATCCATATCATCAACACCGTCATATACAACAATCGGCCATCTGCCCAAAATACACATAATGTCATCACATATCCCACAACAATCAGATACGCCCCGGGGGCATACAAAATCAACAAGAAACAATAAAACTCCCCAAAAGCCCCGGTGTTACGTATCAGAGAAATCCTACGACGACGCCACAATCCAAGCTAGCTAAACACCTGGAATGTCTATACTTCCGAAGAAGCACATACCACAACAACAACAAAGGGGTGAGAATTCACGATCAAATATTAATGGTATAAATGTACATGAAATAAAAGGCAGAAAACAATAATTCATTATTTCACATACAACATATCCGGACCTACTGTCCCATCATCACCATCACAACACACACAAACAACAATGCAACACATGCACTCGACTCGACAATATGCGGTACCGACTTAACTCAGGATAGATCGCATACACTCCATTCGAGCAACGATCTATCCCTACCACGCTCCTCCTGAGCCCATATAATCAAATCTCAGGATAGATCGCATACACTCCATCCGAGCAACGATCTATCCCTACCAACATTCCCCACTTGGAACACGGATAGTCGCATACACTCCATCCAAGCAACGATCCAAATCCCGTCCACGCTCCCCACTTGGAGCACGTGAGTGAATCACACACCACGTCCACGCTCCCCACTCGCTGACCACTCGCCCCGCAAAACCAAACAGAGGCTACTGGTAGCGTTCGCTGCCCAGTTCTCCTGGCAAAGGCTCGCCCCCTCACTCGCCCAGCGAATACCTGCGTATTCAGAAAAATAAACTCTGCTGCTCAGAAACAGCAGCAACCCCTCCACACTAATCCTCTCCAAAAATCACACCAGCCTCACTAACTCATTATTCCCCAATTGTTTTACCCAATTAGTGTTCAATTCACCCGATGAAACATTGACTCTAGCCGATCAATTCACTCTCGACTCAGAACCACATTCAACTCCAAAACCCCCCAATTCATCGATTAACCATCAAATTCAGCATGCAACGGTTCAACACAAACATCAACGATGTAAAACAGAATTAATACATGCAATATCATCAACTCATCATGCAATTCATCATCAACATGCAAACATATTCACTCAGTTCCGGCATAACTTCGAATTACCCAGAAACCCCAAACACTCATACAATTGCTCACAGCCACATGCAACGAATTTAACACATTACAATACAATAATAACGGCGATATAAACATGCGATCAACATCATTCATCATCGAACTATGGGGATTAGGGAATTTCCCCTTTCTACCAATTACTCATGCAAATACCAATTCAACCGATCAATCCCCCCCTCTTACCTCGAATTCGCTCTGATGATGATGAAGCTTCGCAATCCACACGAAAATCTTTCTTGCTCAAGCTTCTGTTCTTGATCGCCCTCATTCTATCAACCGTGCTCTTCTCTTCTTCTCTCCCAACCGTGCGTGTTCTTCTTTCTCTTTCACATTCTATTTCCACAAAATGCCCATTCTACCCTTAATACCCCAAAAATCACTTATATTCCAAATAAATAATTAATTCTCATTTTCTTTTAATTCCAAAAATCCAATAATTATATTATTATTCCAATAATATTATTTAATATGATAATAATAACAATAATATTAATAATAGTAACACCTTACTAATTATCATATTATTATCATCATTAATCATATTTTCTAGTATTATGGAACTTACTCCTTAACCCAAAATCCACGCAAGCACGCCGAAAATGAAAATAACACCGACAATAAAAATAATTAAAATGGGCGTTACACCTTTCTTGAGACAAATGCTAAGGCCTGGAAAGTTGTTGTCAAAGGGTGGGATCCACCAAAGGTGATGGGTGTCGATGGCAAAATCACTGATTTTATCAAACCAAAGGTGATGTGATCCACTAAGGCCTTGAATGCCATCTTCAATGGAGTGGACAAAAGTATCTTCAGATTAATAAAGAATTCCACTATTACAAAAGTTGCGTGGGAGACCTTGAAGACTGCTTATGAAGGAACTTCTAAGGTAAAATTATCAAGACTTAAGCTTCTTACGACCAAGTTTGAGAACTTGAAGATGGGGGAGGATGAAAGTATTCAAGACTTTCATATGAACATTCTTGATATAGCTAACTCATCAAGTGATATAGGAGAGAAGATTCCTGAAGTCAAGATGGTCCAGAAGATCCTAAGATCTTTGCCAAAAAGGTTCGACGCGAAGGTAACTGCCATTGAGGAAGCTTAATACATAAATACCATGAAGGTTGATGAACTCACGGGATCCCTTCAGACCTTTGAATCAGCAATCAACGAGAAATCTGAAAGGAAGAAGAGTATTGCCTTAGTGTCTAATCAAGATGAATGTGAGTCAAGGACTAATGAAGAATTGTCCAAATCCCTTATGGTACTTGGAAAACAGTACAGTCAACTTCTAAAAAGGGTGGATGGTGAGTCTAGACCAAATGTCAAAACTCAGTCATCCAAATTCAACATAAGAAAGGACTTTGAAAAAAGGTCAAAATCTGAAGAGAATGTGAACAAAGGAAAGGGTTTCCAATGTTTTAAATGTGAAAGGTTCAAGCATGTTAGATCTGAGTGCCCTACCTTTCTCAAAAAGGAGAAGAAAGGTTGGTCTGCATCTTGGTCTAATGATAATTCAGGTAGTGAAGGAGGATTTGCCAAAAATGTTGCTGATCTTACTAGAGTGTATAACTCTGATGAAGAATTAGATGTTGAAGATCTCTCGTTTGATGAACTTGTTAAATCCTAGAAGAAGTTGTGAACCAGAAATTCAGAACTTTATCAACTAGGAGAAAATCAACATAATCTTATTGTTTCTCTTCAGGATGAAAGGTTGAAGCATCTGAGGGTTATCTCAGACCTGGAGGATGAGGTAGCTTTGGTCAACTTAAAATTTGACAGTATGATCAAGACAGTAAGAATGTTGAATAAAAGTTCTAATATTCTAGATGAAGTTCTTCAATCATGAAGGAATTCCGGAGATGGGAAAGGACTTGGTTATAATGATAAAGGAAAAGGGAAGACTACGAATTCTGCTCATCCCAAAAGAAGGCAGAATAGAAAGAAGTTAAACCAGATGTCCCAACATTCTCGAGGACATCAGAAGAAGTCTTCAGGCAAGAAGAATTAGAACTGGAAATGCCATCATTGTGGTAAGCTTGGGCACATAAAGCCTTACTGCTATGAGTTACATGGGTATCCAAAATATTATGTTCAATCCAGAAAGAAACAGGATGATAAAGGTAAGAAGAAGTAGAGTACCAAGAGTGAAAATGTTGTGCTGATAGCACACACCTTCCTAAAAGCATCTGCTAGAGAGAATTGGTATTTTGATAGTGGTTGTTCTAGACACATGGCTGGTGTAAAAATAATTCTGGTGGATATCAAGCCTCATTCCACTAGTTATGTTACCTTTGGAGATGGCTCTAAAGGTGAAATAAAGTGTGTTGGAAAGGTGGACTATCCTGGACAGCCTAATCTTGAGAAAGTGATGTTTGTCAAAGGGTTAACGGCTAATCTAATAAGCATTAGTCAACTATGTGACCAAGGTTTGAAGGTTAACTTCACTAAAGATGAGTGTTTGGTTTCTAATGATAAAGGTGAAGTTATCATGAAGGGAGCAAGGTCTAAGGATAATTGCTACTTATGGACACTATGCCAGAAATGACTTTTGACAGCGCATAAAAAGACAGCGCTTTATTAAAAAGCACTGCTAAAGAGTCATGAAAAAAAATTTAAAAAATAGCAAACCTTAGACAACGCTTTAAGAAAAAGCGCTGCTAAATGAATGCCCTAAGAAAGCGCTTTCTAAAAGCGCTGCTAAAGGGGGGGTATAAGAAAGTGCTTTTTAAAAGCGCTGCTAAAGGGGAGGGGGGTCTAAGAAAGCGCTTTATAAAAGCGCTGCTAAAAGGGAGGGGGGGGTCTAAGAAAGCGCTTTCAACACAAGCGCTGCTATAGAGGGTATAATAGAAAGCGCTTTTTAAAAGCGCTGCTAAAGGGGCTGCCTAAGGCATACCTTAGAGAGCGCTTTTCAAAAGCGCTGCTAAAGGCCCTAAGAAAGCGCTGCTATAGGTTTAATGAGAATAAATTTAAAAAAAATCCACCAGAATTTTTCCAGAAACTTAACAGTCGCGTATTTTTCTTTCGTTCTTTCTCCTCTCGCAAACTTGCATGCCCTATTCACCACGACCTGAAACGTCCAATCCCTCCGTCCAACAGCCGTCGTCCATCGCCGTCCTCCCTTCATTTCGTCTGCATTTCCTTTCGCCGCCGTTTGTCTGTCCATTTTCGCCGTCATCCCTTTCGCCTTCGTCTGTCATTCTGTAGCGCATTTCCACCATTTTTACGGTACATTTTTGAAGTTTTTCATTTTTCTTGGGTTTGAACTACCTAGCAATACGATTTTGGGCATGTAAGAACAAACAATCAAACTTAAGTACATGATGGAATAACTACTGTTATTATTGATAAGAAAAATAGTTTTTCATTTTTATTGATTGAATAACTACTGTTATTATTGTGGGAATAGAATAAAATAAGGGAAGAAACTAACATTGTAAATGAGAATTTTTGTTGATAATCAAAGAGTGTTTTACAAGATTTGGACTTAATTTTGGAAGGTACATTACTTTGTTAGGACAAATTTTTATGCATGTGTTAATGTGTTATTGTTGGTACTTTGAAAATTTGATTAGAATCAGTTATGTGTTAATGTGTTATTGTCGGTACTCTAAAATTTCCATGTGAATTAGGAATATTGGTTGATCTCCAAATATTTTGTTTGTATTTTCAAATTGTAAGATCTTCAAATATCATTTCAAGGATTTCATGAAGAAGTTAGTTTTTGGAGCTTCATAGTAACAATTAGATGGAATTAGGATAGTGAGAGATTGAAGGTTAGTCATTAGGGAGTTAGTGTTAAGGAATAGTTAGAACTATTGGTTAGTTTTGGAGCTTGAACTGAAGTTAGTTATATTAAGAGAATTTTTGCGTTGATTTTTTTTGCTAATATAAGTAGCAGTGTAGATTTTTTAATTACTTTTGTTTCTATCCCTATTAGAATTAAAGAGAATTTTAATTTGTAAAAAATATGTTAGGTATAACTTTCTTTAAGTTTTCTCGTTTTTTATGGTATTTTATTTTGTTCCTCATTTTATGGTATTTTATTTTGTTCCTTATTAAAAGAAATTATCAACTATATAAGAAGTTGTTACATTATTGCAAGTTTTATCAACAATTGATGTTCCAAGAATTATTTAATGTTGATGATGTTATTAATTTTGTCTGTTATAGGGGTTACCTGTGAAGAGCAAGGTTGTGATTGTTTCTAAGCATCCTACTGTGTAGCTTTCTTAGAAGTTGGTGATTTCTTTACAGGTATTCTCTATTTTTGTTTAACTTTCTTAGTTTAGTTTAGACTACTCAATTAGTATGGATAAAAAATGGATGTCTTCTAATCGATTATCAAAAGAGTACGAGAATGGGGTATCGAAATTCGTTAAGTTTGCTGTTGAACACGCCAAAGACCCCAGTAGGATCACATGTCCTTACTTAGGTTGCTGTTATGGGCGTCAAATTGATGTCGTTCAGTTGGAATCTCATTTAATGAGACATGGAATTGACCAAAGTTATACATGTTGGACATTACATGGTGAGATAAGTAACGAGAATGTCGAACCCGGGGATAATACGACTTATGCTTCAAAGGACAATGGCAGAGATACATATGATTGTGATCGAGTCGAAGATATTGCAGAAGAACTTGAAGAAGATATTCAAGATTGTCCCAAGATGTTTGAGAGGTTGGTAAGTGATGCAGAGAAACCATTGTATAAAGGTTGCACTACTTTCACAAGATTGTCTGCGGTATTAAAGTTGTACAACTTAAAGGCAGGTAATGGATGGTCGGATAAAAGTTTCACTGAGTTGTTAGCCCTACTACAAGAGATGCTTCCGGAGGATAATGTTCTTCCCAATCGAACCTATGAAGCTAAAAAAATGTTATGCTCTATTGGCATGAGATATGATAAGATACATGCTTGTCCAAATGATTGCATTTTGTTTCGAAACGAATATGCATCATTAAACGAGTGTCCTAAATGCGGTGTATCTCGGTATAAGAAAAAGTTGTCACCAGGAAAAGTCTTATGGTATTTTCCTATAATTCCGAGATTTAGACGCATGTTTCGTAGTGAAACAGATGCAAAACACCTGACTTGGCATGCAGATGATAGAATTATAGATGAGAAGTATCGATATTTGGCAGATTCACCATAGTGGATGAAAATTGATAATGAGTATCCTGATTATGGAGAAGAAGCTAGAAACCTTCGCTTGGCATTATCGACTGATGGAATGAATCCGCATGATCTGCAAAGTATCTCACATTCCACATGGCCTGTAATTATTATGATTTATAACCTACCTCCATGGCTATGTATGAAGCGTAAGTACATGATGTTATCTATGTTAATTTCTGGCCCTAAACAACCCGGAAATGACATAGATGTATACTTGACACCTTTAATCGAAGACTTAAAGAGTTTGTGGGAGAACGGTGTGGAGGTTTATGATGGATATAGGAAATAAAGCTTCAATTTGAGGGTGGTGTTGTTTGGCACAATTAATTATTTTCCAGCATACGGAAATCTATCGGGGTATAGCATTAAAGGTCAACGTACGTGTCCTATCTATGAAGAAAACACAGATTGGACGCAATTGAAATTTGGTTAGAAGAATGTCTTTCTTGGTCATCGTAGATTTTTAAATTCTAATCATCACTATCGTGAGTGGAGAAAAACATTCAATGGAAATTCAGAACAACGCAGAGCTCCACCTACATTGACTGGAGAACAAATTTTTGAAAAGGTGAAAGATGTGAGTACTAATTTTGGGAATCCTTTTGCTCGTACGATTGTCATGCGTGGGTGGAAGAAGAGGTCAATTTTGTTTGAGTTTCCGTATTGGAAGTCGTTGTATGTAAGACATTTTCTTGATGTTATGCATATTGAAAAAAATGTATTTGAAAGTGTTATTGGTACGTTACTCAATATACAAGGAAAGTCTAAGGATGGCCTTAAAGCAAGAAAGGACTTGGTAGAGATGGGAATAAGAAATGAATTAGGACTCTTGAAGAAAGGAAGTCGAACATATCTACCACCTGTTGCTTATACTTTATCTAGAAAGGAGAAAAATATATTGTGTAAGTTTCTGAGTGAAGTTAAAGTTCCAGAAGGATACTCTACAGATATTAGAAGACTTGTTTCTATGAAAGACCTCAAGTTAAAGAGTTTAAAGACACATGATTTCCATGTTATAATGGAACACTTTCTACCAATAGGTATACGTTCTATTTTTCCAGAAAAAGTGAGAAGCGCAATAACTAAATTGTGTTTTTTCTTCAGGTCTATTTGTAGTAAGGTGATCGATCCTGCGATCTTACCAACATTGCAAAAAGAAATAGTTATTACTTTGTGTGAGCTTGAAATGTATTTTCCTCCATCATTTTTTGACATAATGGTACACCTAGTTGTTCATCTTGTGAAAGAGACACAACTGTGTGGACCAGCTTATATGAGATGGATGTACCCTGTTGAACATTATATGAAAATATTGAAAGGGTATGTGAAAAATCGAAGTCGACCAGAGGGTTGTATTGTTGAACGATACATTGTTGAAGAAGCGATTGAATTTTGTACCGAATATTTGTCAAATGTTCAATCCATTGGCCTCCCAAAATCTCATGTTGTTGAAAAATAGTAGGAAAACAGTTAATTGAAAATAAAGTTGTGACAGTTTCAAGGGATGAACGGGAGCAAGTGAATTTGTATGTTCTGCACAATGACATTGAGGTTGAGCCGTATGTTGAAATGCAAAAGGGCGTTCTCCGAGGTTTAAATCTGAATAGAAATGAAAATTGGATAGTACGTGAGCACAATCGAAGTTTTATAACATGGTTCAAGGATCATATTTTTTCAAAGTTTTATTTTGATCCCGCTTCAATAACAGAAAGATTGAGATGTTTAGCATATGGTCCAAGTTTGCATGTGTTTTCTTATAGCACATACGCAATTAATGGATACACACTTTATACCAAAGAACAAGATGATAAAAGTACAATGCAAAATAGCGGTGTCACCGTGCTTGCAGAATCAATGCACATTTCAAGTGTGAAGGACTTAAACCCCAAATATGCAAATATGTCATATTTTGGGGTTATCGAGCGCATTTGGGTGTTTTATTATGAGAAGTTTTAGCTTCCTATCTTTGGATGCAAGTGGGTTGAAAATAATAGTGGCATACGAATGGATAACTCAGGATTTTTGCAAGTGGATCTTAATAAGGTGGGGTACAAAGATGAGCCTTTTATTCTAGCCACGCAAGTTAAACAAGTGTTCTATGTCACTGATCTGACAAGTACGAAATGGTCTATAGTTCTTTTTTCCAACAAAGTAATCGATGATAACATTGGAGACAAGGGTGATGTTGATGTTGAGAAGGAACCTTATATTATAGATGATCCAGATGAGAATATTAGAGCAGACAAATCATATATTAGAAATGATCATAACGAGGGAATTTGGATCAATCCATCCGTCCGTGTTGTTAAGAGACAAGTAAACCACGTTCCAACGGGAAAAAAAAAAAGAGACGTTAGTGACAAAGGTACTTGTAAAATTACATATTGTCTCATTCAATAAAATTACCTATTTATATCATGCAATAAAATTGCATATTATGTCATTCAATAAAATTATATATATGTTTTTCTTATTTATATATATATATATATATATATATATATATATATATATATATATATATATATATATATATATATATATATATATATATATATATATATATATATATATATATATATATATATATATATATTTCTTATTTACATATTTGTCATTCATTTGAAAATTTGGTATTTCTGAATTACAGGTATTATGGCCACAAACGAGGAAAATTCACATGATGGAAACGAAACAACAAAAGATGTGGAAGGCGATATTAAAAGAGGAATAACGATTATTAAAAATTCATCCGTGCGAGAGATAAAGTTGTAAAGTATGACTTGCATTGGAATGAAAGAGATCAATTAATTGAGCCTAACGGTACGATGCTGACAAGTTACATTGGAGCACTTGTTCGTTCGCAAATTCCAATTACTTGCGATAATTGGAGAATTCCTTCGTTACAACCGGCTAAAGACAAAATTTGGAGCGAGATACATGTATGATATTTGATATTTTTTAATTATGTCGACGATTACATCTTTAAATTAATTATACTAACATGTTATATGTATGTTTATTTGTTTGCAGAGATCTTTTAATATTGATGATTGCAGGAGAAAATATTGTCTTCAATTGGCCGGAAAACGACTGAGAGGATTTAGAGAGTTTTTAACGAACAAGTTTCTTAAAGATTCTGATGGAAACTTTTTCGAATCAAAGCGTCCAAAGAAGTACGCTGATCTAATTTCAGATGAAGAATGGGAGACATTTGTTGCCAAGCGAAGAACCAAAGAATTTTGCGTAAGTACAATTTATCATGAACAATGTATAATATATATACTTCTTCCACAACAGTTCTGATATGACTTAAACTTGTTTTTTCAGGTTATGAGTGGCGTTAATCGGCAACGGGCATCAAAACCCGCGTATCCATACAAAAAAGGGTGTTTGGGATATGCACGCTTACAACAAAAAATAGTAAGTATATATAAATTCTTTAACATTATATAGTTACAAAAAATAGTAAGTATATATAATGGGATATGAATGTTTTATTATCTGTCGTAATGTGTAGTTAGAAGAGGAGGAAAAGTGATGCAACATTTGTTCCAGACCATGTTTTGTGGAAGGCTGCCCATGTGGGAAGAGATGAAGTCATTTAGGAAGAGGTTCAACAAGTATATGATCAATGTGTAAGTACAACATTAGTTTTGTCAGTAACTCAAAAGTATATAATATATTTATATATGCTTTTATTTATATTTCAGGAGACTCTATCCCAGACTATAACTGCAGCTGAGGATGATGATTGCAGGAGCTTACTAAGTCGAGTGTTAAATATTCCTGCGTATTCTGGGCGTGTGAGGGGTAAGGAATTCGGTGTCACTCCATCAAAACTGTATAAGCAGCCAAAGAATAAAAATCCTAGCAATAAAGAAGTGATGGATACATTGGAGGAATTGAAAGCTCAGATTCGTGAATTACAGAAGAACAAAGAGAGATACATGTCGAAAAGGCGCGGTCCAAAGGGTAAAGATACTAGTGACAAAGATAGTATCAATTGTCCGCCGAAGCTTCCAGAGGTAATTATATATATTACATTGAAATTAATTTAGCATAATTACCTTAATTGACACATTAATCATATTCATTATTTGTTTAGGGCATTTCACCTTGTCGACTATATTTATCATCACCGACTTATCACATGGTTGACAAGGAAAAAATGCATAACACTTTGGGAGACTTACTTCACCATAAACTGCTCCCTGCTAGATTTTTGAAAGTATCGGTTGATATTTCGTTAGGGGGAGGTGCGTTGTTGCATATACCAGATGATGTTTCAGACACAACAGTGGTGGGAGACGCAATAGGATCGTTTGTTGCATGGTCGTCAAATCTCATTTTCATAGATGATGAGGTAGGTTGAACACCATTATGAAGTATTCTAATATTTTACGACCCATACCTGAAAGTTATTCTTACATTTACATTTACTTATTTACATGATGACTTTAGACTCTTACAAAATCCAAATCAAAAGAAAAGGGAATTATTGTGCGGGAAACCGATTCGGCTGTATCAAAACAGGTACTATTACAGTTACATGATGATCTTATTATACATTAATTACTGAATTTATATGACTTTTAGGTTCATGATCAACAGTTGCAAGAAGCCATCAAGGGTAAAATGCCTGAATCTACCAAGGTGCCCAAAAAAAAGGCCGAGACAAAAAAGCATCTATTCCTCGATTTAGGTTGTGTCTTGAAACATATGTAGGAACAACAGATGTGGCTGAGGGTGGAATCCGTCAAATACCTATCCAGGAAGGTATTTTCGGTTTTGAATATGCCGAAACAATTGGCAAGGAGGATTTGGACCAGATTTTCCAACATTCTGAATTGGGCGTTGGTGTTATGCATTCCTACATCAGGTAGTACTCCGATCAATTTTAATTAAATACTTGAACAAATTATTTTCTCATTTAAATGAATATTCTAATGTTGATTATGTTTTTATTTAAGGTTATTGTATGACAAGATGTTGGTCCCGCATGGTTTGACTTCAAGATTCTCATTCTTATCTGCTAACTGTATCAACGCACGGTCAATCGAGCACACTCCAGATGTGGTTAGAGATTACATAGTCAAATCATTTATGGCTGCAGATACAGAGAAATTGTACTTGATGCCATATAATACTGGTCATGGGTTAGATTTCATTCTAAATTCATTTATTATAATTATTCGTGTTTTGCCATTTTATAACATTTCCGTCTAAACTTTTGTCTTATTTTACAGTGGACACTGATTGTTGGTCACGATTAATCCGATGAAAGAAATAGTGTATTATCTGGATTCATTGTAAGGTGATCAAACAAAATATCCTGATATGAAGACTATGGTTGATACGTAAGTGATGAGATATATTGTTCTGAATAATTATCTTTATTTATTATGTGAGATTGTTCTAAATATTCGTTTATATTATGTTAGATCTATAAAAACATTTCGATCGCAAAGAGAAGCAACAGTGCCAAAAAAGAAGGCTAACAACATTAGCTGGATCAGAGTGTGTAACACCCTTCTAAACCCCACGGAAAATATATGCATAATCAGAGTAAAATTAACATGCATTCAAATAAAAAGGGCGTCACACAAAACTTTCAAACATCCAAAACCATCTGTCATGCTCATTAATATTTCAATAAATAATCATGCTTTACAAAATTTCAGTTTGCATGTAGCAGCGGATTCATTAATGAAAATCCTTTAAAAGAAACATTTACTTTCATCATATAAAATCAACATCTCTAGGCACTAAGGCCAACATCTCATTATCTCAATTACTCCAAATATGAAAACATAACTTAGGTTACATAATGTATTCCTAAAACATAAGCAATCGATCCCCGTGTTACACGACCAGAGCATGACTCGACCCATAAATAATTACTAAACCGCTACACACGTAGCGACCTCGAACTACAAGCAGAACTTCATAAAGGCCTCCAGCAACCTAATCTGCAATGCCTCATAGAGCATTATAAAACAGCAGAAGGGTGAGAAATATTACCATAATAATCAAAGCATAAAATCATGTATACATAGGTATCATATAATTAACTCCCTATTTCTCACCACAATTCAACTCATAGTCATTTACATCGTCACTTATATATATATATACAACATGAATATTCACCAAGCATTTTACATCATGCATACATCCACAATTCCACAATCTTAACATTCACACGTAAGCATCTCTTCATGCACGCTTCATAAGTATTCAACAAACATCTCATTCACATGCATACTTCACAATTTCACAATCTCATCATTCACACATAAGCATCTCTTCATGCATATGTCATATATTAATGTGACTCAATAACTCAATGCAACTCATGCAATGCGGTACCGACTCTCGTTATCTTTTTTCGGTTTTTACATTAAACCGGGTCCACTCTTCTAGACCGATAACCCGTTATCTTTTTTCGGTTTTTACATTAAACCGGGTCCACTCTTCTAGACCGATAACCACAAAGGCCCGTCCTCTAAGCCTTCAAACCCACTCTTCTAGGTTTGGGACAAGCCACTAGTTTCCACGAAACTAACAGACATTGCCTCTTGACTAAATGATGCATGTACAATCAACCACAACAAATGCACTTAAGACCGACATCTTAATCTCATGCATTCAAATAATTCATCTCTTCAAGAATTACATTATGATTGCACACACAACATATTCACATAACATTCATCGATGTATTCATAATTCAACACTATCACCACATTATCACTCACAATGCACACATATCCACGATATGTTCTCATGCATTCTTCACAGTTATCAAACAATGCACACATATCCACGATATGTTCTCATGCATTATTCACATTTAATCACATACATACAATATGCATTTACAACATCTATCAAGCAATGCACACATATCCATGACATGTTCTCATGCATTCTATTCATACCACCATATACCAACAATATACATTCACAATTCAATATCATCACCGCATTATCAACAATGCACACATATCCACAATATGCTCTCATGCATTCTTCATGTATCTTAACATACAACCGCATATAAACAATATACATCCACAATACATTTTTCATAGTATGTTTATTCTTTATCTCATGCCATCTCATACAAGGTATACATGTCACAGTACCAATAATACAATTATAAGCTATGCACACATATATCCACAATGTTCTCATGCATACTTATTACCTAATTGTATACACATCAAGCATTCGCAAGTTCATTAGACAATACACATACATTCATCATTGTATTCACATGTATTTCTATTTATCACAATTAATACGCATCGCGCATCAACTAGGATTCACGCCCGTAGGCTACCCACAACACACATCATCACAATAGATCATATCCATATCATATCATAGAGGCATTCCCCTATGAGAAGCAACCAAACCATCTCCACATGAACAACACAGCAAAAGAAAAATGCTGTCACATTCGCCTTCATTCGCCTGGCGAACCCTCGCAGCGAACCTTCGCCTGGCCTTCGCCTGGCGAACTCTCTCAGCGAACACTCGCTAGGCTTCGCCTGGCGAGACTTCCCAGCGAGCCCAAGTCAGTAGCTACTGACTTCATTCGCCACCATTCGCCAGCACCTTCGCTGGGCGAACCTTCGCTATCCAACTTCGCCTGGCGAACCCACCAGCGAAGTCCACTGGGACTTTAATATAATTATTCGCCAACATTCGCTAGGCTTCGCCTGGCGAAGCTTCGCCTTCGCTCGCCTGGCGAGAGCCAGCGAACCTGCGCAGAACAGAACCCTATTCTGTCTTCTCCTTCACCAATCCATCATCAACCTTCTCTTACACACCCAAATCAGTACAAATAGCATCAATACATGTTACCCGACTATTCTACGGCATTATTACTCAGTTCCAACCGATTAAATCATCAATCTACCGATTAATCCAACATCTGCCCTAATTGAAAAGTGATGAAAAACATCCGCAAACCCAAACCCAACATACATAATAGCATACAATGATTAAATAGCAATGTTTCTCACCCTTACCTCGATTAATCGGAGCTTCGAAATCGGTTCTTGAAGATTCTCCAAGCTTTTCCCTTTTCCTCTTCATTTCTCTTCTTTTTCTTTTCTATCTTTCTCTTTCTCTCCAATTCCCTTTTTATATTCTTCTATTTCTTTTCCTTCCTCTCTATTATTTTCTTTCCATTCTATTTCCTTCTCAATTCTCTACTACAAATTCCAATTAATAGAAATTAATTCCAACATTAATAAAAATCCCACTAAATCAATTAATTACTATAATTAATTATTTAATGAAATTTGGGCTGTTACAACCCTCCCCCACTTTAGGAATTTTCGTCCTCGAAAATGTTATCTGATCCAAACAACTCTGGATACGACTCTCGCATTCCAATTCTTCCAAATCCAATTCTCCCATAACTACTTCCACCAAAGGAATCTCTATACTTCGAAGTTGTTTCTTATCAACAACTAGAACTAGCCACGCCTCCAAAGTCAAATTCTCTCTCACTTGTACACCATCCACCTGAATCAATGTACCTCTTCAACTTAGACATATGAACACCTCATGCAATCCTCTCAAGCGACAGCGGTAAAACAGTCTAACATGCTATCCGCCTCACGCTTCCGCTGCGCTACTCTGATACAGATCAACAAAACACAGGGTGCTCACGAGACTTCAAGCTCGACCAACACCAATTACTACTAATGTAACACCCTTCTAAACCCCACGGAAAATATATGCATAATCAGAGTAAAATTAACATGCATTCAAATAAAAAGGGCGTCACACAAAACTTTCAAACATCCAAAACCATCTGTCATGCTCATTAATATTTCAATAAATAATCATGCTTTACAAAATTTCAGTTTGCATGTAGCAGCGGATTCATTAATGAAAATCCTTTAAAAGAAACATTTACTTTCATCATATAAAATCAACATCTCTAGGCACTAAGGCCAACATCTCATTATCTCAATTACTCCAAATATGAAAACATAACTTAGGTTACATAATGCATTCCTAAAACATAAGCAATCGATCCCCGTGTTACACGACCAGAGCATGACTCGACCCATAAATAATTACTAAACCGCTACACACGTAGCGACCTCGAACTACAAGCAGAACTTCATAAAGGCCTCCAGCAACCTAATTTGCAATGCCTCATAGAGCATTATAAAACAGCAGAAGGGTGAGAAATATTACCATAATAATCAAAGCATAAAATCATGTATACATAGGTATCATATAATTAACTCCCTATTTCTCACCACAATTCAACTCATAGTCATTTACATCGTCACTTATATATATATATACAACATGAATATTCACCAAGCATTTTACATCATGCATACATCCACAATTCCACAATCTTAACATTCACACGTAAGCATCTCTTCATGCACGCTTCATAAGTATTCAACAAACATCTCATTCACATGCATACTTCACAATTTCACAATCTCATCATTCACACATAAGCATCTCTTCATGCATATGTCATATATTAATGTGACTCAATAACTCAATGCAACTCATGCAATGCGGTACCGACTCTCGTTATCTTTTTTCGGTTTTTACATTAAACCGGGTCCACTCTTCTAGACCGATAACCCGTTATCTTTTTTCGGTTTTTACATTAAACCGGGTCCACTCTTCTAGACCGATAACCACAAAGGCCCGTCCTCTAAGCCTTCAAACCCACTCTTCTAGGTTTGGGACAAGCCACTAGTTTCCACGAAACTAACAGACATTGCCTCTTGACTAAATGATGCATGTACAATCAACCACAACAAATGCACTTAAGACCGACATCTTAATCTCATGCATTCAAATAATTCATCTCTTCAAGAATTACATTATGATTGCACACACAACATATTCACATAACATTCATCGATGTATTCATAATTCAACACTATCACCACATTATCACTCACAATGCACACATATCCACGATATGTTCTCATGCATTCTTCACAGTTATCAAACAATGCACACATATCCACGATATGTTCTCATGCATTATTCACATTTAATCACATACATACAATATGCATTTACAACATCTATCAAGCAATGCACACATATCCATGACATGTTCTCATGCATTCTATTCATACCACCATATACCAACAATATACATTCACAATTCAATATCATCACCGCATTATCAACAATGCACACATATCCACAATATGCTCTCATGCATTCTTCATGTATCTTAACATACAACCGCATATAAACAATATACATCCACAATACATTTTTCATAGTATGTTTATTCTTTATCTCATGCCATCTCATACAAGGTATACATGTCACAGTACCAATAATACAATTATAAGCTATGCACACATATATCCACAATGTTCTCATGCATACTTATTACCTAATTGTATACACATCAAGCATTCGCAAGTTCATTAGACAATACACATACATTCATCATTGTATTCACATGTATTTCTATTTATCACAATTAATACGCATCGCGCATCAACTAGGATTCACGCCCGTAGGCTACCCACAACACACATCATCACAATAGATCATATCCATATCATATCATAGAGGCATTCCCCTATGAGAAGCAACCAAACCATCTCCACATGAACAACACAGCAAAAGAAAAATGCTGTCACATTCGCCTTCATTCGCCTGGCGAACCCTCGCAGCGAACCTTCGCCTGGCCTTCGCCTGGCGAACTCTCTCAGCGAACACTCGCTAGGCTTCGCCTGGCGAGACTTCCCAGCGAGCCCAAGTCAGTAGCTACTGACTTCATTCGCCACCATTCGCCAGCACCTTCGCTGGGCGAACCTTCGCTATCCAACTTCGCCTGGCGAACCCACCAGCGAAGTCCACTGGGACTTTAATATAATTATTCGCCAACATTCGCTAGGCTTCGCCTGGCGAAGCTTCGCCTTCGCTCGCCTGGCGAGAGCCAGCGAACCTGCGCAGAACAGAACCCTATTCTGTCTTCTCCTTCACCAATCCATCATCAACCTTCTCTTACACACCCAAATCAGTACAAATAGCATCAATACATGTTACCCGACTATTCTACGGCATTATTACTCAGTTCCAACCGATTAAATCATCAATCTACCGATTAATCCAACATCTGCCCTAATTGAAAAGTGATGAAAAACATCCGCAAACCCAAACCCAACATACATAATAGCATACAATGATTAAATAGCAATGTTTCTCACCCTTACCTCGATTAATCGGAGCTTCGAAATCGGTTCTTGAAGATTCTCCAAGCTTTTCCCTTTTCCTCTTCATGTCTCTTCTTTTTCTTTTCTATCTTTCTCTTTCTCTCCAATTCCCTTTTTATATTCTTCTATTTCTTTTCCTTCCTCTCTATTATTTTCTTTCCATTCTATTTCCTTCTCAATTCTCTACTACAAATTCCAATTAATAGAAATTAATTCCAACATTAATAAAAATCCCACTAAATCAATTAATTACTATAATTAATTATTTAATGAAATTTGGGCTGTTACAACCCTCCCCCACTTTAGGAATTTTCGTCCTCGAAAATGTTATCTGATCCAAACAACTCTGGATACGACTCTCGCATTCCAATTCTTCCAAATCCAATTCTCCCATAACTACTTCCACCAAAGGAATCTCTATACTTCGAAGTTGTTTCTTATCAACAACTAGAACTAGCCACGCCTCCAAAGTCAAATTCTCTCTCACTTGTACACCATCCACCTGAATCAATGTACCTCTTCAACTTAGACATATGAACACCTCATGCAATCCTCTCAAGCGACAGCGGTAAAACAGTCTAACATGCTATCCGCCTCACGCTTCCGCTGCGCTACTCTGATACAGATCAACAAAACACAGGGTGCTCACGAGACTTCAAGCTCGACCAACACCAATTACTACCATAACTCTTAAAACACGGCCTTACTTGGATTCTTTGATCGTTTTCATCGTCCCTTGCACGGTCACTGGTAGGCAACGAGTTACTCTTGTTAATCCATTCTTAACTGTCCAAATCGGATCATACTTCCTCAAATTCATCAGAAAACCCGGCACAAAGCCCATGGGAATAATATCCCATCCCACTCGAAATACTCAACAGTTGTATCAGATCCAACCATCTCTAATGTCCACACTTCAATTCCCAGCAAGTCTAATCAACATATACAAACTCAATCAATGCCTTCTCCATCTATGGCTATCCAAAACTATTTCTCAAATTCGGTCGCATCTTCCTAGTACCTGCACGGCTACTCCATCTTTCTCGATGTACTTCTCCCTGAGTACTCTTATCCAACTCACACTATTCAGAATACATACTTCATCATGACCTCTCACAATACCATTTCCCTTAATCCGAAAATAAGCCCTCTGACTTTTATCCATTAAATTCAATTAATCTATCAACTCAACTCAGAATTCTGATTTCCTCGAACCTCATCAGAATACCAAAAGTCAATCTCAACATCCAAGGCTCAACTCCATAAGAAGTCTCTTCACAGGCCGAACTCATATCTGAATTTGCTTAATCAGTTCTAACTTCCTTACCATCTTCATTAGTGTATACCAAAATTCCCGATTCGATATCTTAGCTACCACTTGGTCTCATCCGAATGGTAATTTAACCAAAACCATACTCCTTCAGGAGTTCCAATTACTTCTCTGTCTCATATTTGACTCTCTCTCAAATAAAACAAATACCTTAAGGTCAGTAACCATCTCAAATCTCAACTAAACAATTGAGGCTTCCAACTCCGGTACAAACACACAACAGCAACCCACTCCAAATTACTTGTCAGATAATCTCTCTCTGTACTTTATATTGCCTTCAAGCATAACCAAAACTCATTAATGTTGTACTTAACACATCTCTTAATCATATCAACAAAGTATCTCAAAACACAACGACAATCCTGTCGGACTTGGCAAAACCAATACACGAACTGTTGACAGCTTTCTCAAAACTCTTTGAACTTTCTTCACAGTAGTACATCACTGCCTCTTCCCCAATACTAATAACTCAAGTTCCCGACGCTCAACATGAACCCCTATACTCTCCGAACATATCCAAACACCATCGGTTACATAACCATTGACTCTCTCAATCAAGTGTGGAAAATCATTATATCAAACGGACACTCAGCTGTGAACTTATGGTGATAACACAAACCGCACTCTCCGCGCTTACCATAGCATCCAAACATTTTTCGCCAATAAATACTTAATTCCATGTCACTACTTTCCCATCACATAGAGCACTGTAATATCTTCCAATGCTTCTAATCTTGCGTCATTCCGAATTACGGTTTTCCGTTACGACAAAATCACGGAAACAACCCTTCCACACTTAAAGGTCATCCAATACCTCTCCAACTCTTGAAATGCTTAAGGGTCCAATTATACCAACCATGTATTCCACATTTTATTTCCTTTAGTAATCACTAGAAGTCATTATCCACCCCTATACTCAACTCCACAATCTGTTGCCGTAGCACACACACCAGACATAATTCTCAACACTACTCAATCAATTTAATTCTTCGACTGTCCAAACAGATATAATTAGTCGGCAAAACCGCCATCTTCCCACTTTCATTAGCACCCCGAATTCCCATCAAAATTAACCATCTCCTCACTGTCTCGTGCCGACTCATCAACACACTTCTTAAGCACCTGGCTTAGCTCCAAACAATTATCTGCTCACGCCACCTAAGCTTGCAAGACACGTCCATCCCATCCAACAAAACTCCAACTACTATCAACAAGAGATTAAGGGTGATCAGTTCCTCAATTTGTCAATAGGCAGCTGAAAATCATGATGGAGTATAGACTATCTTTACCAAACCACAAGAGTGTTAACCACCCACTGAGCTACAACTTCTACACCTGCAGCATCTTGGAGAAGCACAACTTCTCCCCCACTTTAGATCATTCCCACTTCTCCAGACAAGGTTAAGCAACAACATGTATCGACAGTGTTTTCACACACGTGTCGCATACAAGGGAACAAATAACATTAGGACAACTTGGCCGGACGGACCGACCTGCTCTGATACCACTAATGTAACACCCTTCTAAACCCCACGGAAAATATATGCATAATCAGAGTAAAATTAACATGCATTCAAATAAAAAGGGCGTCACACAAAACTTTCAAACATCCAAAACCATCTGTCATGCTCATTAATATTTCAATAAATAATCATGCTTTACAAAATTTCAGTTTGCATGTAGCAGCGGATTCATTAATGAAAATCCTTTAAAAGAAACATTTACTTTCATCATATAAAATCAACATCTCTAGGCACTAAGGCCAACATCTCATTATCTCAATTACTCCAAATATGAAAACATAACTTAGGTTACATAATGTATTCCTAAAACATAAGCAATCGATCCCCGTGTTACACGACCAGAGCATGACTCGACCCATAAATAATTACTAAACCGCTACACACGTAGCGACCTCGAACTACAAGCAGAACTTCATAAAGGCCTCCAGCAACCTAATTTGCAATGCCTCATAGAGCATTATAAAACAGCAGAAGGGTGAGAAATATTACCATAATAATCAAAGCATAAAATCATGTATACATAGGTATCATATAATTAACTCCCTATTTCTCACCACAATTCAACTCATAGTCATTTACATCGTCACTTATATATATATATACAACATGAATATTCACCAAGCATTTTACATCATGCATACATCCACAATTCCACAATCTTAACATTCACACGTAAGCATCTCTTCATGCACGCTTCATAAGTATTCAACAAACATCTCATTCACATGCATACTTCACAATTTCACAATCTCATCATTCACACATAAGCATCTCTTCATGCATATGTCATATATTAATGTGACTCAATAACTCAATGCAACTCATGCAATGCGGTACCGACTCTCGTTATCTTTTTTCGGTTTTTACATTAAACCGGGTCCACTCTTCTAGACCGATAACCCGTTATCTTTTTTCGGTTTTTACATTAAACCGGGTCCACTCTTCTAGACCGATAACCACAAAGGCCCGTCCTCTAAGCCTTCAAACCCACTCTTCTAGGTTTGGGACAAGCCACTAGTTTCCACGAAACTAACAGACATTGCCTCTTGACTAAATGATGCATGTACAATCAACCACAACAAATGCACTTAAGACCGACATCTTAATCTCATGCATTCAAATAATTCATCTCTTCAAGAATTACATTATGATTGCACACACAACATATTCACATAACATTCATCGATGTATTCATAATTCAACACTATCACCACATTATCACTCACAATGCACACATATCCACGATATGTTCTCATGCATTCTTCACAGTTATCAAACAATGCACACATATCCACGATATGTTCTCATGCATTATTCACATTTAATCACATACATACAATATGCATTTACAACATCTATCAAGCAATGCACACATATCCATGACATGTTCTCATGCATTCTATTCATACCACCATATACCAACAATATACATTCACAATTCAATATCATCACCGCATTATCAACAATGCACACATATCCACAATATGCTCTCATGCATTCTTCATGTATCTTAACATACAACCGCATATAAACAATATACATCCACAATACATTTTTCATAGTATGTTTATTCTTTATCTCATGCCATCTCATACAAGGTATACATGTCACAGTACCAATAATACAATTATAAGCTATGCACACATATATCCACAATGTTCTCATGCATACTTATTACCTAATTGTATACACATCAAGCATTCGCAAGTTCATTAGACAATACACATACATTCATCATTGTATTCACATGTATTTCTATTTATCACAATTAATACGCATCGCGCATCAACTAGGATTCACGCCCGTAGGCTACCCACAACACACATCATCACAATAGATCATATCCATATCATATCATAGAGGCATTCCCCTATGAGAAGCAACCAAACCATCTCCACATGAACAACACAGCAAAAGAAAAATGCTGTCACATTCGCCTTCATTCGCCTGGCGAACCCTCGCAGCGAACCTTCGCCTGGCCTTCGCCTGGCGAACTCTCTCAGCGAACACTCGCTAGGCTTCGCCTGGCGAGACTTCCCAGCGAGCCCAAGTCAGTAGCTACTGACTTCATTCGCCACCATTCGCCAACACCTTCGCTGGGCGAACCTTCGCTATCCAACTTCGCCTGGCGAACCCACCAGCGAAGTCCACTGGGACTTTAATATAATTATTCGCCAACATTCGCTAGGCTTCGCCTGGCGAAGCTTCGCCTTCGCTCGCCTGGCGAGAGCCAGCGAACCTGCGCAGAACAGAACCCTATTCTGTCTTCTCCTTCACCAATCCATCATCAACCTTCTCTTACACACCCAAATCAGTACAAATAGCATCAATACATGTTACCCGACTATTCTACGGCATTATTACTCAGTTCCAACCGATTAAATCATCAATCTACCGATTAATCCAACATCTGCCCTAATTGAAAAGTGATGAAAAACATCCGCAAACCCAAACCCAACATACATAATAGCATACAATGATTAAATAGCAATGTTTCTCACCCTTACCTCGATTAATCGGAGCTTCGAAATCGGTTCTTGAAGATTCTCCAAGCTTTTCCCTTTTCCTCTTCATCTCTCTTCTTTTTCTTTTCTATCTTTCTCTTTCTCTCCAATTCCCTTTTTATATTCTTCTATTTCTTTTCCTTCCTCTCTATTATTTTCTTTCCATTCTATTTCCTTCTCAATTCTCTACTTCAAATTCCAATTAATAGAAATTAATTCCAACATTAATAAAAATCCCACTAAATCAATTAATTACTATAATTAATTATTTAATGAAATTTGGGCTGTTACAGAGTGCAGGTATATTTTCACATTTTTAACTGTTATAGTGATTCTACTTTATAAAACTATTTAAACTATACATCCTCATAAATGATCGTTTGTTTTTTTCATTTACAGTGTCCTCGTCAGCGCAATGGGATTGATTGTGGATATTTTGTATTGCGCTTTATGAAGGAAATTATTCACTCGGGTCAAATAGATATTCTAATCATGGTATGATTCAATTCATAAGTTATATGATTTATTTTAATAATTAACCGATATTTCATCTGAGTAATAAGTTTTAAAATTAAATCATGCATGTTCTGTTATATTATGTAGTACTTTGATGAATTCAAGTGTGATACTTACTCGAAAGGAGGATTGGAAGAAATTAAGGAGGAATGATGTCAATACATTCTTGAGTTGAGAATTGTATAAGTTATATGTATCGTCAAATATTGATGTGGGATAATAATATTTCTGGAAGTCGTATCTATTTGTAAAGTTATCGGATTTGTAATTATATGTAAATTGACTATATTTGTGATGTTGTTCTGAGGATCGGATTGTGTTGTAATATATTTAAGCAGGTTTATCTGTATTAAAATGATTATGGGCAAAGTGATGAATTACAATGTATACTTAAGGCCAAAGTGTTGAATTACAATGTATATATAAGTCCAAAGCGTTGAATTAAAGGCCTGAATTATAAGCAGGGAATGAATTTGTTATAAGCAGGTTTATCGAAAAATATATAAAAAATATGATTATTTAAATAAAAAATTTTAAAAAACGTGAAGAATAGACATCGCTTTTACAAAAAAGCGCTGCTAAAGGTGGGGAAAGGGGTGGGGGTCTAAGAAAGCGCTTTCTAAAAGCGCTGCTAAAGGGGGGTCTAAGAAAGCGCTTTCTAAAAGGGCTGCTAAAGGGGGGTGTAATACCCTAAATTTCGCCCTAAGATTTGTCGTCGCATTTCATTGCATTTAATCAATTACTAACAAATTTGTGTAGTCGTTTGACTTTTTGCAGGTAAATATCATATGGCAATATGGCATGTATTTTTTTTTCTAAAAAGTAAAAATGACACAATTGGCAAGAGGACATGTGTAAGGAGTTGTGAGTGTGAGAGGTTGAGAGTTCGAATCTCACCTTAGTCACTTTTTGTTTTTTATTATTTTTACTCTAAATGTTTCTATCTCTCATTAAAAAATAACAAAAATAGTTTTTTATTATTATTTAATTATTATTTTCGTATTTTAATTAAATCATTTTTTAAAATATTTTTTTTTTCACTTTTTTCTAAATTATTCATAAAAATATCCAAAAAATCATAAAATAAAAAATATTAGAAAAAATTTTGTTCTTTTTATAATATTTTTTATTTTAGGAATCAATAGGATTATTAGTTTTTATTTTAAGTTTATTTTAATTATTTTAAATTATTTAAATTTTATTTTTTCTTAACTAATTATTTAGTTTGGGCTTTAAAATGGGCTTTAGGGACATTATTGACAATTTGGTGTTAACCCTAATTTGTTCCCTATATATACATGTGTTGCCTTGTTGAAAAGGGGGTCAGAAGGTTTTCTTCAGAAAAGAGGAGAGAGAAAGGGAGAAACAAAGGAGATCCCCAGAGAAGAAAGGCGGTCGTTCCCACAACTCGTCAGAAGGATTGGAGCTCTCCAGTGTTCCCTTATTCAAACCTTTTTCACATTTACCGAAGTAAACCTCCGCTTCGTAGGTTAAATTACTAAACCTTTTGCCTTTTCATGTTTATGTGCATATTTTGCCATGTTAATGTGTTTAGGTCCGTTAAATTACTAAACCTTTTGCTTTTTCATATTTATGTGCATATTTTGCCATGTTAATCTCCATGTGTATTTAGGTTCGTAGATTTTAATATCAAAACCCTTTTTTAACAAAACCTTTTTTTAAAATCAAAACCCTTTTTTTTATTTATTATTAAAACCTTTTTTTTAGTAAGACCTTTTTTAAAAACTGAAAAGCTTTTTTGTTCCGAAGAAAAAAAAACCTTTTTGTTCCCAAAAACATTTTCCCAAAAAACTGAAAAGCCTTTTTTTGGGATGAAAAGCCTTTTTTGTTCTAAAAAAAACTGAAAAGACTTTTCCCCCCAAAACTTTTTTTTTATAATTTAAACTTAATTTTTTTTATAATTTTAACTTAAATATTTTTTATTAAAAAATTAAAACCTTTTTTTTATAATTAAAATATTAAAAAATTAAAACTTTTTCGTAAGGAACTCCTGATGTTTGATGTTTGTCGTGTCATTTTATGTACCCTTTTATTACTTTTCTTTCTTTTGGCATTTCATGTGCATGCTCGAGGTTGAGATGTGCTTGTGGTGGCCACAGCCCCACACTATTTTCCTCCCTCACTTCATTCTAAGTGTCATTACATATTTTCATATTCTTCATGTTTTCAGAAATGTTTCTTTGTTTCTTTATACCCTCTGCCTTTATTACTTTTCTTATTTCTGTACCTTAATTATTCCTCCATATAATGATTTGTCATATTTTCACATTTTTTTACAGTTTTATCCTTCCGAAGGATTAGGTCCAGCCTTTTGGCCGCCGAGTCAATAGCCTTACCCCTTTAATGGATCAAACCCTGTTTAGCCTAAGTGTCCCGCCGTGGGCAAAATTGCTTTTATCCTAGTGTT
This sequence comes from Lathyrus sativus, assembly GCA_963859935.3. NCBI lineage: Eukaryota > Viridiplantae > Streptophyta > Magnoliopsida > Fabales > Fabaceae > Lathyrus > Lathyrus sativus. Next base: position 23,762,466 of record OZ012741.1, read on the forward strand.
AGGCCAAAAGAGTCGCCGTACTCTGTTTTAAGGTTTTCCGCCGTGGAATCCCTAATTTAACCCTATTTTAATTTTAATTAACATTTTTTTAATATAGAGATTGGAGTCTCTGAACAAACCTTGGCCACAGTCAAGACGTTTCTAACCTCCCTTTTGAGGGGAACTACAGTTACTCTGATTCCATTCCCGTAAGGATATGTAGGCACAAGATGCGATGTCTTGCCGAGTAAACTTAGAATTAACCCCTAGGTCTTTTTTAATTTTCAATCCTTTGTATATACCCTAAAGCAAAATAATTAATGAAATAAATAAAAAAAATAAACAAAAGGTTCCTGTAGAGTACTACAGAAGTTTAGGGTGCTAATACCTTCCCTAAATTTAACCAACCCCCGAACCTTAGATCTTTCCCTTTTAGGTTTTTCCTTTCTTTAACCTTTCCTTCGGATAAATCAAAGACCGGTTGTAAATGAATTAAGATTCAAGTTAATCAATAGCTTGACATCCAAATTTCACCGCAACAGAAAATGGCGACTTCATTGGGGACCCTCCTAACTTTTAAGGGTTACCCCTATTTTGTTTATTTTATGATATTTTATTAATTATTTTTATATATCATTGTACCTTGTGGGGATACCTGTTATTGTGAGATAAGTCCTAACCCGGACTTGAGTGACCTTATTATAGGAAGGTGAGATAATCGACGAGGCTTGCTGGGAGTGAGTCCCGACCAAGTCAACTCGAGAATCACCGCTCAGTTGAGACCCTTTCGAAAATGGTTCGGTTGATCGAGTGCAGTCGTGAAAATTTTTACTATTTTCAATTGGAGTCTGTGATACTGGGGACCGTAGTACCTTAACACCACCTTGGCCTTATATAGGACGTAGTGCGGGAACTATGTGGGAGTAGTCCTACAATAGTTGCTACGCGATACTACACTCAAATGAGATTCTCTTGAGAATATTATCGACCCTCGAGTCAGTCGGAAAGTTGATAATATCCAAAAGATGGATTGATGACTTTGGGCACCGCTTTAGAACCTTGTTCTGCAGGTACAATTAACCTATAGTACTTACCTTTTGAGAAGGGTATACCTTAACTCCATTCGTTGTCCTCTAACCTAGGACCTTTGTGTGTGTATTTGTGCTTTGCATCCATAAAGCATCATATCATTTCCAGTTTCAAGGAATTCAACAGTCCTTTGCAAATTCAAAAAGGTCCTACATTTTAGAGTAAAAATAAAAAATTCTTTCCAACTTTCCTAAAAGGGAATATTTGCAATCGACCGTTGAAATTCTTGGAACCATTACATGGCATTAGCATCACATTTTTTCATTGCATTTTTCCCCCGGTTTCTCATTCTCGGTTCTCTCGTCTTCTAGTGTACCTTTGAGTCGTCAAGCTGATTCCTCGACACAGATATCAGACCAGGGCTAACTATAGACATAAGATGTCAGAGCAAGAGACATACAATGCAGAGATCCGAATGGAAATCGATGAGTTGAAGTCAGACATGACTAAGCTCACTGAAATGCTTCAAGTACTGATTGCCAGAGGACAGCCAGCTCAGACTCCTCAACACCCAGTTATCAGACAAAACTAGAAATGGAACAGAAGCCACTTTGATCTTATTCCCATGACTTACACCGAGCTATATCTTGACTTGGTTCGACGAGGACTGATCACCACAAAGGCTTCGCTACCTCCTCCTAATCCCCATCCGGCTGGATTTAGGGCTGATCTCCATTGTGCTTCCCATGAGGGTGCCCCAGGCCATGACTTGGAGCATTGTTTTGCATTGAAGGCTAGAGTATGTGAATTGGTTAGAACTGGAATACTTGATTTTACAGACAGTCATCCGGATGTTCAGAAAAATCCCTTGCCAGTACATCAGAAATGAAGTTTTGTCACTAGGCCTTTTGTTTCTCGTTGTTTGCACTTTCCTTATTTTGTTTAAGTTGTTTGCTTTTAATTATGTTTGTACTTTCATTAATGAAATAAGCATTGCGACTTTTGATTCAATTCATTTCCGTCCATTTATTTGCATCTTTATGCTTTATTTTTCAAATGTTTACTTCTTGTCCAAAATTTTGATATGCTAAGATCGGAGGGAGGATGACGAAAATGTTATACCCATAACTGCTGTCAGTATGCTTTCAATTAAACCTTGTTGACGATGTAAGGCATTGTTTCAATTCCCAAACACTGGAGAAATAAGGAAGTTAATCCCTCGTCACCCCCTTCGGGCCTAGAAGTTGGAGTTTCTTTCGTTACAAAAAACCCACAATTTTAACCTTGGGATGGGTAGTTCTCAGTTAACTTGGTTGTGTGTTCATACGATACACCTTTCATTAACAAATTTTCCTTCGCACACGTCAAATAAGTGTCGAAGATGTTTTCTAATCAAAAGGTCGATGATGGTTCACCGTAATCATTAAAATCAAACAGTCACTTTCCTTCACACAAAAAAATAATAAAAAAATTAAAAGAAGTCCGCTAAGTCAAAACCTATGAAGGAGACTTAGGCAAAACTGGGGCATCCCGCTGACTGTAAACTCTAAAATAAACAGTTCAGGCAAAATTTAGGGATAATACAAAGAGATTTTTAAATCCTTATCTTAAAAATCCTCAATGTCAAAACAATCAAATGTTATAGGGGAGTAGTGGCTGCCTTTTCATAGGTCCCTTTGACTTCTGAGTCATCATTGCTACGATCAATGAAATCCCTAACTTATGGGAACCTGAATGCATAGTATGAGTTAACTGAGCATAGGACTGAAGATCATCACGTAGATTGGGTGGGTACAAATAAATTTTGAGCCTTTATCTTTTGTTTCATAAACCGTGAACCAGGTCACATTACAACCCTCAAAAGACCTAATTGAAGCAAGGTTATTTTGAAAGTATACTACAGCAAGGTTGCGTAACCTGACTCCAAAAGATCCTTGCGAATCATTTATTTTGGCAATACACTTTTATTTTAAACTTTGAGTGTCTTGAACCGCCTTGTTCTGACTAACGACTCATGTATTTTCCATCTTTCAAAAATAATTTTTCAAAAATCGCATGAACTTTGCATTACCATGTTTGTATGAATATTTTTGTTTGCAAACTGGCTTTCCTCTAAGGAATTTTCAAACAATGAGAAACTTGGTCAAGTGATCTTATCAGGGGCAAGTTCCTTTTACATCCTGTCAAAGAATCAGTTCAAGATTTGTTCAAGGCAATATCTTCTCAGATTTGGTTTTTCCAGAGAATTGTTCAAGACTCAGACTGGGGAAAGCCCTCCGAGGATACAGCAAAACAGTCGATTCCACGAATCAGACAGCTGAAGCAATTATCAATTTATTTGACCTGGGGCAGTTTACTTGCATAATCCCCAAGCAGTTATTCATCATTCCTACAGTGACTATCAACTTGATACAGTTTAACAGAATGACAGTGATCTCCGTGTTGAGGAATCAATCCTCCAGTTTTGTCATCTCACAGAAAGAGTCGAGTCTTGTCGTCGACGTCTGCATTTGCATTTGATCATATGTCATAGCATAATTCCTATACATGTGCACATCTTGGGTGCTTTATTCCCCATTTACATTTCTATCTTGGGTGCTTTACTCCCCATTTACATTTCTATCTTGGGTGCTTTACTCCCCATTTACATTTCTATCTTGGGTGCTTTATTCCCCATTTACCTCTCTATCTTGGGTGCTTTACTCCCCATTTACATTTCTAGCTTGGGTGCTTTACTCCCCATTTACATTTCTATTTATATCTTGGGTGCTTTACTCCCCATTTACATTTTTATCTTGGGTGCTTTACTCCCCATTTACATTTTTATCTTGGGTGCTTTACTCCCCATTTACATTTTTATCTTGGGTGCTTTACTCCCCATTTACATTTCTATCCTGGGTGCTTTACTCCCCATTTACATGTCTATCTTGGGTGCTTTACTCCCCACTTACCTTCTATCCTTGGGTGTTTTATCCCCCATGTACCTTTACCCCGGGTGTTTTATTCCCCGTTTACCAGATATTCCTGGGTTTACCTAACATCATGGTGTTTTACCCCCATTTGCTTTTTTTTTCTCCCTGAGGTCGTGTTTTACTCGCGTCTTACCTTGTGGGCAAAATTTATTTACTTGGCATCATGGGTGTTTTATCCCCATTTGCGTTTTTCTCCTGAGCTCGTGTTTTACCCGCGTCTTACCTTGCGGACAATTTCTAATTTACTTGGCACCTATCAACAATTCTGTGTCGTGTCTACCCGACGTTCTTCCAGATATGACATGTCTTCTTCCCTAGTGCAATTCCTCGGTGGGTCGTCCCCTGTGACGTTGTTTCGTCTGTATCCGTGCATTTGTCATTTTCATCATACGCATCATATCAGATTCATATTATATTTAGCATTATAGTTCGTTTTGTTTTGTCCATATCATTGCATAGCACTGCGTCTAGAGGCAAAATTTTCGGTTATCTGTATTTAAATCCCTCCACCACGATTTCTCGAGTCTCCGTTGCTCGAATCACCCGGTGAAGTTATTTAAATAGGGGCAACTGTAATACCCCAAATTTTGCCCTAAGATTTGTCGTCGCATTTCATTGCATTTAATCAATTACTAACAAATTTGTGTAGTCGTTTGACTTTTTGCAGGTAAATATCATATGGCATGTATTTTTTTTTCTAAAAAGTAAAAATGGCACAATTGGCAAGAGGACATGTGTAAGGAGTTGTGAGTGTGAGAGGTTGAGAGTTCGAATCTCACCTTAGTCACTTTTTGTTTTTTATTATTTTTACTCTAAATGTTTCTATCTTTCATTAAAAAATAACAAAAATAGTTTTTTATTATTATTTAATTATTATTTTCGTATTTTAATTAAATCATTTTTTAAAATATTATTTTTTTTTCACTTTTTTCTAAATTATTCATAAAAATATCCAAAAAATCATAAAATAAAAAATATTAGAAAAAATTTTGTTCTTTTTATAATATTTTTTATTTTAGGAATCAATAGGATTATTAGTTTTTATTTTAAGTTTATTTTAATTATTTTAAATTATTTAAATTTTATTTTTTCTTAACTAATTATTTAGTTTGGGCTTTAAAATGGGCTTTAGGGACATTATTGACAATTTGGTGTTAACCCTAATTTGTTCCCTATATATACATGTGTTGCCTTGTTGAAAAGGGGGTCAGAAGGTTTTCTTCAGAAAAGAGGAGAGAGAAAGGGAGAAACAAAGGAGATCCCCAGAGAAGAAAGGCGGTCGTTCCCACAACTCGTCAGAAGGATTGGAGCTCTCCAGTGTTCCCTTATTCAAACCTTTTTCACATTTACCGAAGCAAACCTCCGCTTCGTAGGTTAAATTACTAAACCTTTTGTCTTTTCATGTTTATGTGCATATTTTGCCATGTTAATGTGTTTAGGTCCGTTAAATTACTAAACCTTTTGCTTTTTCATATTTATGTGCATATTTTGCCATGTTAATCTCCATGTGTATTTAGGTTCGTAGATTTTAATATCAAAACCCTTTTTTAACAAAACCTTTTTTTAAAATCAAAACCCTTTTTTTTTTTTTTATTATTAAAACCTTTTTTTTAGTAAGACATTTTTTAAAAACTGAAAAGCCTTTTTGTTCCGAAGAAAAAAAACCTTTTTGTTCCCAAAAACATTTTCCCAAAAAACTGAAAAGCCTTTTCCCAAAAAACTGAAAAGCCTTTTTTTGGGATGAAAAGCCTTTTTTGTTCTAAAAAAAACTGAAAAGACTTTTCCCCCAAAAACTTTTTTTTTATAATTTAAACTTAATTTTTTTTATAATTTTAACTTAAATATTTTTTATTAAAAAATTAAAACCTTTTTTTTATAATTAAAATATTAAAAAATTAAAACCTTTTCGTAAGGAACTCCTGATGTTTGATGTTTGTCGTGTCATTTTATGTACCCTTTTATTACTTTTCTTTCTTTTGGCATTTCATGTGCATGCTCGAGGTTGAGATGTGCTTGTGGTGGCCACAGCCCCACACTATTTTCCTCCCTCACTTCATTCTAAGTGTCATTACATATTTTCATATTCTTCATGTTTTCAGAAATGTTTCTTTGTTTCTTTATACCCTCTGTCTTTATTACTTTTCTTATTTTTGTACCTTAATTATTCCTCCATATAATGATTTGTCATATTTTCACATTTTTTTACAGTTTTATCCTTCCGAAGGATTAGGTCCAGCCTTTTGGCCGCCGAGTCAATAGCCTTACCCCTTTAATGGATCAAATCCTGTTTAGCCTAAGTGTCTCGCCGTGGGCAAAATTGCTTTTATCCTAGTGTTAGGCCAAAAGAGTCGTCGTACTCTGTTTTAAGGTTTTCCGCCGTGGAATCCCTAATTTAACCCTATTTTAATTTTAATTAACATTTTTTTAATATAGAGATTGGAGTCTTTGAACAAACCTTGGCCACAGTCAAGACGTTTCTAACCTCCGTTTTGAGGGGAACTACAGTTACTCTGATTCCATTCCCGTAAGGATATGTAGGCACAAGATGCGATGTCTTGCCGAGTAAACTTAGAATTAACCCCTAGGTCTTTTTTAATTTTCAATCCTTTGTATATACCCTAAAGCAAAATAATTAATGAAATAAATAAAAAAAATAAACAAAAGGTTCCTGTAGAGTACTACAGAAGTTTAGGGTGCTAATACCTTCCCTAAATTTAACCAACCCCCGAACCTTAGATCTTTCCCTTTTAGGTTTTTCCTTTCTTTAACCTTTCCTTCGGATAAATCAAAGACCGGTTGTAAATGAATTAAGATTCAAGTTAATCAATAGCTTGACATCCAAATTTCACCGCAACAGGGGGGTCTATGAAATCGCTTTCTAAAAGCGCTGCTAAAGGGGGGAGGGGAGGAGGGAATAGGCAGCGCTTTTAAAAGCGCTGCTAAAGGGGGCAAAAAGCGCTGCTAAAAGTGCTGGTAAAGGGGGCCTATAGCAGCGCTTTTTCCATATTAAAAAACGTTGCCTTTACCTTTAGCAGCACCACTTTAGGCAGCGCTTTTAAGCGCTGCTAAAGGTCTTTTTTGGCATAGTGGGACCTCTCTTGAAACCAAGTGCTCTTTTATCTGTTTGTTGTCAAAGGAAGAAGAAGCAAGAATATGACACCAGAGACTTGGTCATCTGCACTTGAAAGGGATGACAGAAGTCTTATCTAAAGAGGCAGTCCGGGGAATTCCTAATCTGAAGATTGATGAAGAAAGGATCTATGGTGAATTCCAGATTGGAAAGCAGACAATGATGTCTCACAAGAAGCTTCAACATCAGACCACTTCTAGAATTTTGAAGCTACTTCATATAGACTTAATGGGACCTATGCAGGTTGAAAGTTTAGGTGAAAAGAGGTAAGCTTATGTTGTTGTTAATGACTTCTCAAGATTCACCTGGGTGAATTTTATTAAGGAGGAGTCAGATGTGTTTGAAGTGTTCAAAGAGTTGTGTCAAAAGCTTCAAAGAGAGAAGGAGTGTGAGATGGTTAGAATCAGAAGTGATCATGGAAAGGAGTTCGAAAACAGTAGGTTTGCAGGAAAAACTTTACGCTTCCTTCCTTTCACCAAAATACACAACCAACAATCAAACTCCATACATAAAAAAGTAGAAACCCTAAGTCACAAAAATTTGTTCTTATCGAACCGTTGCTCTCGACGGCCGCCGCCACTATTGTTCTCGCCACCGTCATTCTGCTTTGTTCTGGTCACTTTCATGGCGTTTTAAATTTTTATTAGTAAGTTTCCATCCCTTCTTTTTTCTTTTCTTCTTTTTCTTCTTCTTCTTCAATGAACTTCCTTATAGTCTTATTACAAAATAGTTTTGATATGTGTATCAGGTGTGAAACATGTTAATTTTTAAGTATTGTAACATTTTGTTGTTATTGTTATGTTTTACTTGTTGCCTCGTAAGGATTAAGTACGACTTGTTTGAAAACTAAAGAATGCAATAAATGAACTATATCATCTGAAATTCATTATTTGAAAAATTAAAAGCAAAAAATACACACACAAAAAAACATGATAACAGAGAATACACGAATAAATATAAAGTTGAAAAAAACGTTGTAAACCGATCGATCGAGCTGAACCAAATCGAATAGTTTGGTTTGGTCCTATTTTTGAAAAACACTAAAGAAGCTGGTTTTGACATTATTTGGACTAAAAACCGATTAGTTTAGTTTGGACATTATTTTGACCAAAAATCAGTCCAAACTGAACCGATTACACTCCTAGCAGAGTACATGGCAAAATATGAAGCTGCCAAAGAAATCTTATGACTTTCAAGATTAGTGAAAGAATTAGATGAGAATTAGGTGTTAAAAAAGGTGGAGTTCAATTGAATTATGATAGTTAGAGTGTCATTTATTTGACAATCAATCAAGTGTATCATATCAAGATTAAGATCAAGCATATTGACGTGAGGTTTTATAAGATCATAGAGTATTTTGTATCTAGACAAACATTACTTGAAATTGTTTATACTTCAAAAAATACAACTAATATGTTGACCACGTCAAGTCATTAGAGACGAATTCAAATATTAATGTTCGGACTTATTACATATTTTTTAGTATTAAATAAAAGGTCTATCTTCTTAACTATTAAGATGTGATCGTCATGGCAGAAAACTTCATAAAAGTTTCATAATCGTCAAGGTAAATAACTGCTTATTTGTAAGTTTTTAAAATTAAATGAAATATATATTTTTGGTTTTTAACCTAAATATTTAGGTCGAGAAAAGTAGATGCAGTGAGATAACGAACAGTTTCATTAAAAAAAAACAAAGACAAATAAAAATAGTTTATTACCAAACAAGACAATAATTTAATCCAAAACAAGACTTATTGATTTCTTTGATCAGTGTACAAAAACCTCAAAGGACACATAAAAAGCAACAAATGGAGCAACTTAATCACTTCATCTAGATAAAAGTGAATTATGATGAATTGATGTTCCACTCTATCTTTTATTTTAATTTTCTATTTTCCTTATTTCATTTGCACAACTTCAAACGATGCATAGATGAAGCATATACTTGTGACAAATGATTGAGAATTTTTCTAACCATTCTAAGCTTTCTATAAATTCTCAAAAGTCTCCTCTTTCAAACACTGCAGCAGCTCCCATACCAGAACCTGAAATATTGCGCAATTCAATAATGCAACTTTTACTTGAGTTACAAGTATTTTTTTATAATCTATTTTCTAAAATGTGATTTATCGAAAAGTTTTAAAAAAAAAATTTCACCTATGCACATTGAGATCACCCCATAGCGACAATCCTTCCCGCGACGCTTCATCTCATTCAACAAAGTTGCTACGCAGCGCGCACCTGATATAAAAGGAAGCAGAAAAATTCACCAGTTGTAAGCGCATGCGCATCAGAAAGATCAGTAAATCAATCTGTTCAACTGTCGCGAGTTTAAGATTTCTTGGTGCATTTTTAATATAAACCTTCTATAACGTCTTCTTGAGTATCTCAACTTTACCTGTGGCGCCTAAAGGATGTCCGAGAGCAATGGCACCGCCGTTGACATTGACTTTTGTTGGATCAAGTCCTAATTTCTTGCTCGAATAAACAAACTGTGATGCAAATGCCTACAAAAGACGATCAAATTGCTAAATGCTTAGAAAATGTGCAACAGAAAGTTAATGCTACTGGTTTTTATCATGAAAACTGCTAAAACTTTACCTCATTGATTTCGAACAAATCAATGTTACCAAGTTCGAGACCAGCGGATTTCACTGCAGCAGGAATAGCAAAAGCTGGACCAACTCCCATGACAGCCGGATCTACACCAACAGCAGAAAAACTCCTGCAAGATTGAATTCGATGTTTTTAAATGAGGCCTATATTTACATAATCGAAGCAAAAATACAGAATGAAAAACGAGAGACTAAAAAAAAGCGAACAAACAGACACTATCTGTATATTGAATATGTATAGTTATTGTGTACCTGAAGATTCCAAGAATAGGAAGCCCCTTTTGCACAGCGACGCTTCTCTTCATGAGGAGCACGGCTGCCGCACCGTCACTAACTTGGCTAGCATTCCCTGCAGTTGTGGTTCCGTCTTTTTTGAATGCGGGCTTAAGCTTTGCGAGATCAGCCAAATTGGCGTTTGGGCGGATACCATCATCAACAGAAACAATAATTTCCTTCTCCTCTCCAGTTTTAGGATCCATGATCTTCATAAACAAAATCATAAGTATAAATAATCGCATCACAAATGCTAAAAGGAAACTTTTTTTTAGCAGTTGCAACTTACCTTTGTAGAAACCGGAATGATTTCTTCTTTGAATTTACCAGAAGCTGTTGCAGCTGAGGCGCGCCTATGAGACTCGACCTAATTACACATGATTAAAAGAGTTAATTCACATGAATAATCTTTACTTAAAATTCTTATAGTATATATCAAAAACATATTTCATACTAACAGCGGCCTGGTCTTGCTCCTGCCTTGTCACACCGTAACGTTGCACGACATTCTCAGAAGTGAGTCCCATCGGAAGAAGACAGTCCCGGGCTTGTGCAAAATTTTCCGCCTGTTAAGACAAAGCAAACGTCAAGATAAGTAGTAACCTGTTTTCATAAGATATTCTGAATAAGTTATTCATAGTGCGACTTCGATGTACCTTTGAGCTAGTTTTGACGATCCTTGAAATATTATCCTGTGACATACACTCCACTCCAGCTCCAATCCCTTCATCAAATAAGAGGAAGAAAACTAAGCCAAATTATTTCAAGGACTTTAGTTTTTAAACCGAGTCTAGAATCATTCTTAGTTTCTTACCAATGTCATAGAACCCGGCTTTTATGTAAGCAGCAACATCAGCAACTGCTTGAAGTCCGGACGAACATTGTCTATTGACAGTTCGAAGTGGCACAGTCTCTGGTTGAAATTAAGAGACAATCACATTGGAGAAATTGTTAGAACACAAAAACGAAATCACCTACGTGAACTCTACGTTTAGTGATTTTCATTCAACGAGTTCATATATAATCATGTACTTGATGTCATTGATCGATGAATGATTGAATAAAGCATGGAGAATTTACCTGGGAAACCAGCGTAAAACGCTGCCATTCTGCACGCAATTGCTCTTTCGGAACCTGGTCCTAAAACTGTGCCAACAACTATGTCTCCGACTTCACTAGGTTCCACATTTGTTTTCTCTATCACAGCCTACAGAAAACTCATGAATAAACACACACAAAAACTAATCGCAAAGTTTGTTCAATAAAAGCACACAAAAACACAAGATTGAGTATACGTTTTCAACAGCATGCTCGCCGACTTCTCACTCATTTCAGTTAGTAATATAAGAGGTCAATCAATGGTAGAAATTGACGAATATATACACTTATACTCCATACAAATTGATTAATCAAAGACATTACCTTGAGAACCGGGGCAAGTAGATCATCCGGAAGAGTATCTTTAAACCCCCCACGCTTCGCTTTGCAAATAGCAGTACGATAAGCACTGGTCATTATCGCAGTAAAATTAACGTCAAAAGTCTATTAATAACCTTAACAAAACCGAAAGAAATTAACTAAATCTAACTATATTTCATCAACAAACACATACAACATACAACAGATACATCAACACCGGTACTAATTTGAAAAAAATCAATCAACTCTAACTATATTTTGTCTCTTTCACGTTCCTGAGACACAGACACATATCAAACACCAGACACGCCCTACATATGATCAATCACATTTATATTACTATATAATCAAAAAACTTACGCTACAATCACCACGTCGTTTTCAGATCCACCTGTTTCTCCAGCAGAACAGAATGAAGCCTGAAAAAGAAAAACAAAACACCTATGATCAAAAGATACACCACAACATATAACTACATGAAATTCTAAAAGCTAAGAACATGTAAAATTACAGAAATATCAGTAGATTGATGAGTATGAGAGGATGAGAAAACAGAATTTGAAGGATTTGGGTTTAGATGTTCAAGAAGAACTCTTTGTCTTTCAATTGCTTTCTCCATTTTTTTAGAATTCAGAATCTCTGTCTAACTCTCTGTTCAGTATATCTATAACACTGTTTGGTTCTGTCATATTATATAATGGATCACAGAAAGAATAAGATAAAAATTTATAAAAATATTTTTTAAAATTGACTTGAGTAAACGCAATGGCAAGTTCAATATACAACAATTAAAAGTTATTAAAAAAATTATGATAGTAAATGTTAGTTATTTAAAGCACTTTTCATTTTTCAATGATTCTGAATACACAGTTTTTAAGAATAAGTTTGTTGGTCGGTCAACGTTGGACGGTACGAGGAAGGTTCTAAATTAATTTTTTAATAAATATTTAAGATTTAGTTTTTATATTGAGCTTAAATATAACTTGTTCTGAAAAGCTTCCACAAAGGAACAATCTAGAATTTAGAAAAGCTTCCACAAAGGAACAATCTATTTCTATCCAAATTTTCTTTCAATTTTTCTCCATTACTTGCTCTAAATTTAAACTAGGATTTGTAAAAACTATATAATTCAATTTTAATCAAATTTATTATTCGGTTTATTATTGTTCTGAAAAAACTATACATTACTGTTTTAACTTTACATAATATTTTCAAAAACATGTGTAACAAAATAATAATTTGTACTAATGATAATAAAAAATGTTTAAATAATTTAGTGAGGAACAAAAATTTCAATTGTGATCCAATCCTTGATCATGATTTTTGTTCAATCCCGTAAATATTTTTTAAATCAAATGTAAGACAAGTAAGTTGCGTTGTCCACCCCATTATTTTTTAACAAATCAAACACATATATTAATAACTTTTCACTAATTAAAGACAAATTATTATTTTTAAATCATTAATGAAATGATGGACAATTTTTTAAATATCAAAATAGAAATCATTTTACATAGCTTTTCACTTAAAAAAAATCAAACATTTTCAAAAGATATTTAATGAGAAGTATATTGATATAATTGTATTGGGCCATGGACTCGGTTAAATTTATCAAGCCTAAAAGAAGATGCTCCATAAAAAGCAATGTAAAGTTCACTAAGGATGGGAGAATATCATAATTCCCTGAAAGGAATGTCAGGCGAGCACATATGTACGGCAAACTAGAGAATTTTTTTTTAATATAACATGTTCTTTTAAAATAATTATCAAATAAACTAATATATTAAAAAACTTATCAAATTAACTAAGTTTGTGGAGGAGTCGTCATATAAAATGGCTAATCAAGGTCTCTAGACCTGATTTGCCATTTCATATGACGCGTGGTTGTTTTTGGATTGCCCTACCCTACACTGAGTCGTCATATGAGATGGCGCATCAGTTGTAAGATGATTTTCTTTTTAGTTTTTTTTTAATATTTAATTTTTGTTATATTTTATCACCTTTAGTTATTATTTAATATTTAATATTTAGTTTTTGTCACGTATAATTAAAATAATAATAAAATTTGTTATTTTTAATATTTTATAAAAAAATATATAAATAAAAGAAATAATAAATTATAATATTTATAATATAAAAAAGTTTTAATATTGTACAACAGATGAAAAAAAGAAAATCAATGGCCGGCTTTATTTAAACGACCATCGGTACCACATTGGGAAGGATTCGCGCGGCGTCGAGGTCTACCACGAGGTTGTTAAGGTGTATCTGGTCTTTGCGTGTTTATCTGTGGAAGAGGTATTGGTTGAGATGGCCCCGGCGTATCAGATAAATTTTGAAGCATTTGTTGGTAGGAAGATTGATTGTCTGGTGTGGGGTCAAAAGAGTTATCTAGGCTATAGATGGATGGGGTAGGGTCAAAAGATGTATCAGGGCTATATGCAGAAGTGATGTCGGTTTCAGAAGGTTGACGATAGTGTTGTACCCCAAAATTTGACCAACCTCTTTGGCTTATGTTTCATTTCATTGCATTAGCATATTACATTGCATATTACATTGCATAGCATTTTTTGCATTTACAAAGGATCAAGAAATGTGTGTCTAAACAAAAAGAATTTGCCAAGGATTTATAGACCTGATCAAGAGTTTGTGTTCAAGTCATCAGATACAAGTCAAAGTCCTTAGAAATAGGCAGACAAGCATATGTAGTTCTCAGGGGCATAAAAATCCAACTAAAAAAATGATGAAATAAAATGCACAAGGAGAGATTTGAACTCACAACCTTTGGATTACAAACACATTGCTTCACCATCTCATCCATTCATGCACATGTGATAAACAATGGAAGGAGAAATATATATTTAAAGGATGAAAAGCGCTGGAAAAAAAAAAAGGGGTTTGGTCTCCACCAAGGATCGAACCATGGTCATGAAAGTGATAGGTACATTTAGCGCGCTTGCTTCAACCACTGGGGTGGCGATACATCCATGTATTTGGCCACCCCAATATTTACAAGTACCTTGTTCTTTTCAAGTAAGTGGGCAAGATTAAACACATAACATTGGCCATACGTGAAGGATTGGAAATTGAGCAAAACTCCACCATTTTTAGCAAACTCAAAGCCTATTCTGTATGATTTTTAACAAGGATTGAGGTGGTATCGTTGGTTTTCCCAATGTATGTGTGTGATTTAAGATGCAAGTGAAAACGTAAAAGGAAGCAAGGTTACATTTTTTTATGGAACTTGTTTTGGATTTAGCCAAGGCATCAGTATGCAGTGTGTTGGTACAATGAGGCATTTCCATACTACAAAATTGGTTTTGCTTCCCCACCAAGCGTTGCCATATCAAGACCAACATGTGATGTACTTGCTTGCTTGTTTTTGAATTTCTTTACCAGACAAGGCAAGGGACAAGCAGCCATCTGCTCTGACCTCTGCAGCCCCTAATCAAAACCTATTTTCCACTCCAACAAAAAGGCCAAGGGGACAAGTTCAACAGCTGATTGGTTTTTGGACTGGAGTATAAAAGCTTAAATTTGAAAACCCTAGGGGGCAGCCACCACTTGATAAAAAATCAGAAGAAGAGTGTTAATTTTTTCTCTGAAGCTTTCTCCAAGAATCGACTGTTGCTTCAAGAGGACTGCTGTTAGATTTTTGTTGAGGTTTAGACCATGTGGCTTCCCATCTTTTCTGTTGTGGCTGATATTTGATGTAGAGTAGGATCATGACCTGCTTGCTTTTCTGAGCCAATTTAGCTCGATGTCATTTGTGTCTGCTGAATTCATGATAGAACCTAGTTCCAAATGTCTCTGGCTTGGTGAATAACACTCGGTTTTCTTTACTTACTTTTGAAAAGATTGATTGTTGGCTGCCTCTTACACTTGCTGTGCACAAACTTTTTTTATTTTGTTGATGTGTTAAAATTCTGTCAGCATGTTGCTTTGAGGTTTGTAAACCTCTAATGCCATCAAGTGTTTTTTTTTAATCATTGCAATGTATGTGTGTGAAGTTTAAACAACTTGTCCACTGTCACAAGATCATTGATACAATTGTTTTGCAATTACATCTCAAAACACCAATCTCTTCAACCAGGGCTCATATGTTTTTTTTCATTTCTAAGTGTTTTCAATTAAACTTGTTGTTAGAACTCCTTCTACATCATATTTACAAGGTGTGCAGACCCTCATTGGTGTGTAGTTCCATTAGTTTCAATCATTGACCCCAAAAATGCATTTTAAACTTCACATTACGTGAGCATTCTGATTTTTCATGTTTTATTATTTTATTCTTGCATTCCCATTCTATTACAACACGCGCGCTTTGGCTGAGTGGATAAATTACATGTTTGCAAGTGTGAGGGCGCGAGTTCAATCCTTCCCATGGCACTCCCATATTTTAATTCCTTGTTATTTCGTTTTTTTCTTCACAAAAATTCCAAAATTCATAACTTTTGCATATTTTATCCTTTTTGACCCATTCTTCTTGCGAAATGTTCATAATAACTCCTATTTTCATTCAATGAAATAAAATTTCAAATTATTTATATTCACAATACCTTTGGCCTACTTGAAAGTTGATCTTTTGTTAGGGTCGTTACCTTGCATCTTGTTAACATTCTCAAACCATCTTGTAAATAAATTTCTCTTTGTATTGAATTAAAAAAAGAGGATTGGGTGTAGACCTCTTCTTCTTCGAGTGTTGGGACGCCCACTGTAGTGAGGGTGGTTTCGACACTCGTCTTTCAATACGAAGACATTTTTTATCCATTTTTCAAATCTCATCTCCTTAAACTCAATTCTTTGTATTGAATTAAAAAGAGAGGATTGGGTGTAGACCTCTTCTTCTTCGAGCGTAGGGATGCCCACTATAGTGAGGGTGGTTTCGACGCTCGTCTTTCAATATGAAGACGTTTTCAATCCCTTCTCTCCTAAAACCTTGGTCTCGTACCGAGTCCATCTCCAAACCATAATAAATCAAACTCTCTTCGTATTGAATTAAAGAGAGCGGATTGGGTGTAGACCTCTTCTTCTCCGAGTGTTGGGATGCTCACTGTAGTGAGGGTGGTCTTGATACTTGTCTTTCAATACGAAGACGCGACTTATTCCATCACCTCTCCTTTCACAACTTCATTCCATAACCTTTCACACCTAAAACCTCGATCTCGCACCGAGTGCATTCTCAAATCATTTCCGCAATAAAACTTGAATGGTCGTGGAGTGGTTAGGCGTAGGCCTTCTCCTATCCCGAGTGCTGACGTTTACCGTAGGGTTCTCTGTCGTAAAGCACTTACCATTTAAAACCAAAAAAAACACTTTAATAAGAGGACGAAGTTCCTCTTTGCATTGAATTAAAGAGAGCGGATTGGGCGTAGACCTCTTCTTCTCTGAGCGTTGGGATGCCCACTGTAGTAAGGGTGGTTTCGAAGCCCGTCTTTCAATGTGAAGACGCCTCGTTCGCCACACCTTTTTATAACAAAAACTTTGAGATAACAAATTGGGTACTACCCGTAGGAGTTACTATCCGAGGACATGTCTCGCCCCTAAAAAACAATCCAATCAATCAAACGTAACTTCTTGGCTCGCATGGCGAAAACTAATCAATCTTTCAAAAAGGATATGTTACGTCCGTTCTACCACAAACAGGTAACGCCTAAGTCTCCAACGAGCGAGCAGCGAAACACCTAACTGCTAGAATGCGCACGATAGCATCATCCATAAGAAAACATCAGCAAACCGTAGGCCGAACTACGGCTGCTCTGATTTCTCATACCAGATGAGAATACATAGGCACAAGACGGCGATGTCTTGGCGAGCATAAACCCCCCCATCACCCGTAGTTTCCCGAACTACGTCGACTCTGACTTTCTCATATTTGTTGAGAATACGTAGGCCTAGGACCGCGAAGTTCTATCGAGTCCTTTCTTTCCCTCGTCACCCCTTTGTTCCCCGTTTCTAACCTTTCTCTTTACCCTTTGAAACACTCTTTTTATAGCATAATCTTTAAGCAAATAAATTCACATCGACAAACGAAAGGTTCCCATCGAGTACGATGGATGCGAGGGGTGCTAATACCTTCCCTTTGCATAACCGGCTTCCGAACCCGCTCTTGGTTGCGAGACCATCTTATCCGTTCGTTTCTTGGGGTTTTCTCGATGTTTTCCTTTCCCCTCATGGGATAAATAAAGTTCGATGGCAACTCTTCTGTCTTTCTTTTCGCCTCCCCGTCGCGCTTATTTTTGAGTAGCGACAGGTAGGGGTAAGGCTCTTGTTGTTGTGATTGGGTTGGTGGCATGTATGGGTTGCAATTTTGGAAGATTGATTGGGTGGCCATAATTGGATGTTGGGTATAACATGGTGTTTGATGTTGGGCATTGGGTTGCTGTTGTGGGTTCGAGGAAGACGCACGTTGCCTTGGGTCAATCAAATATGTCGGCTCAGACACAAATTGTTGTGAGGTTGTAACCGACCTAAACCAAATCATATATTGATAACTTGGTCAAGCCCCTTCCACAATAAGGTCGGTTAAGATATGTTGATGTCGGTTCTTCTAATGCAGACACATCTCTTTCGCAAAGTCCTTCCAATGATTTACACTTCATTGTGTATCCATCCTTAGTTGATGCCAGTCTCCCAATGACGTGAAGGTGAGAAAATACTTAGAAGGGGGGTTGAATAAGTATGAAGATAAAAACTTAGAAGTAAAAACTCAAATATTTTTATCCTGGTTCGTTGAACTCAACTACTTCAGTCCACCCTATCTAGAGTGATTTGCCTTTCTCAAACAAGGACTTAATCCACTATTTAATCAACTGATTACAATAGTAAGCACTAAGAACAACTGTTCAAAGTCTTCTCAAGAACTACTGATCCTAACTGGATCTTCTTAAGGTTTTCTTACAATCAAATGAAATAATAAATACAAGTGTTAAAATACTTCTAATAAAGCTTTATCACAACTGTGATTTTTCACTTAAGATTAAGAACAATGAAATAATTCTAGCAAAAATATATGAGTTGTATGAGAGCTTTTTAATGAATTCTTTTCAAGTGTTTTGTCAACTGAAGAAGATGAGTGGAGACTTGTTTTTATAGGCACAGTGATCCAAGAGCTTTTCACGTTGAGAAGAGTGTACCAAAAAGGTCTGAGCCTTTTTTGTCTTCACATCATGTGACCTTTCCTAGAAGAAGAATGCACAGAGAAATCCTTTTTGTCTGTGTTCTTGTGTCTAGCATAAATAAGGAAAGAGTCGTTTGATTATTCCAACGGACATAATCTTTGAATTCTTCTTCAACAATTTTCAGCAGGAATCATCAGAGTCTAATTTGGTCAGAGCCTTCTGATGTTCATCAGAGTTTTGCTGAATCAGAGTCTTTGCAGCAAGTGTGCTTTCAGCGTGTATAAGTTCAGAGCAGAGTTTTGGGTCAGATCCTCAGTACTGGCAGCGTTAGTACTATCAGAGTCTTCTGAAGTAACTGTGCTTGAAAACTCTTCATACAGAATTCTTCATTTCTTCAGATGCTTTTGGCTTGCTTCAGATCCTTCTGGAGGCAGCGCTCAGAATCTTCTGATGGCAGCGTTCAAAATCTTCTAAGAGATGCTTCTGACGCTTCAGAGCCTTGCATATTTCTTATGTTCAGGTCTAATTTGCTTCTGGAGTGATATTTACTTTAACATCTGCAGCAAACATTTTCAAGCAAATTTTAGAGTATATAATTCTTAAATACAAAATTTCATAATTGTTATCAACAAAACATAGATATATTATTAAGAACCAATCTGTGTTCTAACAATCTCCCCTTTTTTGATGATGACAAAAACATCAGAAATTTTGTTCAATAGTAAAGAAAATAATTATAACTCCCCCTGAGATGATGAATCTCCCCCTGAATTGAATACTAAGAAGGAATAGAAACTTCCCTTTTTGCATGAGTATTCTTTTTAGGATCAGAGCCTGAATGTTCTAAACATTCAATCTTGCTTGTTTTAGAGTCAGAGTCTTATAAGTTAAATATGATCTGGGAGTCTCAGAGTTTCTTTTAAAGAGTATATCAGATTTATCAAATGTTCTGAAACACTCAGATTTTATGTTAGATAAAATTGATATGTCTGAAGTTTCATTTTGGTAGAGTTTATTTAAACAGTCAGATCTATTTTCTCCCCCTTTTTTGTCATAATCAAAAAGTAAGAACTTTTAAAAGACAAATAAAATGAAATACAGAAAAGATAAATGATGGAAAGAAAAACACATAGTCATTCATTCATATAGGTCAAAAGATGCAAAACATCAGATAAGATTCAAATACATGTGCAAACATCAGATAAAAAAAATAAACTAAGTGTGTTTAGACAAAATCATCTTCAACAAATCAGTGATCTCAGAGGACTGTTCTTGCTTTGACATCCACTTAGCCATAGTTTCATTCTTCTGATCTTGTTTGGACATCCACTGAGCCATGTCTTCAGACTTCTTATCTTGCTTAGCCATCCATGACTTAATCTCTGATTGACCAGCTTCCAGAACTGCAATCTTATCTTCAAGGTCTGGATACTCTTTCTTGATCTCAGATGAAGAAGGTGGGACAGATTCTGAAGCAGGAACAGAGTCAATTTCCATAAGGGATTCAGAGTCAGGAGCAACAGATCTAGAGGGATGTTCTACAAGAGTCATAGCCAGAGGGTTGTCTTCAGATGCAGATTCAGCATTCACTTCTGTATCACATACTTCAGATGATGAAGGAGCATCTTTAAGAAGCAATGGTGCAGATCTTTTAACAGTCCAGAACAAACTTCTAGCAGTTTCAGCAAATCTGAGCTTCGCATCATCAGAACATACGTTCTTCAGATTTGATGCTACAGTATTGAATCTGTTGATGAAGTTATTCCAAATAGCATCAGATTCATTTGCATCCATTGTTGATAAACACTTCCTCTGTACAGAGCCTAAATGCATCTTTATTTCTTTCAAAAAACTTGTAAATAAATGATCAACATTCAGCCTAGGTTTTGGTTTTAGAAGATTTTCCAATGTGATTGGCTTGGGTTGAGGTGAAGGTGGAATGGTGAATTTTGGAATGGTGATCAGATGGCGAGGGTAGAAGGGTATGGATGGAGGATCAGATGAACTGACAGTTTTTGATCTGGTTAAAGCATTCAACAGATATGGTTTTGCATTTGATGCATAGGAAACAACATCAAATGTGGTAGAAGAGTAAGGAATGAATGCAGATTTATTAGATAAAAGAGGTTCTGATGAAATCATTTCTGGTAGTTCTTTTATATAGGTTTGAAGAACAGATGGTAGAATGATGGAAAGCTTGGGTTTAAGAGGGGTGATAGTGTCAGATGGTTCAATTCTGGTGTAGAAATTTTTGAATTTGAAACCAGAGGGAAGTTTGTCAGAGGAAAATTGTTTACACGATGCAAAGGATACACACTCAGATGTCCTTGGCTTAGGTGTTGGGATGGGATTGGGAATAAGAATTTTAGAAGAAATAGGTGGATCTGGTTGGTTCACTGCAAGATTTCTGAGAGAGGGAGGTGACAGAATATCTGGGTGTATATCAGATTCTGATGAGTTTTGAGGATGTGGTTGGAATACACGACGTAGAGGACACTTCAAAAACAGTTTTCATAAGTAGTTCTGAATAAGTTATTCATCTGGAATTTGAAAAGTGCGACTTCGATGTACCTTTGAGCTAGTTTTGACGATCCTTGAAATATTATCTTGTGACATACACTCCACTCCAGCTCCAATACCTTCATCAAATAAGAGGAAGAAAATTAAGCCAAATTATTTCAAGGACTTAAGTTTTTAAACCGAGTCTAGAATCATTCTTAGTTTCTTACCAATGTCATAGAACCCGGCTTTTATGTAAGCAGCAACATCAGCAACTGCTTGAAGTCCGGACGAACATTGTCTATTGACAGTTCGAAGTGGCACAGTCTCTGGTTGAAATTAAGAGACAATCACATTGGAGAAATTGTTAGAACCCCAAACGAAATCAACCACGTGAACTCTACGTATAGTGATTTTCATTCAACGAGTTCATATATAATCATGTACTTGATGTCATTGATCGATGAATGATTGAATAAAGCATGGAGAATTTACCTGGGAAACCAGCGTAAAACGCTGCCATTCTGCACGCGATTGCTCTTTCGGAACCTGGTCCTAAAACTGTGCCAACAACTATGTCTCCGACTTCACTCGGTTCCACATTTGTTTTCTCTATCACAGCCTACAGAAAACTCATGAATAAACGCACACAAAAACTAATCGCAAAGTTTGTTCAATAAACGCACACAAAAACACAAGATTGAGTATACGTTTTCAACAGCATGCTCGCCGACTTCTCACTCATTTCAGTTAGTAATATAAGAGGTCAATCAATTGTAAAAATCGACGAATATATACACTTATACTCCATACAAATTGATTAATCAAAGACATTACCTTGAGAACCGGGGCAAGTAGATCATCCGGAAGAGTATCTTTAAACCCCCCACGCTTCGCTTTGCAAATAGCAGTACGATAAGCACTGATCATTATTGCAGTAAAATTAACGTCAAAAGTCTATTACTAACCTTAACAAACCTGAAAGAAATTAACTAAATCTAACTATATTTCATCAACAAACACATACAACAGACACATCACACCGGTACTAATTTGAAAAAAATCAATCAACTCTAACTATATTTTGTCTCTTTCACGTTCCTGAGACACAGACACATATCAAACACCAGACACGCCCTACATATGATCAATCACATTTATATTACTATATAATCAAAAAACTTACGCTACAATCACCACGTCGTTTTCAGATCCACCTGTTTCTCCAGCAGAACAGAATGAAGCCTGAAAAAGAAAAACAAAACACCTATGATCAAAAGATACACCACAACATATAACTACATGAAATTCTAAAAGCTAAGAACATGTAAAATTACAGAAATATCAGTAGATTGATGAGTATGAGAGGATGAGAAAACAGAATTTGAAGGATTTGGGTTTAGATGTTCAAGAAGAACTCTTTGTCTTTCAATTGCTTTCTCCATTTTTTTAGAATTCAGAATCTCTGTCTAACTCTCTGTTCAGTATATCTATAACACTGTTTGGTTCTGTCATATTATATAATGGATCACAGAAAGAATAAGATAAAAATTTATAAAAATATTTTTTAAAATTGACTTGAGTAAACGCAATGGCAAGTTCAATATACAACAATTAAAAGTTATTAAAAAAATTATGATAGTAAATGTTAGTTATTTAAAGCACTTTTCATTTTTCAATGATTCTGAATACACAGTTTTTAAGAATAAGTTTGTTGGTCGGTCAACGTTGGACGGTACGAGGAAGGTTCTAAATTAATTTTTTAATAAATATTTAAGATTTAGTTTTTATATTGAGCTTAAATATAACTTGTTCTGAAAAGCTTCCACAAAGGAACAATCTAGAATTTAGAAAAGCTTCCACAAAGGAACAATCTATTTCTATCCAAATTTTCTTTCAATTTTTCTCCATTACTTGCTCTAAATTTAAACTAGGATTTGTAAAAACTATATAATTCAATTTTAATCAAATTTATTATTTGGTTTATTATTGTTCTGAAAAAACTATACATTACTGTTTTAACTTTACATAATATTTTTATAAACATGTGTAACAAAATAATAATTTGTCCTAATGACAAAAAAAAAGTTTAAATAATTTAGTGAGGAACAAAAATCAAATGCAAGACAACTAGACAAGTAAGTTGCGTTGTCCATCCCATTATTTTTTAACAAATCAAACACATATATTGTTTTCATTTAATATTTTAAATTTATTTTTTAATATATAGCAATTTTGTAAATTAAAATAAATTCTCATTAAAAATATCATCAGAATATATGTAATTTTTCAATATCATTAATAAAGGAAACTTTTTTTTCAATATTATTAATGAAAAAAATAATAACTTTTCACTAATTAAAGACTAATTATTTTTTTAATATCGTGAATGAAATGAAGGACAATTTTTTCAATATCAAAATAGAAATCATTTTACATAGCTTTTCACTAAAAAAATATCATACAATTTCAAAAGATATTTAATGAGAAGTATTCCGATATAATTGTATTGGGTCGTGTACTAAGTTAAGTTTATCAAACCTAAAAGAAGATGGTACATAAAAAGCAATGCAAAGTTCATTGAGGATGGGCGAATATCATAATCCCTTGAAAGCAATCCACGCGAGCACATGTGTAGTGCAAACTAGACTTCAACTACCCCGTGGATATTCACATACCCAATGAGTATGGGTAATGACGTGGAGTTATACACCAACGAGATAGATGGGTCAGTTAAGGAGGAACACCCATTCCCCTACATGCCACGACATTCTTTTAATTCAATTTTAGATATATATTTCTAAATTCAATATTTCTAGTTTTATATTTCTAAATTCAACTTTCAGAAACTATATATTAGTAAATGACACCACATCGTACTTACTGTGCATAC
Source organism: Lathyrus sativus (assembly GCA_963859935.3). Lineage (NCBI taxonomy): Eukaryota > Viridiplantae > Streptophyta > Magnoliopsida > Fabales > Fabaceae > Lathyrus > Lathyrus sativus. The sequence goes on from OZ012741.1 coordinate 23,786,395, forward strand.
ATATTGATTTTTTTTATTTATCTAACAAATAAGGACAATTTAGTTATTTTGAATTGAGTGTCAGGGTTAGTTCAAAAATAGTTTCTATCCACACTGCTCTTACATGACATCCTCTCTCTCTCTCTCTCTCACACACACAAACAATAAAAGAAGCGATGTTCTCTCTCAAAACTCATAAATGATGCTCTCTCGGTGATAGTGTTCCCTCTCATTGATATCTTTCTCTCTCTCTCTCTCTCTCTCTCTCTCTCTCTCTCTCTCTCTCTCTCTCTCTCTCTCTCTCTCTCTCTCTCTCTCTCTCTCTCTCTCTCTCTCTCTCATTATAACGCTCTCTCAACATATGAAGGACACCTTTCTCCACTCTCACTAACCAACGATGCAATGTCTTTCCTCTCATCTCTCAGGGAAGACTTGGTTTCTCTCTCAATGAACGAAGGCATAACTTCTCTCTTAAGGATAAATGTTCTCCATTGTTGTGCTTTCTTCCCTCCCTTTATTATTATTATTATTATTTTTTTGTGTCCATTTTTATTTTTGTTTATTCTGTTGTTGAAAAGGGGAAATTGAAAGAGGAATAAGGTTTAGAGTTTATTCTTTCAATTTAAATGTCAGCACACACCTATTCAAAATGAAAGAGGTATACTTGTAACCATTTAAATATTTAGTTTTTCTGTTACTGTAGAAATAAGGATTAAGGTTTATCAGCTTGAGTTCTTGATTGCTTAAACATGACATCATCAAGAAAGTCATCAGAAATTGAAGTAAGTAAGACATCTAGTAATTGTATTTTTACTGTTGTGTTTTATTTATCAATGAAGTCAACAAAAATATTTCATTACTTTTAGATATGAATGAGGCATAGTTATATGCTAATTACATTGGCAATATTAATGAAAAGTTAACACTCAGACAACATGCCAAAATTAAATACACCCCATTCAAAGTAGGCCTTGGATATATTAATAACTTTTCAATCCCAGGTGGTCTATTATGAGAATTAGTAAGTAGATGGGATGCACGTAGTTGAGGATTTACGGTTAGGGATAAGATAGTTTCCTTTACTCAGATTTGTGAGGGCAATCCTCATAGGTAGCTACACTTGTTTTAAGATAGTCAAAACTTAGATTGTTAGAAAAGTATACTTTGGACAGTATAATTGTGTCACATATGCATACCTTATCCCTCGTGACTCAAACATCGGTCAGAAACATTGTTGATTCATATAGAAACTGTTAAATATATGCTTCATATAGGTTTGGTCAAGCTTGTCTAGCTTACTATGTGATAGAGTACCTCAAAAGTTGCATGATACATGAAAATATGCATTATTGCATATTTTAGGTCTTTGAGTCGACTCAAACTTGTTCCGGTCGAATCATACAAAAAACATTTTGAATGGTCTACTCTCAGGAGTGCTCACGTCGACCCTCCGGTCGACTCATACTGTGTCCATTTTTATTTGTCTAATTCTGCATGCTTTGCATCGACACATGACCTGCTCCGATTGACGCAAAGTTTTGTTTTTTGCACAATCTGAAATTCGGGTAAGCTCAGGTCAACCCTCCTTTCTGCGTAGATCGACCGCTCGCGCGTTTTCAGTTAAAAATCTGTTATGTGAAACTGTCTTTGTTGTTGTTATGTAGGTTAATTATTTTTTACTTGTATATATAATGAGTTTTGCTCTTTCTTCAACAAACAAGAAAAGTGAAAATAGATACTGATTGTTCTCATCATCTTCATCCTTTTCCCTGCATTTTCTCAACAACTACACATAATCATTTTTTTTGTGCACTCTGCTTGTTAGAGGTGATAACATCCAAACATATGATTGGTGTAATCGGATTTGGGTTGAGAAATCAGTAGGTTTTTCATGAATAAAATCGTTAGGGTTTTGTCCTCCAAGAATCTTGGATCTTGGGGTTTTTTTTACACGAATTGGTCCATCACAGATTCAGCCGAGCGAAGGTAATCGAAGAACGGGTTGTTATGTCGGTTTAGTAGTTGTAATCGGAGGACTGCGAGAAGAAGATTTGGGTTCGAAGCGTTGGTGATTGAAATCAGCCGAGCAAGATTTGAAGACCGTGGGGTTGTTCAAAGGGTGTTCCGTATTCGAAGGTTTATTTATCGCGTTCGAAGGACTTTATTCAGCTTGAATCAAGGGAAGAGAAGGAATAGGCTCTGCATCAACAATTGTGTTTGATCGTTTGATTTCTATTTGCTTCTCTTCTAAATATTTACCAACAGGTTATATCTATATACAGGTCTCAATTCTATTTTTAGAATTGAGGGTGGACGTACCCCGGGCGAGGACGACAGGGGAACTGCCTCAACAAATTGGTGTTCTCTCTTTACTTTTCAATTACTTAATTTTTGAGTTTGAGTGCAAACAATTGTGTTAATCAAAATTCTGATGTGAGTAGTGCTGAACCATTTTTGAAGCCTATTACAATCCTTGATTGTAATTGAACACTTGAGAACTTCACTCTCATATTGGAATTCACTTGTGGTGCCTTGCACACTAAGTGTTTGACCAATTGTGTGAACAACAAACAATTGTGTTGTCTTTTCAATTTGACTATATTTTTCAAGCATTGGAAATAGTCAAACCTTACAGTGAATAAATTCTAGTTGATGCGTGTTCAAATTAGTGATTCTTAAATCTCATTTTTATCGAATTCCATAGACTTTGCGTATGTCCGGTTTTTTCGGTAAAGGTTCGTTTAGACGAATATAGTTCCTCGACCGCTTCCGCCTAAAAACATTTAAAAACCAAATATTGGTAGTGCCGACTCTGTTTTTAACAAGTGATCTATTCAACCCCCCCCCCCCTTCTAGATCTGCACCATCGTCTAACAAGTGGTATCAAGAACATCAGTTCATTTCGTGCTTCACATATAACTTCTTAGAAAATGGCTAATGAACCAAAAGAGGCTTATAATAGAGCACATGTTTTCAATGGTGAAAACTATAGTTATTGGAAAGATTGTATGCGTGTGCATATAAATTCCATTGATAGGAAGGTATGGAATGTTATTTTGAACGGTCCTATGGAAATAACCATGACCGATGAAAATAACATGATTGTGCCTAAGCCTGAAGCACAATGGAATGACGAAGACGAGAAAAAGTACAATTACGATTGAAAGGATAAAAATATTTTGATCTCCTCCTTGGGAGTTGATAATTACTATAGAGTTTCCTATAGTTTGACTGCTAAGGCTATGTGGGACTCATTACAAGTTGCTCATGACGGAACAAATGATGTCAAACTAGCTAGAATCAATACTTTGACATAAGAGTTTAATCTCTTTCACATGGAGCAAGGGGAAACCATTGCTGACACGCAAAAGAGATTTTCTCACATAATCAATAGACTAAATTCACTTGGTAGACGAGTTTCCAATGATGTTGCTACTAACAAAGTCTTAAGATGTCTTACCAGGGAATGTCAACCAAAAGTCACCGCCATAAAGGAAGCAAATGATCTTATGACCTTGGACCTTACAACACTCTTTGGAAAGCTTCAAGAACACGAGCAAGTGCTTTTTAGTCTCGATCAATTTGAGAAAAGGGAAAAGAAGTAGAAGACCAAAAATGCGGAAAAGAAGTCTATAGATCTAAAGGCTTATTGTTCAAAGTCCTATGCAAAAGAGATGAGTGATTGTGATTCGAGTGATGACGAAAAGAATGAGGATATGAGGCTGTTTGTGAAGCAATACAATCTCTATGTAAAGAAAAATGGTATCCAGCATTCCGAAAAGAATCAAGTCAATTTCAGAAAACAATCAATGTCTTCTAAGAATGAGGACAACAAAGGAAGTAGAGTTAGAGGGTCGTGCTTCAATTGCGGAAAAGTCGTACATTACAAGCCAGATTGTCCTTTGATGAAAAATGACAAAGGAAAAGAGAGCAATCATTCACACAAGAAGAAAGTTAAGCCTAGAAGAGCTTACATCGCATGGGAAAGCGATAGCGAGTCATCCGAGGATGATAGTTCTAGTGACGAAGAAGAATCCGTCAACCTTTGTCTCTCCGCTCATCAAAAGAAGAAAAACAAAAAGGTACGACATGAAAAATACGAAAACTCTACTAGAATGTCTCATTCCGAATTACAAACTGCCTTTGATATCTTACACCATGAATCCAAGGAAGCCTTTAAATGGCTCGCCTCAAACAAATAAATTTTTGCTCACTAGAGCAAAATATTCTCGATTCTGAAAGGAAATTAGAGGCTCTAAAGGCTTCCATAGTGGAAGTAACAAAGGTGGATTATGAGGAAGTAAGAAAAAAGTGGTTAACTTCGGGTGTGATACTTGTTACATTTGGAAAAATGAGGTTAGAAATCTCAAGGCCAAACTTAACAAGGCTCTATAACCCAAAATCACGTTTGCTATTGATAGATCACATTTAAAAAAATATGGTTAATCCTTATCAAAAATATACATATGTGGTCAGAAATCAAGATAGCAAAAGTGATACAAGAGTTAACTTTACTTGCGTGTATTGTTGCAAGAAGGGTCTTACCATTGCCAAATGTCACTTTAGGAGATTTTTAGTTCCTAAAGGGGTTTATCAATGGTTGCCTAAATGCAACCAAGATTTCACTCACAACCAAGGACCCAATAAACAATTGGATACCTATTTTTGTTGATTGTTTTTATAGGTACAAAATCTTGAGACTACCGAGAGAAGATGGGTTCTCGACAATGGATGCTCAAGACATATGACAGGAGACATATCTTTCTTCATTGACTTTGTGGCAAAAAATAAGAGATTTGTAACCTATGGAGACAACAATAAGGGAGTAATACTTGGAAAAGATAGTGTAGGTAATCCCTTATCTAATACTATCTCTGACGTATTACTAGTCGAGGGCCTTAAACACAATCTCATTAGCATTAGTCAATTATTCGACAAGGGATACAAAGTATCTTTTTCAAAAGATTGTTGCTTAATTGAACACAGTGATAAAAAGAAGGATGTGTTTAATGACTTGAGGGTAAATAATGTCTATATGCTAGACTTGAGTGAAGTATCATTGAGTAGCGACAAATGTCTTATGACAATGAGTGAGGGCTCATGGTTGTGGCATAGACGTTTAGCGCATGTCAATTTTGACTTGCTAAACAAGATAGTTTCAAAGGACCTAGTTATTTGCTTACCCAAAATCAAGTTTACCAAGGATCACTTATGTGATGCATGCCAAATGGGGAAGCAAACAAAGATCTCGTTTAAATCTAGAAACATTGTTTCAACTACAAGACCTCTTGAACTTCTTCATATGGACCTCTTTGGGCCATCTAGAATTAAAAGTCTAGGTGGTAACTACTATGGTTTTGTTATAGTCGATGATTTTTCTAGGTTTTGCTGGACTACCTTCTTGGCTAGCAACAACGATATATTCTCCGCCTTTGAAAAATTTGGTAAACTTTCTCAAAATAAGTTAAACACAAACATCATATCAATTAGAAGTGATCATGGGGGTGAGTTTGAAAGTTATCTTTTTGAGGAATATTGTGGTAGACACGGAATTGAACGTAACTTCTCTGCTCCGTGTACCCCTCAACAAAACGAGGTCGTGTAACGTAAAAATCGAATTTTGGAAAAGTTAGGAAGAACTATGATCAACGAAAGTGGGCTTCCTAAATATTTTTGGGCTGACGCCATTAGTATGGCTTGTTATGTTTTAAATAGGGTGTTCATCCGCCCTATTCTCAACAAGACTCCGTATGAACTTTTAAAGGGGTGGAAGCCAAATGTGTTTCACCTTTATGTCTTTGATTGTAAGTGTTTCGTGTTAAACAATGGAAAAAAGAGTCTAGGAAAATTTGACTCCAAGACATATGAAGGTATCTTTCTCGGATGCTCTAAGTCAAGTAAAGCCTATAGAATATACAATAAGAGATTACTTATAGTTGAAGAGTCTGTTCATGTCACATTTGATGAGTCTTATTCGAAAAGTGTCAGAAAAGATAGTTCATTTCATGGTGCAGGTGTATCTTCTGAAGATATACTCAAGGGTGCTGAGACAAGAATTGATCAACATGACCAGTCAAAGTTGAGGAGGAAAAATATCACTACCATGAGAGGATTGAGGAAGTTCATCCATCCAACATCGATGATCTCCCTCCAGCATGGAAGTCTTCTAAAGACCATCCCATTGACAATATTCTCGGTGATATCTCAAAGGGAGTGACAACTCGATCAAAGTTAAGTAATTTATGTTATCACATTGATTTCGTTTCTCAAGTAGAACCTAAAAACACAAAAGAGGAATTACTCGATGAACATTGGTTCTTTATCAATGCAAGAGGAACTCAACCAGTTTAAAAGAAATGAGGTTTGAGACCTTGTCCCTCCTCCGTGAGACCATCGAGTAATTGGCACCCGGTGGGTGTTTAGGAATAAATTGGATGAGAACGGAGTAATAACTCGAAATAAGGCGCGTTTGGTCGTGCAGGGGTATAACTAAGAGGAAGGAATCGACTATGAGGAAACTTATGCGCCGGTTTCCCGACTCGAGGCTATACGCCTTCTAGCTGCCTTCGCTTGTGTGAAAGATTTAAAACTATTTCAAATGGATGTAAAAAGTGTGTTCCTTAATGGTTATATAAATGAAGAGGTTTATGTTTCTCAACCTCTCGGGTTTGAATCCCATGAGTATCCTGATCATGTGTACAAATTGAAACGTGCTTTGTATAGACTCAAGCAATCCCTTAGGGCTTGGTATGACCGTCTAAGAAAGTTTCTTCTTAGTCAAGGGTACTCAAGAGGAAAGGTTGACACAATCCTTTTCATTAAACGTCAAGGAAAACACTTGATTTTGGTACAAATATATGTTGATGATATCATTTTTGGATCAACTAACATGAATATGGTAAGGGAGTTTTCTACATTAATGTAGGGAGAATTCGAGATGAGTATGATGGGGGAGCTCAACTATTTCCTTGGATTGCAAATCAAACAACTGTAGGAAGGTACTTTTGTAAGCCATACAAAATACTGCCTTGAGCTTCTCAAGTGTTTTGGCATGGAAAACTCCAAGGCTATCGACACTCCAATGCCTACGTGTGTGAATCTTAGCCAAGACAAAAATGGTAAGGATGTAGAGGTGAAAAAGTATTGAAGTATGATTGGATCTCTCCTATATCTCACTGCTTCTAGACCCGACATTATGTTTAGTGTCTGTATGTGTACGAGGTATCAATCATCTCCTAAAGAATCTCACTTAAAAGCAGTAAAGCACATACTTAGATACCTCTCTGGTACTCCAAAGTATGGGCTTTGGTATTCTAAGAGAAATGATTTCTCCTTGGTTGGCTTCTCTGATTCCGATTTTGCTGGTTGCAAATCAGATAGGAAAAGCACGAGTGACACGTGTCATCTGTTTTCAAATTCTTTGGTGAGTTGGCATAGCAAAAAGCAGGTTTCCGCTGCTTTGTCAACAACTAAAGCAGAATACATTGCAGTCGGTAGTTGTTGCGCTCAAGTCTTATGGCTTAAGCAACAATTGCTCGACTTCAACCTAAAACTTAATTCTGTTCCAATTTTGTGTGATAACACTAATGCTATTAACCTAACCAAGAATTTCTTACTACATTCACGCACCAAGCATATCAAAATACGCCACCACTTCCTTAGGGATCATGTGGAGAAGGGCGACGTGGTGTTTGAGCATGTTGATACTAAAAATCAACTTGCGAATATCTTTACAAAACCACTCGCTACAGAGCCTTTCTTTCACATCCATAGGGAACTCGGTGTTCTCGACATCTCGGATCGTGTTTAGGAAGTAACTTCCACATGCTTTATATCTATCCCTTTATGTGTTTTGTTCATCTTTTATCTAAAAAATGAAGAAGTTTAGAGCCATATGTGAGGGCATTAGCTAACAATTGAAGCTGAGGTACTATCTTTCCTTATTTAGAAACTCTCACACTTCTCTCATTCATATAAAGTAATGTATCAAATTGTGTGTTATTGTTGTCGTTTATTCCATGATAACGCTTATTTCATCCCCTTTTATGTTTGAAATATGGATAGGCTGTTTATTTATGTCTCTTTAAATGTTGTTGAACAAAAATTGATGATTTTTTCTATTTTTGCCTGTATGAGTCGACCTACAGAGTGTTCTGGTCGACTCACAAAACTAGAACTTTTCATGTCTGTAATGCGGGTATGCTCAGGTCGACCCTATGGTCGAAACATACCCTAAAAACTTCTAAGTATATGTTTTAACACAATGTGCATCGACTCATGACGTCTTCTGGTCCACGCATCGCGCGAAAATTCTGATAAATTGTTGATGAACTATTCATATTTTGTCATCTTTAATGCATTTAAGATCATGTTGTCTATTCAAAATCATCATCATTAACATTTTGATTGAGCATTACACCTATTCAAGGTTATCTCTCTTCCTCTCCTCTTCCTAAAGCTCTATTCAAAACCTAGTTTCACCATAAAAAGGGTAAAGTTACTTTCTTCTCTCCATCTCCAAGAGCAAAATTATGCATCTAAAAATTCTTCATATCCACATAAGAAATCAAAATATCTACAAGAAGAACCACTAGAAAGAGAACCACTAGAGCACCATCTACTCAAGTCGGTCCATCAAGAGGAAATTTACCAGTAACTGCTGTCTCTTTGTTACCTTCTGAATTTTCAGAAATTTATGAGAAGAACTTTAGCAAACGATCTATAGTTAAGCAACATGCTTACTATAGAAAGGTTGTTGAGTGAATGCATATTCCAGAGGTAATTGATCTTTTGAATGCTCAAGATTTCAACAATTTTTTGGAGTGTGACATCAAATACAATGAAGACCTAGCGAGGATCTTCTACAGATGTATTCAAGGTAAATTTCAAGGGTTTGAGTTTACTACAAAGCTGGGAAATACCAAGGTTTGTGTAAATGACTTGGTATGGAAAAACTTGCTTGACATGTCACATGTATCCGCTGAGCCAATTATTAAGGCCATGGATGCTCGTACTGTGGTAGGCTAAGATTTTAAAGAAGCCTTAAACTCCATGCTAAATAAACCATATGGTGACGACATTATAGCAAGTGACCTCTTTCTAAAAACAGTCACAACGAGCAAACTGAAACCGGTTGATAGAATACTGCAATGGATTGTGTCGCACATTCTGCGTCCAAAGAAAGGAGGCTACTCACGAGTGGATTAAGTCAAGGTACCCTTGGTTTACATGCTTAGGAAAAAGATTAAGATCAGTTGACCTCATTACATTTTCAATCGAATCTATTCGCTAAAGGATTCTGATAGAGGAATAACTTTGTCATACGGGTCCTTTATCCAATCGATTCTCAACAATGCTAACATCAATGTTCAAGGTATCCCTTACACATCCTTGACCTCTGATCAAGAGTTATGTCAAAAGACTCTTACTATGATGGGTTATATATGGGATCCAAGAGAAATTCGTTATCGATTCATTGTCAAGGCTACTACCTCTCGGTTGGAAGAATCGGATGAAAGTGATAAACAAATAGAGGAAGCAAAAGAAGAAGAAGTAGGTGGACATCCTATGGATACTGATGATCGATATGATAGTGGGTGGCTAAACCAATCACCCCACTTGGCGCATAATGATGACCAAGGGTGGGGTGCCTGGAAAAACATTAACTGGACATCGTTAGGTGTCAATTACATGCCACAATAAAATTGGGATCATCAAGACACCCTTGACTGGAGTTATGTGCCTTCATCTCCTCCACGTCCTCAACAAAATACCGATGAACTCCTCGATATGATGAGGACCATGCAGCTTGAGCAACGTACCTTCATGACTGCCCAGGATGAGAGGTTCTCGTAATTGCAGAACCAATTTCAAGCTCACACGGAAAACTTTAATGCCTTTTCATCAGCTGTAATGGGGAGGATAAATGGGATAGTTGACACTGCAGTAGGTCAACATCATACCCTTACCACCAACTTCAACACACTCAATCGAGCGGTATTGGAGTACACGGAAAGGGATGATGTGCAACTGCCTCCACTTTCGAAATATCTCTTTCGAGGACGAGGCCATCATTTTAGGGGGAGGAAACCCTGAGGATGTCTTGAATATTTCTTTTTGCATTTTATTTCATCATGTGTTCATTAACATCTATTATAGAATGTTTCATGTACTTACTTGCTTTGGGAGACATGCTTATTATGGATTATAAAATTAGTGATTATTATTGTTCTCTTAAGTGTTTCTCTATTTATCCATTTATATGCTTTCATTAACTACATTATATGTGAATGTGTGTTGATGTGTAACCTAT